>VWZG01013500.1:0-196097 GCA_013396735.1 Grallaria varia | reverse complement strand
CTCTCCTTCCTTCCTCCCCTTCCTTCCTTCCTTCCTCCCCTTCCTTCCTCCCCTTCCTTCCCTTCCTTCCTTCCTCCCCTTCCCCTTCCCCTCCTTTCTTTCCTCCCTTCTGTCCTTCCTTCCACTTTTTCAAGATATCTTTCCTTGTTTCCTTGCTGTGTTTTTATCCAGTGATACGCAGGGTTTAACTCCAAACAATATTTTTCCCCAGAGAGAAACCCATCCTTTGGAAAAATAGCTTTAAAGCTGTTCTAAATGCATTTGTATTTAAAAAAAAAAAAAAAAAAAGAAAAAGCAAAAAAGGGGTGAACCAGCCAATTTTGCTCCTGGGGAAATGTGGAGAAAATAAAAAGTAGAGAAAAGCAGTGGCAGTTTGATTTGTCAGAATTTACTTTTGCTTTGAAAAGGATTTTCAGCTGAATTTTAAGTGCTAATACTTTCAAATGAAACCATTTTTCTCAATTTTTTCCTCCCCTTGTTTTCCTGAGTAAGAGAAAATTAGCATTGGATTGTTTTCCTCAGCTGGGAATATGTTGGAGCATATGAGAAAACAAGCAGGAAGAAATCATTCAGTTCTCAATTACACTCTATTTTCTTTAAGTAATATAAACCAGAAATCCTGACTCCAAGAAAACACAAGGGGAAAATGAACTTTTCGTACCGTCCTTAATTTTCCTTATGCTCTCATCAGAAGAGGTTTTAATGGAAAAACAAAACCCCTCTAATTCCCAGGGTTTCCTGGCTAAGTGCCCCTGACAGAGGACAGGACAGTGGATGAGACCTGCACCCCTGTGGCTGCAGGAGCTGACCTGGGGCTGGGCAGGCACTGAGCAAAAGGTTGTATCTGATCCCTGACCTTTCCGGGCATGGACTCTGATTTCAAAGAGCCCCCAGAATTAGTTTAGTTGATGAAAATATTAATGGGGATTAGCGACCAACTCCACATCCTAAAAGCCTGTGTTCCGGTCCGGATGACATTTGCTCACTCGCTCCGTGTTTTCCCATGACTGGTTTAACTCTGGGCTGGAGCTTCCCAGTTCCACCAGCACGGGCTGCTGCCTGCAGGAGGGTTTCATTCCTGCCCCAGTGCTCAGCACTGAAGGAATTCCTGCTCTGGAGCGTTGTATTCTGCTGCTTGTATTTGCAGACCCCCTGACTGAGGACGTTCTTGCCTGCTCTTGCAAACACTGGATTCAGGAATTTTGCAGAGATGGAGTGAACAAAACCCACAAAAACCCCAAGCAGCCTTTGAGATGCCCACTTGCTGTTGATGTGCCCCCTCACCACATCCGTGGCTCCAGGGCATGGGGCAGTGATGCTCTGCCCCTTAGGGGGGCTCAGTGCTGGTGCTCCCCACCGCAGGCACTTACAAAGTGACCTTTAGGACTGTCTGAAGGGATTCAGCTGCTGGCTATAGGGATCTTCCCTCCTGTCAACAACACTGCCCCGTGGACCTGCCTTCGACTGATGCAGCCATGGCCTCTTTCCTTGTGCCTCTGGCCAGCCCTGCACTGCTGCCACTTTATTCCTCAGGGGCCTTGGGCATTTCTTCTCCAATTTCAAAGGACTCCTCCTGCCCTGGATGTCCCCGTCATGCTGGCATGGGTGGCATTTCCCTCCTTGAATTCTATTTACTGCAGCCCCTGCCAAAGATGACGGATTTTCCCGTGGCTGGCGCATCAGCTGAAGGGGCAGGGAGGATGCAGTATCTTGTGTCAACACCTCTCTGTGTGACATTTGCAAGGGCAGGACTATTTTTAGGCCCCGCCACCAGCTACAGATGGGACTCTTGCAGAAGTCCCCTCAAGGTGGTCACCCCTTCTGTTTATTTACATAGCTCTGCATGAATAGGGTGGACTTTATACATTTGTGACTTTTCTGGGGGGAAAAAACCCTGCATCACTGCAAAAGAGGTTGGAAAATTCCTAGCACAGGAGGGCAGAGTGCTGCTCCTACAGAGCTTGGACAGCAACAGAAGAACACCGGGAGCTGTATTTGTTGGGCTCCTGCACACAAACCTGACTGTCACCAGGTTAGATGCCACCATGCCAGCCACAGGGTCGAACACGCCTCACTCCTGCTCTGGGGGTTTCCTGGCAGGAGTGGTGGCAGATGCAGTGGCATCTTTCCATCGCATTTACCTGCTTTTTAAAGTTACAAACTTGTGTGTGTTGAACAGGCGAGCAGGATCTGAAAATGATCAGGATACTGCAGGCTGTGCGCCCAGGAGTCCTCATTGACACCGAAGTCATCGAGCCCAACCCGCAGCACGTGGCAGCTTACAAAGGTAAGGCTGCACCTGCTGCCTGGGCAATAGCGAGGGCATTCCACCTGAGCTGTGAGTTTTTCTGCTGCTTTTTGAAATTCATGGGTTTTTCCTACTTTTGGCAACAGAGTTGGTGACTCAAGCTGCAGACCTGCAGAACGTCTCTTTCCTTTGGCACCAGCTCACTTCCTCAGAGTACGAGCAGCAAGTGAAAGAGAAGGGCACGCATAAGAAATTCGACTTCATCCACATGATCCAGGTACGGACATTGCTCTAACACAGGAGGATGAGCTTTGGCTGCTCCCTTAGTTTCTGCTCTGTGCACGAAGTTAAGGTGACCAAAGCTTGGCACAGCTCTCCCCCTGAGCAATAACTTCTGCAGGAGCATCACAAGTACCGAAGCTGATGATTCTAAGTCCTGTGAGGTGTCCCTAAATGTGCATTCTGAGTCAGGACAGACTGGGAAACAACCAGGACAAAACTAAAATAACTCTATAGAATGGTTTTAAGCTTTTGGAGAGTCACTGTACTGTGGAGGAGGAATAATACTTCTATGTGACTGTCTCTTCTAGATGCTCTACCGTGTGGAGGATATTCCCAATACTATAAAGTTTTTCCACAGCTGCCTAGACCTTCATGGCAAACTCCTGATCATAATTTTATCAGGTAATGGGGACCTTATTTTTTTCTTTATTACCGGAACTTTGAAGAGCTTTAAAGTTTGAGAGCCACAGGTGTTTACTTGGGGATTTCAGCAGCACTTATTCTGTAGCAAATAACTAAAACAAGTACCAGATATCACATGCAGCATGCAATCTTGGGCTTAGCCTCTTGGACGCCAGTGTCTGATGAGACACTTAGAGCCTTTGTGCTCTTGCTTCCCTGCTTGCGAGGTAGATGTAGTAGAGAGAAGTGGGGCTGTTTATGTATGGGGATCAATCCTTCTTCCTGCTGAAATGAGCACTGTAAAAACACAACCAGAGCTCTGGGTGGGCCAGTCTTTGGGGCTCTTATCTCTGCACGGTGGTGACCCAGACCCCAGCAGGACAACAGAGACTGCCAAGAGCTGCAGGCTTTATGGTGGGACAGGAAAAAGAGGCACTTACAACATGGTGGTACTTATTAAAAACAATAGAGTGTTTTATCCCTTGTGTCATTCATGAGTCCCCAGCTCATGGTGTGGTGGACAAAGCACTCTTTCCCATGTTTGCCATTAAAACTTCCTCTCACATTGCCTGTAGGCTGTTTCCCTTGCTGTCTGTGACTATTTTTCCAGGTGTATATTGTTTTATGTATGAAAACACCCGCACTCTTCTAGCCAAAGGGCGGTGAACAGGCAGCCTGGACAGTCAGGGTCAGTTCATTGGTACCTCTGCGTGCACCCCTCCTTCTGAGCAAATCCAGCGCTGGAGAGCATCTCCCAGGAGTTTCCTCTAAACAGGAGAGTTTTGGAGGGAGGGCTGAGAGAGACCAGAATTTTATCCCTCTCTAGGCACAGGCTTTTATAAGTGAACTCAAGTAAGGGGAAAGCTTTGCTTCTGTTTCTGTCAAGGTCTGGGCCAGCAGCGAGGGAGCATTCCCGGCTCATTTTGTAGTTGCATTAGGTGGTGTTTGACTGCTTTGCAAAAGTAACCTTCCCCCCTGCCCTGGCAGACAGCAGCGGGTGGGCCAGCCTGTGGAAGAGGCACAGAGACTGCCTGCCTTCCACCGACAGCGGCCACTACGTCACCTCCAGCAGCATCACGGATGTTCTGAAGAGACTCGGAGTCGAGTACCATGTGCACGAGTTCCCGTCGGGCTGGGACATCACCGAGTGCTTTGCCGAGGGGGACACCGTTGGTGGCCTCATGATGGATTTCCTGACAGGGACGAAAAACTTCCTGGGCACAGCACCGCCGGCGCTGCGGCAGCGGCTGCGGGAGGCTCTGTGCCAGCCCGAGTGCAGCAGCACCAGGGACGGCAGGGTCATCTTCAGCAACAACCTCAGCATGATCGTGGTGGAGTCCTGAGGGTCGGCCGGACCGCAGAGGACAAGCTGGGGTGGGCGTGGGGGCCATGCAGGCACAGGAAGGTGTAGCGTAGAAAGAAGGCGACTTGCAGGCACGAAGGCGAGAAAGTGGGATTCATGTGCGGTGTCCCACGGGCAGCCAGAGCCAGCAGAGCCGCCTGCCACGCTGGGATGAGCTCCTTGTCCCAGTGAGATCCCCAGGGCCAAGATTTCACCCTGGCTATTTAGTCCATCCCTAGGAGAATATTTTCCGGAAAGTAAAGAGCTCCATCTCACTAAAAGCCTACATGGACTTGTTTTTCAACAGTGTGTGTCCTGTCTGTGTTTTCGACACTGGGACTTCCACTTTTCTGTGTAGCCAGCATGTTTACACACCCAAAGACGTGCCTGTATGACGGCAGCTGAGAGGAGGCTGCAGCTCCTGTGCTGGCTGCTACAGACCCACTGCTTCCATCTGTGCTCGGCAAAACCAGCAAGATGTCCCTGCTGCTTTGCACCCGGGTAATGTTCCCACACCCAGACCTGAGCTGTGAGTTGCTCTGCACTAGACTATTTCACATGGTTTTATCAATGTAGGTGTTTGCTGCCCCAGGCCCCTCAGCACCTTGTAATATGGACATGTCTTAAAAATTTATCAGCCTTTTTGTCTGGAAAACATTTTGGATCCCAGGATGATATTTGCCATTTGGTCTTTCAGGCAGGTATTAATTTTGTTACTTTCTTACTACTGTTTGTCTCCATATAAAATAAAAGCAATCTTAAACCAAAAAAGTCACATCTTTGTTCCGCACGTGTGGGCTTACGGAAAACGAAGTGCAAAGAGGTCATTTGGTTAAAAACAAAAAATATGCAAAATACTATTTTATGGAAGCATTAAGGGTTCCTTGTAAGTGAGAAAGAGGAGCCTGAGGATGTGGTAGAGCTGCAGCTTGTCCTTGTGCTGCAGCCCTGGGAGGCAGCGTGGCTCTCTCAGAGCAGCATCGCTGCAGCACAGCAGAACAGCACCTATGGTACTTAAATACAGTGTGTGTGATAAAGATATTCATACAGCTGAGTTAAGGCTATTTCCACACGGCCCTGAGCTGTTCAGAGGGCTGAAGGAGGTGCTCCCAGGGCAGCCAGCTCCAAAGGGAGATGCTGCAGAGGATGCCAGTGGGGTTTGGCTCTGCCTTTATTGTCATGGTGCTGTGCAGACCTTGGACTGAGCGCATGGGGAAAAGCTGCCTGCAGCCACACCAGCCTCACTGCAAAGAGCTCTCAGGGCAGGAAGCACCAACTTAGATGGAAAATACCTGCGGGCACAGAACCCATCTCTATAAACTGATTTTTCCATGCTTAAGCTGGGTAACGCACCCCTGTGTGCACCTGAAGGGGCTCAGGTCCTGCCGCCTTATTACTGTCTGCTATGGATCAAATGGCTTGTTCCAGCATCATGAGCACAAGAGTCAGCACACTGGCTTGCAAAACATCAGATGCCATTGTCAGCCAGAGTCCTGCTGATCCTGCTGAACCTACCCCACCCCACTCCCTGTCCAGCTGCCCAGATGCAGTTACTGCCAGGAGTAGCATCGTGCCATCTGAGAAGGTAATGAGCCCATGGAGCCATTGTGGTTCCCCTCTTTCCTTTGTTTGTTTTGAGGGTATTTTTTTGTTAGATTCAGTTTGTTTATCATCATATCTTTTTGAAATGTAGCTATTTCTCCTAAAATTCCTGTAAGGGAAAAAAGAGAAAAGACATTGGGAAAACAGTAGCATAATATCATCTCTCTGGCAGTACTGCAGCACCCTGGTCTGCAAGCACTGTTGCTGTCAGTTCAAGAAACATCAATCAAAACTGGACAGCCTCCACCAGAGGACCCCATACCTGTGCACAAGCTTTTCCCTTTGATCCATCCTATTGTTTATTCCGTAGCCATCTCCTTTGCGTGTGCTGGCTCGCAGCACTGGGCAAGGAGTGCACAGCTGGGCTGCTGGGCAGGCTCTCAGCCCTGCTCCCATCCGTGTTCTCCTTCCACTGTGAATTCCCATGGTTTATTCCCAAGCGATAGTGTTGTCTCTACCTGGTAGGTTAAAAGGAAAAGCAAAATGTACCAAAAACCAGGCCTGCTTTTCAAGCTCCAAAGAACAACCTGCTTGTTAATATTTGCAGAAATTTGGCGCAGTCCAAGTTCCCTCAGATCTTCCCCAACCCAAAAGGTATTTCATCCCTCCTTGGGGTTTCCTGAGCAGACAGACACATTTTCAATAAGCAGATACTTGTCTGCGAGCAAAAAAAATGTACCCACACCATTGTAAATCAATGTGCAAATGCTCAAAAGAAAGGGAGCACTTCAAAGCAGAGTGTTTAGTGACAGCCTGAAGAGATGAAACAGGGGCACCCCATTAAAACCATGTCTGCTTAGTGCTTCATCTGCAATTTTTCTTTTGATTCTTCACAAGCAGGTAATTTATCAATGACTCTGCTTGTACACCTGGAATAAACGCGCCCTAAGTGCCTGTTCCATTTATTCGCATATTTATTCTTCAGAGAACATGCTATTTAATAACTATTTGTTGTGCTTTTTAAAAGGCTCTCTCCTCCCACGCGGGATTTCGGGCTGTGCTTTCCCGGCAGCAGGAGCAGGGCTGGGTCTGTGTGGCCACGAGAGGGCTGCAGCAGCCAGCGGAATAAATCGGATGCAGCACTGAGGATGCAGAATCAAATAATCGGGTGGACAATTGCGCTCAGCTTTCTTTGCCGGCTCCTCGCATCCTCATCCCAGCTCTTGGGGACCAGGCTTGTTATTCCAGCAGAGTCACAGGGCTCTGACTCTCACGCTGGGCTCTGGCTTATGGAAAACGTCAGGGTTGCACAGCACAGGTGCCCCAGGAGATGGACAAAGTCTGCTTTGGGGTTGGGGTTGGTTTTTTTTTATCCCACTGCCTCCCAAGCCCAGGTCTGCAGACAGCAAACCAGGAGTCCCAGCTGAGCGAGGAAAACACAAGGGAAGGGATGCCAGGAGTCCGAGGCTGAGCCAGACAAACCCTGCTGAGCTCAGGGCAGGATGAGCCCCACTCTGCTGCAGTCAGTGAGGAGCTGGGCCGTGTCTCCCGGAGGGAGCTGTGCTGTTCCATCAGCACGACAGCCTGTTCCAGCCTGAAGGAAATGCTTCTGCTGGATAACCATGGCGTGAGCCGCCCTGTGTGCTCTGCAGTAGAACCAACGCCTGCAAAACCCAACTCACATCGATTCATGGGGAGCAGTTGCAGATTTTTCCTTATTTCCAGTTAGTAACGTGCCCATTTCAATGCGTAGCTCTGGCTGTGTCTTACAGTCCCTTAAAAAGGAGCTATAGGGAGTAGCTTTTTATAACATCAAGGACGGATAATTTTATTTTTACTGGGCCTATACACAGCCTTGGGGGATGAATGGTTCACCTTTGAAGTGAATGTTGAGGCTTCTCTATGTATGAACATCACCAGTGGAATGAAGGTAGCGTAGGAACCACAAAATCTAATAGCTGACTAGTACAGATCAGCAAGATACTGGAGCATGTATTGAAAAGATCTCGATCTCAATCAGGGGCCAAAGCACAATAATATAGAGGCTGAACTTTTTTTCCTCTCCCTTCAATATTTGCCCAAGCAAATCTGTTGAGGCTTACATTAAGGATGTAGAAAATCTTTGAGTACCCCATGCATTCTTCATAAATAAATACACCAAATAAATGCATGGCCATAAAGTGAGGCCTCCAATAGTCAGGAGCTGTACAATATCTATATTAATAGTTTTCATTGAGATACCAAGGCTTGCCCTGCAGTCTTCAGATTTGGGATGCTAATTCTGGAGGTCCCTTGGATGCAGAAACCCGAGGTAGGATCTAGGTAAGGAAGACATGTTGCCACAAGGTTGCTCCGAGGAAATTCCAGGAAAACTCGGGGCATGTTTATGTGCAGAAAGTGGTCTTCCAGCTGCCTTGAAACCATGTGTGATTTGGAACTGCTTCCTTGGAAATACTCTCAGATAGTCCTTGCTAGGCACAGAACTTGACTGATGGTTCTCAGAGAGCAAACTCCTGGTTGGAGGAGGAGCACCTCAGGCTCTGGACAGTTCTCCCTGTTTCTGCTCCACTTGTCACCCAGCCCAATTCTGCTCAGAAATGCCAAAATTCAGCTGCCCTCCTGTTCAGAAAACACAAAGCAAACAGAAGCCTCCTGCCACTAGAATTAAGCTGCTTGCCATCCCTACGAGTACCCTTATCAATGCAGATGCTCATTGTGATCAGTCCCAAAATAGGAAAAGAACTAAACTGAGGCCTTATCCCTCTAATGCAAACATGTTGTGTGACCAGCCTGGCGTGGGAGCTGGGGCTGTGCCCGGACACCCAGAGGAGGGAGTGGACCAGCCCTCCTTCACTGCATTATTTAAGGCCATCATTTTTAGCTAAAGCAGCAGCTGTTACAAAATTCAGGAAATGTGCTGTTTGTTGCCCGTTGTCCTTTAATTTCTTGTTAACAATAAATAAATAAATCAATCCCTCCAAGATAAACGTTTAATGTAGAAGCTCCAGCTGGAGAGATCTCGTGTCTGAAAAAGGTCTGTGGAACACGTGAGATGGCCAGATCCCAGTGGGGCTTTGCTTCTCATCTCTGAGTAGGAACAGGGAAGAGCAGAGCAGGAGCTTCATTTCCAATTCCCATAGTCTGATGACACTTTGAATTAGACCTGCCAGCAAGCTGGTAGGGAAAACATATGTTTTGTCATGATGGTGCCACTGGTGGATGTATAAACGTGATAAAGAAATTTTCAGAGCTGTCCCTATTGCTTTGTTAACATTTTTTAACATCCTATTAAACACTCTGTGTGTATCTGTCAACAGCTGATATTATGGATTAAGGGAGATTACAGCTCATTGCTCCAGTGGCTGTTCTCTTTAGGATTTAACTGGACGGGCATTTTGCCATTGATTTCTTCTGACAGGACCAAGCCCCTTGTTTTTGTTAACACTTTGCCGTGCTTTCCTGACTCCAAGTGCTTTAACCTTATAAAGCATCAAAATGATCATCCAGAGGATAAATGTTGTGATTTTATTATTTCTGGAAGAAGGGCTGACACACTTTCCATGCTGAACAAACAGTCCACAAGGTTTTGATTTGCAGATGTTTCCACGCAGATAAATGTTGACTCTGTTCTGTTGTGCTCGTGCAGATGATGTCATTTGTTATTTGGGAAAAGGGGATGATATCTGAGGAAACTGAGAGAAAAGTTCTACAGATTTAATAAATTAACTCATAGACTTTCTCCATTACTTACTATCAATAACAGGCTGTTATCCAATTTTATCTGTTGGTTATCCACTTTGGGATGCAGAAATCCTTGTGAGTCTCATGATCCAACGCAAAGCAGAAGCAATTAACGCCAGAGAATGAATCAACTCAACTGTGAGCGATGTTCAGACTAAAAATTAGTCACCCAACTTACCCCCTTGTGCCAGGACTTGTTTTTACACATCAAAAGAACAATGACAAAAATAAAAATTTCGGCCTGGACATCTTTCTTATTTAATTCTTCCGGCTTGTCTCCAGGGTCTCGTCCTTCCCAGCTCCCTTCTCTGGCAGAGCATCCCCCTGCCATGGCCTCATCTCAGGGCAGTCAAACTAAGGAAGACTTTCCTCCTGTGCCCAGAGGATGCAGAGCCGTGGCCAGCCCTGGTCCTGACTCGCAGTTCCTGCCAAAAGTTAATGCAGGTTCCGTGATCCAGAGCCTCTGGTGACACCAAACAACGGCGTGTGCTCGTCTGGGTGTTTGACTGGGACCATCTCACCCCGTTACAGATGTCTGAGAGCAGCAAGCACTCCAGAGGGTGCCTTCACTGCCCTTGGTATAAACTATCCCTGAGCCACGGCTTAACGTTTGTTAATGTTTCTGATGCTTTTGGAATTTTAAACGAAGGGAATTAATATAACCTATAGCACAAATCCAGGTAAAGGGGTTAATTGGAGAGGACATTCTTGCTTTTCTCTGAGGCAGAGATGGATTTTGCTTCCCCTCCCCCCAGCAAATCCAGTCCCCAAATTCATTCTTCTTTCAGTGGGAATTTAAATAAATCTTCCTGTTCCATTTCTCAGCGACAAATTGCTTTTGAACATAATTAGCATTTATACTGCTATCGGAGCCTTGTTTATTTATGTGTCACAACGGTCCCTGGAAAGTTAAGAATATTTAAAATTTCACTCAGGCTTGGACAAAAAGTCCACCTTGACCAGAATCCTGTGCCTTCCAGGAAAGGAAGGAAAGTAGGGAATATAGAAAATAGTCAATATTCGACATTTTTCTTATATTTCCCCCTTCCTCCCCTGCCTTTTGGAAACCTGTTGGTCAGGGGCCTCCTGTGCTGAAGGCTTCATCCAGGCAATCCTCTCTTCTCCTTGCCTTTCCTCGTTAATTTCCTTAATTTCTTTCCACGTGTTTTTCAAAAACAGGCAACAAATAAATCCTTTTCAAGTACCTGTGCACGGTCACTTTTTATCTTGGTGAAAGGTCTCTCTTTTTTTTCCCAGTAATTTCCTCTGAAGTGAGGACCATCCGGGCCCTGCGAACGAGACACCCAGGAGATGCTCCTTCACTTTGCAAGGGGAGGAGCTGGAGGAAAAAACAAAGGATTTCCATCACGTTTCCGTCCCCTGAGGAGAAACACAGGAGCTCGTCACGGTGACACCGAGTGTGTTTCCAGGTGACAACGAACAGCTGGCGGAGCAGAAGTGGTGGGTTTTCTGTCGACTGTCTGTGGCTGCTTGAACATTTTTGCAGCAGGCGTCGTAATTTTATTTTCATATCTGAGTTGTTCTAGAGGCAGAGCACCTGCACTGCTGCGTGGGATGCTGCTTTTTGGTGGGCAAGGTTTGGACGGGACCTCACCCCTATGCCAGGTGGTCCCCAAAACCCACGTGTCAGGTTGGTCGGGACTGGCTGTGCCTCCTCTTGTGCCACTCTGCTCCTTGGTCTGACATTAACTTTCATGCACACCCTGACTGCGAAATGATCTGTCATCCTCTGCTTCCAAAATCAGGCTAGAAATAATTTCAGATATCATCATCAACATCATCATCATCATCATCATCATCATCATCATCATCATGGCTGGGCTTCACGAACACAGATTTGGGAAGGGCTCTACCCACGCTTGCTGCAGGCACGCTGATGGCTAAAGAGGCCGATGGGAGATAGGCAATTTCAGAGATAATCTGCTGTTAAAAAAATCTCTCTTTCAGCTCTTTAAATCTGAGAATGCAAAGGGAAGTTCATTTTTGTAACTAAGGCCAGACCCTGTTCCCAGGGGTATCTGTATCTGCACGGGGCCCTGCCATGGCTTTCCCATTCTGGCCACGATCACTTTGTCTTTCTGAGACCCAATTTCCCATCTTTAAAACGTTCCTTTCCTTTCCTTTCCTTTCCTTGCAGGCAGGTCATGAGGGTAGATCCATTACTGTAAGTGAGAGGCTTTATTAGAGGTGATAAGTGCCATGCCAATACAATAGTATTAATAAATAACTTCTCTAAAAGTGCAAAAGGGTCTGACATTATTAATTGCATTTCAAGCACTTGCAGTGCGTGTGGATTGGGGCTGAATGCAGAACAGACCAAAGGATTTTTTTCTTCTCACATTTTTGCTCTTTGAAAAGAACTGGCGTTTTTTCAGCTGAAATGTCCTTGGTGTGTTGACCCTGCAACACTGACCCTCTTGTCTGTGCAAGTCCCCAGCACTCCCATCAAGGTTCAGATGGCCCTGCTGGGGGGCAGAGGTGGAGGGAGACCCCTCTGAGAGATACACGTAAGGTCTTGCTTGATCCTGCCAGCTATCCTGTTTTAGTGCCTTCAGAATTGCTTCTTATTTTCCCTCCACATTTGTTTCATCCCCCTTTCATCCGTGGGCATGGGTCACCCAAGTGAAAGGCTTCCAAAAAGCATCCCGGCACGGCCCACAGGCGAAGGAGACTTTGTGCACTGATTCCCCAGGGCCCTTCTGAAATACCTGCCCATAGGACTTTGGCATCAGAGCCCTGATGTCACCTGCTGGCTCTGTGTGGTGTCACCCACCACGAGGCACCTCTGCCTTTCCCACACCTTCCCATTTTCATCCCATAAAATGGAAATGCAGCCTTTGGCTAACACATACCTAGGGATAAACAGATAACGTTCAAATGCTGTGTGGAAAAGCCCGCAGAATAAATCTCGGAGGAGCAGGGCACACATCCTCCTTGTGCAAGGGACACACTTTGTCCCCAAGGGTCCCAGGCACCAGCTGACCTTCACTCCTTCTCCTTAGGGCTCCTGCTCCATCCCTCCCCTCCAGCCAGGCCAGCAGAGCCCCTTGCCAGACCTCAGGCCCACAGTGATCCTCTGGTGACACCTTGTGAAGGCACCTCTCTTCCTCAACTGGGACAACAAAAATCCCAGACTTTGCCTTGGCCTCATCTGCAAAGGTTTCTATAACCCAATCACTCAATATCACTCCAGAATAACCATTCCCTCAGTGATGACCATTTTTACCTTGTGATGAAAAGTTTGGAAAGTATTTGTGTGATTTTTGGAGGGTTTTTTTATGGTAAACGATTACGCCTTTCCCATTGGTTTACATGCATTCCAGAGGCACTTACTGTCAGGATGAAACTGGCCTTGAGAAGTTTCAGTTTGGGAAATGAGAATCTGGGGCAAGTTCTTATTAAGGGTGGCAGGTTGCTCCTTTTGTAATCATGTAACTTCAAAGACATATGAAATGCAGCCTGCTAAACAGCAAGAGACTCCTCAGCTTTTCAAAACTATTTAATTTTCATCCTAAAATATTTTGCAGGTCAGTTAAGTCTCATCTGAAAGAGAAGGAAATTGCCATATGAGGTTGCTGTCATGGCATGGAAGAACCATCCTGCTGAAATGCTGGGCAAGTACAAACCGAGCACTTTGCAAAGCCATTTGTGTAAAAAATGGTAAGGTCCCGACCTCAGCAAAGTCTGAATTTTGTAGGACAGGTTGTGCAATAAGCAGAAACACAGCACTGGCACCAAACCCTTCCTTTTTTAAAGAGCTGAGAACTTTCCTGTTTGTTTGGTTGGGATTTTTTTTTTTTTGACGTTGTTTGTTTGTTTGTTTTACTTTAACAACGAATGCAAATGCTCTGAATCTTCCTGGCCCTAAGTAGTGTTGGTGCTGGTTGACTTCTACACCAGAAAAGTATGCTTTAGCTGCTCCCAAAGGCTGTGACTTCCCGCACCTCTCCTGCTGGCCGTTCCTCAGTGACGGACACGCAGAGGGCCTCGCGATGGCCAAGAAGGGACCAAAGCTCTCGCTAAAGGCAGAAGTTGCTCTCGGTTGCTGCAGAGCTCCAGCACAAAGCCTCGCACATCTGAGGCGAGATCCTCACAGGGAAGTCCATCGAGCCAAAGCGGGTCACACCAGCATGTTTGCCGCGTCCTTTGAACCTCCGGTGCCTGGTTTTCGTTCCTCTGCTGGAACATTTATCTTCTCCCGCTCGTTTAGAAAAGGGCGCTTGTTTCATTACAATGGAAATAAAAATAGTTGACACGCGAGAGTGGTGCTTTGCCTATTCAGAACGACAGCGGAAAGTTGCACTCCCGAGTTGGCTTGAATAGAGTGAACATTATTAAGTACTGACATGAAAAAGACCTCGCAAAGGACATAATGCCTTCATCCAATTAATCCTTCCTAATGAACTTACCCTTCGGAGGTGGGCAGAGCAGTTCCAGCGTGAGGTTTGCTTCCCGTGATCATTTGTGCCAATAAAAGTCTTTCGAGAAAGCTGATGAAAACTGATGTGAATGTGCCTGAAGTGAATTTATTTTGATATTTGACTTGTCAGGGAAAAAAAAAAGCGGTTTGTACTTTTCAACCCAATCTGCTATCGTGCTCTCTCCTGATGATTCCTATTCTTTAATAACTCCTCAAAGTATAATAAGGCTCCAAGGTATCCACTTCCCTTTGAATTTGCAGCTGAGAAAATTCCATGTTTGAAATACTTGGAAACAGAGTTTTATTTGATAACCTCTGTTTTTGAGGTGGAAAACTCCTTTGCTGAATACCTTGATGGTTATTTCACTAATAGTAGTCTGAAAATGCTCATCTGGCTCTGAGAAATTTTGGCTGAGGAAAGAATTCTTTTTCCACCCACGCTATGTTATAATGACACTTTGCACTTAGGCAGGTTCTTTTATCGAAGCATGTTTTATTCATCAGTGCACCAGACCCTCAATCGGTTCGGTTTAATTGTGACGCTCTTTATACCACACAGGCTTGGAAGTCCAATTTTTTTGCTGCTTTTGCCTGTGCTTTGGGGAACTTCAGAAAGTAAGTGCCAGAAAGGGGAAAGGAAGTGCAGAACTTCAAACAAAGCAGAAGGTGTCGGACTAAAACAAGTCCAGAAGAATTGCTAAGAAGATTTTTGAAATCATGTCTTTAGGACATGTTGATTCTTTTAGAGAACTGGGAGCTCCTGTTGAACTGCCATTAGAACTGGTTCTAGGTAGCCTAAAGCGTGAGACCATCTCCAAATGAGGGCCCCCAAAATCGTCTATCCAGCTCCTGCTTCTGCCTCAGGAATTCGTGATCTGATTTTCACACAAGCCAGTGAGCATTTTTGCAGCCTTGAAAAAAGGTTTGAAAAAACATGCCTGAAAAATAGGACTTAGGCTGAAAAACTGAAATGCCCAAATTTTAAACTTTGGCCACTGCCACTTGTCCACTGATATAAAATGATTCAGTGAAGTCATCATGAATAACAACTGTAAGTCTTCCCTATCTCCAATTTAACAGCAGAAAGGAGATATTTAATGAGGACAATGGAGCAAATAGCTGGGGAGAAATTATTTTCCAGCTGCTGCATGGTTTTGGGGTCATGATAAAATTAGCCACTTTGAATTTGTGCAGCCCAGTTTCATAGCTCAAGTGAAGAACTGGGATAATTTTTGAGCATTGCAAGCTGCTCATACTTCTCTTGCTTTTTGTGGCAGGAAGGAATAGTTTTTAAATAACACCTTATTAATTATGGTTGTGGAAAAGCCAGTGTATCCAGGGTAGTGAATCCAGGTGATGGGCACTGAATTAATATTTCTTTCTGTATTCTGGAAGAGTATTTCAATCAAAGTGAGACTTTACAGACTGTTTTTAATTTCACAGTTATAAAGACGGACATGCAACTTTTACAAAGAAATAATTAGGTATCACAGAATAAAGCACTGCCCTATCAAATAATAATATTACATTTAATTAAATGAAAAACTACACTAGCTAGCAGATTTTACCATCTATAATTTATTTCTAGATCAATGGGTATTTTGTAGTGCACCATTCCACTAAGTATACTTAGTTATGATAATGCTTTTCTTAGTTATTTTTGCTTATATTCCATGTAGACTAGCAACTACTTCATCCTTTTTTTTTTTTTTTTTCCAATTAATGTCTTAATATGGTTTTCTTCCAATGGAAACATATTTCCTTTGCTCCTTTTTTTGCCAGACATTTAGCCCTGGGGCTAAACCAGCCAACATGCATCTTTCATTTCCTGGTGGTCCCATTGACAAGGTTGGGTTGGAGAGGGTGCCTGTGTAAAAAGAAAACATATATAATTGCCTGTAATTGCTTGAAAAGTGGCAACAGATTATTTTGGGCAGACCGTGGTCCTGAACTGGCCATGCAGGTGGTGTAAACCCCAAACCTAAGCCATCGAGAGGTTCAAAAAGGAAACAGTCCTTTTTGCTGGCCCCAGTCTTTAAGCCCCTGTGTTCCTCTTTTATACGACCTCACTCTCAGGAGCACTTTGGGCTTGTGGCTCCGAGCAGGAGGAGGGAAATGTTGCTGTTGTCTTCCAGAGCACAAGCAGGTCGGAGGAGACACGTTCCCTGAGCTTGGTTTCAAAGGCTTAGATGTGCTTTTCAACTTGTGGCTGAGCTGATGCTCGAGTGACTCCTCTGATCATAAAAGACGCTGATGCATCAGCACCAGCCCGTGCCAGAGCCATCTATTTACCCGGGGAAGTGCTGCAATAGATCAATGTTAAACGCTTCTTTGCGCTTCACTGCTCCAAGGCACAGAAACTAATTACCAAAGATAAATTAGCCCTCGTGACAATGAGTAAGAAACACACGTCCCAGGACAGACCACCTTGACCACAAACACACACAATTCTCCCTCTGACGGAGAGTGGCAGAGGCTTACGCAGCCAGAGCTCGCCCAGGGTGCAGTGCTGCTGCTCTGGCCATGTGCTGAAGAGCTGGCAACCATTCGCTGACCCTTCCTGCTCCCTACAGGGGTCACTCACTTGACTCCCCCTTGTCTCTGTTTGCCCGGCTGTGGGTTAGCAGCAGGAATAAACGTCTTACACAGATCCCATAAGACCTGGCCGATGGCAAACGCTCCCCCAGGGTTTTGTGTTAACCCACGAGCTTTACCACGACACCTTCATTGCTGAAGAACCACAAGTGTCTTTCTCTGTGTCACCTGAGCAGCAGTGGGTAGAAAGTTCAAAGCTTTCAGTGGTGGATGTGCTTGCAAAGAGTTTTTCTGGCAAAAAGCCCTCGGTGATTCTCACAACAGCCTCAATGAGCAGATGAGAGCTCGGTGTTAGACACCAGATCAGTGATTATTGGGTTGGGAACCATCTTGTGAAGAGAGTGTGTGTGTGTGTGTGGAGGGGGAAGGGATGGGTCAAACCTCATGGAGGTGGGGTGGCATCATATCCCTCATGGCAGGGCCCTGGAGCCCACATGGAGAAGGTCTGGAGTGGCTGTCAGTGACAATCATCCTGGGAAATCTGTGACACCCCACAGCTCCTGGAGCCCCTGACCCAGCTGGGATTGGCAGGGACAGTGGGAACACTGCCCTCACCTTGGCCTGGAACCCCAGAGTGGCCAGCGGGTCAGAGGTCCCTTTTGGGGGAAATTTGACCATGGGGACCAGGGCAGGTAAAACCAGAGGCATTGGGGTGGCACATGTCACGGCCCTGCCATCTGGGCATGTGGGAGCTGCTCTGCCACAAGGTTCCAGTGGCAGCTCTATGGTCTGCCTCTCCCTCTTTCTCCTTCTCTTTTCTTGCTCCTGCTGCTTCTCTTTCTTTGCTGTGTTCTTGATGCTTTGGGTGGCTTGGAGCTGGAGGGATTGGCTTCTGACTTCAGAGTTGTGGATCAGTGTGTGCCGGGTCAGTACTGTGGTGGAACATTTTGTCTGGCTTGTGCGGCGCCCTTTTCAACTTTTGCCAAGCTCACTTATTTTCTCCCCTAAATTATTAATGAAAAATACCTCTTGGGAGCAAGTCTGTGTCTTATTCTCTTGATGCAATCTTGAGATATTAAAGAACCCTAAATATATATTTTAAAGTAAAACTCCTGGCTGAGCCCGTGAGCTTGCAGCTCCCAGGGCTGGAGTGTTACCCACGGTGAGGATTGCAATAGGTTTGTAAAGCAACTGCTCTGGTTTTACCTCTCCTGGGCCTTTTGTTTCTCTCTTCCACCTCCAGGAGCCACCAAATTTGGTGGGTCTGAATCCAGAAACATCTACTCAATCTTAGTCCATTATTTTCTAACCAGCAAAAGTGTCTGGAGCTGAGGGATGCAGGATGGATCTCCAGGAATGCCAGGCAGGCTGCAGAGCTCCTCTCGATTTTCCCTGCTAGGAAAACAGGAGCAAGCTGCTTCCATTAACATTTTACCCCCGAGCCCTTACCAAAGAGCTTGCCAGGCTGGGCACTGCATGTTCCCCAAACTGTGTAAAACCAGAGTACAAGCTATAATGGATTCCCCCCTGCACGCCGTGCCCATTGTAACAAGCCCAGGGGAGGCCTGCAGGACTGCAGTAGGAATAACTGGGGCGGTGAAATCTCCTGGAACTGCCCCAGGGACAATTTCTGGAGGTGATGTGGCCCTGCCTCCCTAAGACCGTGCTCTATGGTGAACTTGCCACTGGCTGCCCCAAGAGAGGAGCCCCGAAGAGGAGATACAAGGACTCTCTAAAACACCTCAGCCTTGGCCATATTGACTGCCATCAATGGTCCACTTTGGCCTCCAATTGGAAGGCATGGAGACACACCATCCATAACGCCGCTGATTCCTTTGGGAACTCGCTCAGAATCAGTCTGGAGGAGAAAAGACAACGCAGAAAGAGCCGTGCCCACCAACACCGCCTATGGAGACTTTCTGTTGGGCCTTTTGCAACCAGACGTGCCCATCTCGCATCGGCCTCTTTAGCCATCAGGGCGCTTGCAGCAAGTGTGGGCAGAGCCCTGCCCAAATCTTCGTTGGCAAAGCCCAGCCATGATGATGATGTGACCCTGCACACTCACAGTGCTTGGAGCAGCAAACCCAGCCTGCCTGGGGTGGGTCATGCTGGTGTTAACATCTGCAAGAAGGCTCCTCTGTAACGCAGGTCGACCAAACTGCAGCCCTGAAATAACTCCAAAAGGACTACGTTCTTCCCTGTCTCTGTGGAAAGTTCATCTACCAACTGATATATCTCGGCACTGCACCTGCTTTTTTCACCTGGTTGTACCCCTGTGGCACCACAGACCCATCTCATGCTGCAGCAGAGCAATCCCTCACCTGATCCCTCGTGCCATCCCAGACTGGGTTTTCAGCTCTCAATGACATCTGCTCCTCTCAGTGTCATATCCCAATTCTCCTCTGTACCGAAGGCATCCCCTGGGTTTGTGATATCAGTCCATTTGTTATCACTATATGCTTTATTAAGCCATGAGGAAGGTCCTAGAAAACACCTCCAGGTCTGGCACTCCTCTCAGTGCTCCTCATTGCTGGATCTTGGGTATACTTAAGAAAAATAACCTGTATTTTTATAATTATGTTTAACAAGCTAATATTTTTGAAACATGGAAATCTCAATTTCTGCCTGAGCAGTTGAAACATCACTTCTGTCTCCGTGACACTTCTGTTTTTCTGTTTCAGTGCCAGCAGAACAAGGCACTGAACAAGTTGGCTCAGGCAGTCTTGTGAGACCCACTGTGCTGGTTGGGGATGGATACATCAGCCCTGGCTTCCAGGTGTGAGGACACGGCCCCTGTCTCTGGCTGCCACTGGAGTCAGCTGAGTGTCAGGAAAGGGTTTGACCTCAGCTGGTAACCCAGATGGCTTTTACAGCATCTCCTCAAGATCTGGTTTGCAGGCCTGAAAGTGCAAACCTGGGCTCATCCAGGTCAGGTGACACAGAAATGGTGTTACCTGGGTGGTGGGGCGCCCACTCCATCCAAGCCACCTGGCCAAGTTAGTGGTGGCACAGGTAGTTTTCCATAATTTTTATTTCTGGCAGCAGAGGTCAGCATTGCCCTGCTGATGGACAGCCACGTTCCCACCTGCAGGGAGCAGGAAAACGTCACAAAATCAGTTTTTATTAGTCCTTGTTCTTTTATTGTGGTGAATTGTGTTTGAGCTACAGCAGCTCCTTGAGGGGCAAGTGATGAAGCCACCAGCCGTGTCTCAAGAGAAGTGCCAAAGGAGGCTGTGAGGTGGCCCTGCGCATGTTGTCGGCTGTTCAGGGTGCCTGGGGACAGCAGTGACATCCTCAGGGAGCTGCCATGAGGCTGGTGGGACACCTGAATCCCTCCGGAGTTGCAGCTGATACTGCCAGCACCACAAAGATCCCCAGACACGGGCAGGCGATGGAGCCCGGGGGGCTTTGGCCATGGATGGGATGTTCCCCCAGTCCTGTTTGTATCAGGGCTGTCTTTTGTCAAACTGATTTATGTCTTCTTAAAGGGCTGAGGGTCATTATAAGCATTTGACTGACCCAACTGCCATTGCATATAGACGATTATAGCACTTCTAACCAAACGATTGGACACTCTAGTTAGTTCATTAAATAATTGTTCATTCTTTACAAACGTGCTTTTGACATAATGTGGGTAGAGGGCAGGAAAAAGAGATGCTAGCAGATCCTCAGGGGAACTGTGTAATGCCTTGAAAGCCCCTCCAGCACTGCCTGCATGGGAAGTCAGTCACAGAGGGAGTTGACTTTGCTGGAAGGGAAGGCTACAAGTCCTCCTGTTCAGGGCTGAGCTGTTGGATGGACAAGCCTTGGTCTGAACCATGGAATAGAGAGGGCACTAAGTCTTATGAGCCTAAATACGCCAGGGTTTGCTCACAATTCCAATCCAAAGAAACAGCCCTGTGCATCAAGCTAACATGGGCAGGCACAAGATGGAAACTTTTATTGTTTGAATGTGTGTGATTTCTAAAAGAGCCTTGGAATTCTCGGGATGTTTGAGGCTTTTAACACAGATATTTTGTGTTTATACTTGGACAGTGCTCCATGTGTATGAACACCAGGTTGTCCAGCCATCACTTTCCTGCTGCCTGCTGCATGTGGCTCTGGCCCGTGGCAGATTTCTCCCTTGTAAATGTAGCACTGCAGAAGTATTATAAAAGGTGAACACTTATTTTTAGAACCATCAGCATGGCACCAGGCAGCCCATCCACCAGACAGACAGTCTAATTTCTGTCCTGTGTCCGTAATATTTATTCCCGAGATAGGAAATCCGTCTTTCTGACTATGGGTAGTCTTTATTTTCAAGTATTTGGGGTTTTTTACCTACATTTTGAGGGATTCAGCCAGGCAGTTTTCAATCCATATGTTCTGCAACATGCTAAGGTTATATTGCTCTTGGCCCGTAATGAAAATACCACACATCCCCAAGCCAGCAGCTGTGCAAGTCAGACTGGTTGCCTCCGTGTTGTTGCTTTTGTCAGCCAAAATCCCAATCCCATAATAAACCCCAGAGGTTCTTGACAGGAGCAGTTTCCATCAGACGTGTTGTCTGGCATTTACTGTGTGTCTCCTCTTGAAGCAAGGGAATGGCACAGTGCAAAACCCTCCCCAGAAGCCCAAATAGCCCCTGGGGACAACACTGGCAGCCCTGCAAAGAAAAGTGGCCTTGATATCTCCATGGATGGCCAAGGAGCTAGACTGCTTTTAGTCTGGGTTGAGGGAAATGGCTTCTATCTTCCCACTCGCTCTCCAGGAGGTAGAAAATTTTAGGAGATAAATTTGGGCTCAATAACTAACAACAATAATAAATTTGAAGGATGGATTTGGTGTAACCTGGTAATGAAAAGGAAACTTGGGTAGAGTGGCAAACCTGGTGAGCTTGGGCTTCAGCACTGGCTGTTGAATTGAAGATCAACACGAAATTACCTCAGAACTGTGTGTGATGTGACAGACTTTGTGGGATTGGTCAAGTGAAGCTGCCTAGGGAGCCCAGCACTGATAGATGAATGAACTCTTACTGCCATTCCCTCAGTGCCCCTCAGACATTTATTGCATCTCATACATTTCTGGGCTTTCTTAAATTTTATCTCTTGCAGATGGTTGCAATTTAGCAGGACAGAGCCAGGAAAATCCAGCAGTAGACCCCAAATGAGGAGTACACCAGTGGGACAAGGACTAACACAGCAGCTTTGCTCCCAAGACATTTGGATGTGGTGCCATATGGAGATGAAAAACCCTCTCTGTGGTTGGAGCAGCCTGGACCTGGCTGCTCCCTGGTAACCCAACCTCTCCACCGTGTAGTTTGAGAGATATTTTCTACTGAATTCATAAAAGAAACACGACACAGGATCCCCTGGCCATGGCAATAGGTTCAATCAGTCTCAGTCCATTAATTTAACTGATCAATAGCTGTAAGTGCCATCGTGCTGTCCCCCACTTCATCACAAAAGCTGGAAAGTTACAGAAGGCCACGTGTAATTATGGGCACTCTTTCAGTTAACTTCAGGAAAATAAAACAGCCAGTATCTGGGTGTCTGGCAGGTTACTTCTCTCAGTAAACCCGGCACATTCAAGTAAAACAGGGTGATTAATGGAAGAAAAAGCCGTGTTTTTATCAAGGCTTTCCATGGCATTATGTCAGTGTCACCACAGCAGCTCGATATGTGTTTTGGATGGCACAGCTGCATCTCCCCAGCTGTGCTTTGTGCTACTGACCTCAGCTGCAGGGACCTGAGACAGATGGGTCCTTAGTTCTGTGTGACTGCTAAAGAAAACATCCCACTCCCTTGTTCTGGAGTGAGAAAATCCTTGATGAAAATTTCAAGAAATAACACCAAGGCAAAAACCCCCCCAAAAAATCAATAGTAATAAATGGTAATAGTAAACAATAATAGCAACAGTAATAATAATATCTTTTCTTCCCAATTCTTTCACCTTGTTCCCACACTATAAAACCTGTCTGGGAAAAGGTGGCTCCAGAGTTTTACATTATTGTCCTTTTAAAGCAGGTGTTTGCCTCTGGAAAGCCAAAGGTGGAGCACATTTGCATTTTCCTGCCTGGAGGCTGAAGCCTTAGCCTTGCATTTCCAGGGGCATTCTGGAGCCAGGGGGTGTATGAATAGCCCAGGTCTGTCCTCTGGGCAGGAAAGCCCATTAACTATAGAAAGACTGTATTTATTCCAACTATCTTTGCCATAACTGCTACACTGTGGCAAATTTCAGTCCACTTGCATTTTTGTGTGCTATCCCCATCCTCGTGTGCCCTAACCTGAAAAACGCTCCCTGACACCCTCCCATACTCATCCCAGTCCCCATGGAATCTGATGTGGCTGCAACGGGATGACGAGACCCACTCCTATCACTGAAATCAGGATCATGCGCTGAAATCCTTCTCTTGTGGTCATTACCTTGGCCAGGTTTGTCAGAGTGGAGACCAAATCAAACCCAAATGAAGCACCAAATATGATCTGCAGAGCAGGCTCGGCCCAGGGTGGAGATTGCAGAGAGGATTCCTGCTCCACAAAAGCATGAATACACCTACATATAATAAACCTCAGAGGCTTTTGTCTGCGGGAAGGTGAGGTGACAGGGGATCAAAATAACAAGGTGGCAGTGCAGCTCTCCAATAAAACCCCAATGCCTTTAGAGTAACTGCTCCCAGGTTTCTCTGAGCAGGAAAATAGCTGGGAGTTTAAATAACTTTCAATGTACAGCCTGCACAGAGGAGAGAGCAGGCAGGCTGGGCAGATGTGTTGGTATCTTGTAGGAGGGTGTGATGCTTGAAAGAGGCAGTGACACTTGGAAACTGCCTACAATGGGACCAGGGAGAGATAGAAACTGTATTAAAAAAAAATGATTTCCAGCAGCAGTTACAGCCCTGCAGGGCAGAAAGGGAAGGGAGGGAAGGAATCATGGCAAGAGAGAAGGAGGGCAAGTGAAGAGGTGAGGACACCACGCCAGGAATGGCTGTTGCTCGGGCTGTAACAAGAGAAGGAGCTCAAAGGATGCAATCAGGGATCGAGCTGCCTCCTGCCAGGTCCAGCCTGTGCAAGCTGCTGGTCAGGCCACTGCAGGCATCCCTCACCACCCCCTCCATCCCACATGGAACCTGCAGAAAAACTCCTTTTCACACACAATTCTTCACGTCTAGCTTTGGAGTTTGAGGAGAAAACCACCATTCGTTTGGGAATGGCTTTTCAAGGAGCAGCAGAAATCCACTGTGTTTTTACTTCTAGGGAAGTTTTAAGATGGCCTTTTCAGCCTGTCTTGCTGATGCACGAATGCACTCTGCAGGGAGGAGCTTCCAGCCAAGGCTCCCGTCGGCTCCAAATGAAGTTGTAATTAAAAAAAAATTAAATGACATCACTATCCAGGAAAAGCTCTCACACATTAGCACTCAAGCAGTGCTATAGTGCAATGTCAAGGGCTTTTGCATGATCCATGTACCTAGCACTGATAAGTGCTAGCAAGGAAGCAGTGCTTTTGTACTGCTGTTCACTGTGAAATCCCACATTTGCAATGCCTGTTAGCACAGGTGGTACACTCAGCTCCAAAATTAATAGATTAGTTCCAACTGTAGTAAAAAAATGTAGTCTAAATAAAAGCATGGCTGTGTTCAAAGCCAAGTTATGGCCTGACTTTGGAGAGTAAACTTTTACACAAACAGGTAGTGATAGAGCAAGGGGGAATGGTTTTAAACAAAAAGAGGGAAGACTTAGATATCAGTAAGAAATTATTTTCTGTGGATGTGGTGAGACCCTGTCCCATGTTGCCCAGAGAAGCTGTGGCTGCCCCATCCCTGGAGGTGTCCAAGGTCAGGTTGGACAGGGCTTAGAGCAACTTGGGTTAGCGGAAGGTGTCCCTGCCTCTGGCAGGGGGTTTGGAACAAGATGATCTTTAAGGTCACTTTTAACTTAACCCATTCTATGATTCTATGGCAACACAAGACCCTGACTGGTCACAAACCACCTTGTTTTCCAACCTGAATAGCAGTGTCCAAGGGTCTAATTGCATAGGGCAGTAGGTGGTCATAACATCTGGCATTTAAAAAACAAAGTGAAATTATTGTTAATATCAGTTTGAAAAACTGTCAGTCTGTTTCTGTTGTCCCAGATAAAGTTAGTTCTGTGATTATGAGTTAGACAGTTTCATTAAAACTCACTCTGCTGGGTGTGCTTGCCAAAAGCTGAGGGCTGGAGAAGCAGAGATCACACAGCGAGCAGCCCACCCTGTCCATCCATGCCGCTTGCAGGGGTATTTGGTCTTTATTTTCCTTATTCCTCCACCTCTGACCCATCATTAGGCCTGGGAGAAATAACAAGAGCATGGCTGAGCTTCACGTCCCCTCTGTGCCCCAGGGGGAGGTCTGGGGCCAGGCAGTTCCCTCGAGAACACCCAGTGTTGCTGAGCCGGCTTCCCACGCAGGCGCTCCCCACGCTCACCAGCCCTCCCTTTTCACGTGGATTGTCATCATCAACCTGTGAGAACATCCCACCACTGTAACAGGGTTGACAGAAGGGACAAAGATTTGGGGATTGGAAGGAGGAAAAGGAGAAGAAAAAAAAGGCAAAGAAAAAAAAGGGAAAGGCGAGTGGCTGGTATGGAGATGCAGGGCTTGCTGGGTGCAAAGCCCCATGTTCAGAACACCCTCCTCTGTCCCGGGAAGCAGAATGGGCCCATTTAGATGCTTAGCATATAAAGGTTGCCACAGCAATTTAATGGCCAAAGGGATGCACAGGCTCTGGACTATACAGATACTGGGTGAAATGCCATCCCTATGCTGGTACTACCAGCTGCCATCTGGACCAGGATGCCACAGGCTGGAAGATAGTAAATTTTGTCAAGAGGATATGCTTAACCAGGTCAGAGTAATTTAAATACTGGGTTATGTCATGAGCGATGGCTTACAAACATCCAAAGTGTTCCTAATACAGTCATCTTACTGCAAAGATTTTGACTCTGAGATTTGTAAGCGGGTACTGCCATCAGAAGGGAGTGAGTGTGCCTAAACCCTTTCCAAAGCTTAACATAAGTTCCCATAGGAAGAGATATGAAGGGCATGAAAATATTACACTTCAAGCAGAGAGATTTAGGAGGCATGTGAACCGTGCCAGGGAGTTCCAAGTGGAATATTCAGTTGTCAAGTTATGCTGTGACAGCAGCCACTGAGCTCCCTGCAGTGCCTTGTCAGAGCGGGGCGCAAGCAAACACCAGTGTCGTGTGCTCAGGGGGGTGATGCCTTCCCAAACACAGGCCAGGAGAAAGCCCTTCTGATTCTGGTTGATTGCTTTGCAAATGTGGCTTGTGCAGATCCCCTTAGCTGCATGAGCTCACTTAGGGAACAGCTAGAGGAGGAGGGAAGGGGGAATTGGTAATATGGAGAAGGTGCCAGTGGGAAGTGGATATTGCATGGGTACAGGAGAGACAGTAATGTGCTGAGCCAGGAATATTTGTTTTGGGATAAATAACAGTCTACTGCCGTTACAAGTGAAAATTATTTAAAACATGGGCAGGTATTAAGAACTGCACGACTTCTGAGCCCTTCATGCTTTCATCATTCGTGGGTCTGAAGCTCCACTGAGTTACAGTGGTACCAGGGGTGGCCCCTCGTGACAGTCTCTGAAAAAAAAGTGTCCAGGATGTTATTTTTCATTTCCAGGTAGATGGATATTTCTGTCAGTTCTGCCTTCATGTCTCTGCATTTTCAAAAGAGAAAATAATTATTCCCACATATGGGTAAAATGCCCTAAGAATTGCTTCCTTTCACAACGAATGATTACAGCTTGCTAAAATGTGTAGAAAACCTAAATCAGCAGCAAAAGCTGTGCAGAAGAAAAGCTGTCTCCTCTTCCTGGCATAACTCTGCTTTCCCATAACATCAATAACCTGAGCCAGGTCTTTGCCGAGTCCTTCATGCTTCTCCAGCACAGAAAGTAGTTTCTTGGCAGAGATTGAAGTCCCCAGGATAAAAACAAGCTGCACTCAGGGATAGCGAGAGGCTGGGTGTCTCTTGTCTGGTCCATCACTGCTCGTGGCTTTGCAGGACAAGAGCTGCATTTCCAGCACCATCACCTTCTACCAGCTCTTTCAGGTATGGAGAACCAGTGCCCTGTAGCACCTCCAAACCCAGGCACTGTAATGAATTATGAACATTTTTTTCAGTTTGAGTTTCTTTCTGAGATTAATTCAATTAAGAATTTCAGTTTTAAATTGCCAATTGAAGTGTTCTAAATTTTATTTTTTAGGTCTGGGAATAGAGCACTGATGTGTTTCACTAATGACAAGCCAGACGTTTGGAATGCTCCATAACGAGATATTTCACAAACAATATTTGATTCAATTAATTTCAGGGAGGGGGGAAAGCAAAATTATTTTCACTAAGGCACACATTCATAAAAATTTAATCTGTTCCTCAGATGTGCTTGGGAAGATAAAAGAACACATTTGTTGAATGGATAGTTCTTGGTAGCCAAGTTCAGGCTTGTCTTGTAGTTGCTAAGTGTATTATGACAACAAAATGAGAAAATGCAGCCAGGTATTAGTGTTTGGGTTCTCCTCCCTCCTATACTTTTTCTAATATTTTCTTGCTATTGCCACTATTTAAGAGGCATTTTGACAATGTCCTTAATAAGATGCTTTAACTTCTAGGCAGGCTTGAAGTGTTCAGGCAGCTGGATTAGATGAGCATTGTAGGGCCCTTCCAAATATTCTATTCTATTCTATTCTATTCTATTCTATTCTATTCTATTCTATTCTATTCTATTCTATTCTATTCTATTCTATTCCTAGGTGATGATGCCTGTGCTGGGTTTGAGGAGGGAGAGCAAATGCCACCCAAATCCTGTGGGAAATTCATAGGGTGCTGATGTGGGGAAGCAGATCCCACCCACCCAAGGGTGCTGTACCTGTCAAACCCACCCCAAAGCCGTGGTGAGGATGGGGGCTGTGAACACATGGCCCCCTTCACCTGGGGCAGGGCCAGCTGTGCTGCAGCTGCCCTGGGGCACCCCAATTTGTAAGGGCTGCAGCTAATGAGCTGTGGGAGGGAGGGTCTGTGGCCCTGCAGCCGGTCCCTTTCCCCCTTGGAGGGAAATCTGCCCCTGTGGCCACGTGTGTGTGCATGCAAAGCTTTGGAAATTTCCATTTTAATAAAAGTAACCTTGGAGGAGCATGAGCAATAACCTGTCTGCTCTTTGGCACTGACAGTTCGGTTGTCCTGAAAAATGAGATTTTGCTACCCCAGCGCAGCGCTCCTGTTATCATCCCCAGCTTACATCAGCGTGTTTATTAGGAGACAGCAGAAATAATTCTTTAGACATTAAGCAGCGTCTCGCTTCTGCTTTATCAGGCTGGCTGGATGTGATTACATCAGATCCAAAGGTAAGCTAAATAAACTCTTGGTTCTCTGGGCACAGATATTTGGTCCATTTACAGATGCTTAAATCTGGTGGCAGGATAGAAATTAGGTAGTTTCTGCCCAGCCTTTTCCACTCCTTCTGCCTCTTGAAAATCCGATTTCCTAGATCTGACCCATGTACTTTGTACGCCAGTTTCATTAAGGCAGGGGGGACACTAAACATGGATCCATTCCTTGCCTGTTCCCTGAATTTCCCACATGGGTGAGGATTTGCTCTCCCTCCTCAAACCCAGCATAGGCACCATCACCTAAGGATAGGATAGGATAGGATATTTCATTTGGAAGGGCCCTACAATGGTCATCTAATCCAACTCCCTGACCACTTCAGGCCTGGCTACAGGTTAAAGGACCTTATTAAGGACATTTTACAAATGCTTCTTAAACTGCCAAGTGCTAAAAAATAATAGAAAAAAAGGGGAAAAAAGAAAGAAAACATTAATATCTGGCTGTATTTTTACTTTTCATTGTCATAATACACTTAGGTTTTCCCAGCTGTGCCTCCATGCTCTGGTCCTACTCCAAAGGGATGGATCTTTCCCCAGAGGAAGGTTGCTGCAGCCATTCTCTTGATGGATGGTCTCTTCCAACACTCCCACACCTTCCAAGATAAAATCAACATCACACAGCTTTACCTTCCTGTCTTCATGCCTAAGCAGAACCCAGCCCCAACACCCTGCTTGCCCCCCGGATTGGGCTAACTTAGATAGCACTTCTCATCTCTGGAGCCAATTGATCCACCAGTTACCACTTTTGTGCTGCTGTTCCCACTTCTGCCATGGCACTGAGGAGGCTGTTGGAGCTTGGGGATCAGCACAACCTACAGGAGGTCCTGCGCTGCAAGTTCCCCTTCACCTTTTCTCCTCCAGTGAGGGATGTCTTCCACCATCACTTGGAGCATACCTGAGAGAAAAGATGATAATGATTCATTTGGACCAAGACCTTGACATTTTACTCCTCTCTCCTTCTTCCCAGAGTATAAATTTTCAGCCCAAGCCCGTGCAGATGTACTCCAGGGAAGGAAATAATCTGCAGATGGTGGCTGTTCCCAGCTCCTGGCTCACTTAAGGGGCCAGGGACAACTACTTGGGTTCTTGTCAGACTTCCAGGTGGACTCGTCTCACCCACAACTCTGTATTTTACTATTACACCATGTTACAGTTGGCCAAGGATCTACAGAGCTATGATTTGTCCCTTGGGCTGTCATGACAGCGAGATGTTTGATAAGCAGTAGCTTTTGTTTTCCAAATATTGGTGCCCTCCAGGCTTGTAGGATCCCCTGGCAATAACTCAGCCTCCTGCTATCTGGGACAGTGCTGTATGTAGGAGGACAGAAAGTAAAATGGGACAGGAAGGTGATTTTTCTTAGATAAATATTAAGAAGCTGTGTCTGCCCCATGTCAGGTTGAATGGGTCTTTAAGCAACTTGGTCCAGTGGAAGGCGATCTTTAAGGTCCCTTTCAAAACAAAGCAGTCTGTGATTCTGTGATGATTCTATGATGTTAAATAGTGTAAAATCACCTTAATAAACAAAACCATAGATGTGCCCGAGGGCAGCATGACCAGCTTCTCTGGAGGGTGTCATTTTGAAGAGTGATGCCAGCCCCCATCCTGGCTCCTGTTCTTCTCTGCTGATTCGTAGCCTCTGGCTCAGCACAGCCTTGCCCTGGGCACAGGTGCCTCTGCAGCACATCATGATAGACACAGCTGGGAAGGGAAGGGACTGGGGGTCAGGAAAATAAGGTGCAGGCAACGGTGCAGCATCCTCACATCCCCAGTTCCCCTGCACACGTTTGACAGAAATGGCTGGGATTTAGCTTAAAGCTCATAGGATGTGTCTCCAGGGGAAATTAAAGAAGCAAATTAACAGCGGCATTTTTTATTTTCATAAAGCGCTTAAAAGCACCAGATGCATATAATCTTTATTTTTGGCTCTCTAAACTTAGACTTTCACATTAAATGGCAACTGGCACTTGGAAAACTCATATTTAGTGCTCTGCAGAGGGAGAAAACTGTGGGCCAGATGCACTGAGTTTATATTCTATTGGTGATATCAATTAATAAATACAGAGTTCCAGAACTGCAGGGAAAACCAGGCAAGCAGCACGGACCTTGCTGTTTAGCTGTGTTTGAACTGCAATGCTGCTCACGGGGATGGAGCCAGGATGGGGCTTTGCATGGCTGCTGCTGCTGCTGCTGCTGCTGCTGCTGCTGCAGGGTTTGCACCCACAGCCTGAGTGGGACACTGCAAGCCAAGAGAAGCTGGCTTGCTTTGGTGCTGACAGGGCACTTAGGGTTTCATTTTCCTCAAAACACTCCTTGAAAACAGAGTCACAGAATTGGAGAACCTTAAAGACCACCTAGTTCTAAGCCCCTTACCATGGGCAAGGAAGTCATGGTTGTTGATCTGAAATGGCAAAGCAGTTGCTGGTCTGCTTGGTCCTCCTGCGTGGCTTTGGCATGTCTCTTTGAATCGTGGACTGTGGTAGGTACTAAACACCATTCCTCGGTGAAGGACTTTGTATCTCATTCCCTCAGAGTGGTTTGGCAGTGGTGCTGTGTGTGGAGAGAGAAAAAAAATGCAGCGGGTGTTCCCTTTCCAAACAGTCATTGTTCTGGCTGAACAATTTTAACTGTTGATATGAAATCTTTATTTCAGTCAACCCTCATCTAAATGTCAAACTGCAGCCATTCTCCCTGTAACTGTGCCTTTGAAAGCATCGTTATTAATATTACTGGTATTATTTTATATGACTTTTGCAGTGTGAACAGCTCATTTCTCCTTGAACAGTTCATTCCTCTGTCTAAGTCCAGAAGGAAAACTTCATATAACTTCAAAAAGATTCCTTCTTGCTAAACATGAAGAAACAAAGAATAATTTGAGGCACGCACAGAGCAAATATTTTATTAGTGCCCTGAACACCAAAACATGATGTGATAGCAGACATGGGTCAATGCCTTTATCCATGCTTGTGTTCCCTGGGATAAAACTGCTCCTAACAGGGCTGCAGAGGGTGCACACAACTTGGAAAATGCTTCCCATTGTGAAAGCCCTGGAAAGTAGGGGATAAGAAGAATAACTGCTGGCAAGAAAACCAGCTTAAAAGCGATCTATAACAGCAGGGTTCTAGAGGCAAACTGCAAATGATGCTGCCCATTGCCACGTGCCACACACGGAGACAACTATTTCCACTTTGTCAAGAGCTGCATTTCCTATGTCCCTTCATTTGTCATCCGTACTCTAATTAACACAGCGACAGGACTCTGTCCCAGTGCTCCCGGGGCGCTGGGGGCCATGCGGGTGTGTCCTGGGGGACAGCAGGTGGGGACCACACTGAGAGCACCAGCAGAGGTGGCAGGGTGGGAGCTGCCCCTCGGCCTCTGCAGGCACACGAGGTCATCGAGGTCATCAAGGTCATCGAGGTCATTGAGGTCATCGAGGTCATCGTTCCGCCTGTTCCTTCTTCAGGCAGAGAAACCTCCCCCGTGATGCCACGTCGAGGCCTCGGGGGTGGGACGGCGGCAGCTGCTGGAGGGGTGGCCGGCTGGGAGCCCATCCCAGGAGCTCAGCGGCATCACTGCGTGGGACCAACAGCCCTGCGGGACACGAACCACGCCACGTGAGTACAACCACGCACGAGCGAGCGCCAGCGGAGCGGATCCCACCGAGCCCCTCCCAGAGGGACCCCCCTTTCGCTGCCGTTCAGAGGCAGATGTAATCCAGGGCCAATAAGCCCAAGCTCCCGCTGCAAGGAGTTTACAGCTGAGGGCACGCTCGCTTTCTTTTCTGGCTTCACAGGGAAGGTTTAAAGGGTTTTACAGCAAGTTTAAAGCAGGTTTCGTTCTGCTCATGCCGGCGTAAACCAGGGGTGGATCAAGTAACCTCAGTGAAAATACGGTGTCTGCTGTCAAAACTCCTTCGTCTTTTTAGGCACCGGCATGTAAACTTGGTTATTACTGAAAGGAATGTGCCCAAGTGCACGTTGTTATCCAAAAGTTTCTATCAGCCTCATTTAGAAACAACCTTTTCCTTCCTGCTCCTCACTCATTTTTAAAGTTAACCGGCCGCAATTCAAACAACAAAACATGGAATGAGATAAATGGGGCAAACTCAAACAGCCAAAAGTGCAAGGAAAGAAATGAGACAAATTCCTTGAACTGCACCTAACATGAAAATGAATCTCAGCTGCTCGTTAGAAACTGCTGAGCAGGGGACGTCAGCAAATTAAATCATGGGAACCAGAGGAAGGGACAGAAAAAAAGGTTGATTATCTAAACTTCCTCTTATTAACTGAAAAAAATATTTTTTCAAGTTTGAAGGTATCAAAATATATTAGTGGCAAATGGCAAAGCCTCTTTTTGCACTTAAAATAAAAAGTTAGTAGTCGGGCAGAACAGAAGAATGGGTAAACAAGAAATACCATTGTGTTTTCAGGGTGGGTTAGCAGCGAGGAGTTCTCATCTGAGATACATCCAGGAGTTTTCTTCCTTATTCTTTCTAGCAAAATTCATACTTGGTTTTCCCGGGTTAATTCAGATTTTGATGGGGGCTGAAGTGCTGGTTGTCTGGGTCAAGGAGTGGTGGTTAGTCAGAGGCTGGCAATTTTTAAGGTGCTCCGATCGACTTGTTGACAGGTCTTTTTCATCAGTGCTCTTCAAGATGCTTTGTTTTGCTGGTGTTTCCCTTGAAAGCATCCTTGCTGTCTGAAAAAGTGGGGAACTGGGAGCACCCACAGCTGGTCTGCCTTGGAAACGTATGTGTGGAAGATCACACCTTGGGTCCCCTCTTTGGGACAGCCCCAAGGACACAGTTATCAGGCACTGCTAATTGATTTCATGGCTCTTGTAGCAGCACATGCTGGAGGATGTGCATTGTCACCAACCTTCAAAGTACTCCTTTCTGCAGGGACCTTTGGGACATGTGGAGATGTGGCTCCTGGGCTGTAAAGCCAAAACATGTCATGACTTGGATGTTCCTTTTGTCGTGAGCAGCGAAGGAAAACAGGCAAAGCCAAGCAAGTTATGTTGTCATTGGAAAGGGGGCAGGAGAGGGAGCTGGGGAACTGCTGCTGCTCAGCATGCTGGCTGTCCCTAGGAACTGTCCTTCAAGGAGGAGTGGGCACCACAAAGGGAATGAGGTGATGGCCAGGCAACATGGAGATGTCAGGAAGAAATCACTGCAAGCCCATCTTTCTGCTGGTGCACAGGGGAGAAGGAGCAGGCACCATCATGTGTGACATTCTCATATACAAGCCAGGAAGATGTAGCCTTGATGATACTGGGTGGGTGGAAAACTGGTTGTACAGCTAGAAAATTTGTGAGAGGTTCACTGCGAGAAAGGGAGGTAATGGCGAGTGAGCACCTGAGCCTGCTACTCTCTTATGTTTCTGGTCATGATTTGGAGGAGGAACAAGACTGTTGATACTTGATGTGCAGGTGGGAGGGACTCGAGCACAACAGAGACCAAAACCATAATTCAAAGAGACAAGAGAAGTGATCTGGAAAATACCCATGGTTTGTATTCCAGTGGTCATGCTGGAGAGAAGGCAAGGGGTGCGGGGTCTCAGTGGGGTCGGGGAAGCCATCCTGGCTATGCCAGGAGCCAGGGGATTTCCGTGGGTGGGAGGCTTGGCTGGAAACAGTCCAAAGGAAACAATAAAAATAGTGAGAGGTGGCTGGGATGTCACCTCTGCAGGAAAGCCCGAGGACATGGTAAGAGACACTGTGGGAATGCAGGGCAGCCCTTAAGCACGGGACCCACAAGGAGGAAGAAGGTTTCTCTTTCTCCTTGCCAGTTAGGACAAGACATGGTGGACTTAAACTGCAGTTTAAGAGAGGATGAAGACACACCTTTGTGCACTTTTCAAAGTGCAGCTTGATGTTTCCTGGTAGCACACACTGCCTCCCTCTCTCCTGATTCCATGTAAGACAAGTTTAGCACAACATCCCTTCCTGTAACTCACGTGGCTTTGGTGAATTAACTACTTAGCCCATGAGAATTGTACTGTTTTCTTCAGAGGAACTAGAAAAATAAAGTGCAGTTATAAGGTTTTTATTGTTTTCACCCCACCATCAACATTCCCTTTAAGAACCTTGAAAGACTAAAAAATCAGACAGAGATATCTGCCAGCATCTCTGGAAATGGGGGTTGCACTTTCTTCTAACCCAGACCCAGCCTTTGGAGCCTCTCCATGACTTCACAAAACAGGGAAATGTCTCTTTTATTTAAGAACCACCTGAAGACCCTTCTCCTGGGTTTTAACGGAGTCCGGTGTCAGCACAATTAAAAAACGCTGGCACTTGCTCTGCACAGATTAAAGGTGATAAATTACCCTTTGCTGCTTGGACCCGATTTACAGCCTCTTTTGCAGAATGTCGTAACACTCCTCCGAGTGCTCTACGGCCCAGTAGCAGGGCCGAGGATGTGGAGCAAAGTCCAGGCACGTGTTGACTTTGCCTCTCCAGCATTTTTTATTCCTTCTCCAGGTCTGAGGAGAGACCTGTCCCCTCCTGCGCCCCTCCAACCCCCAGCATGGCATCGCCCATGAGGAGTTTGCTCACCGACCCCGACAGATACCTCCAGTCATTCCGCCTCTTCCTCGAGAAGTCGACTGAGCACCAGAGCATGCAGGAGTTCATGGAGAGGCAGCTGCCGGGTGTGATAGCGAGGTAACACCGAGGTGGCCACGCGGAGCTGAAGGACAGCCCGGGGTACAGTCCCCTGGTGGTGGTGGTGGTGGTGGTGGCGGCGGTGGTGGTGGTGGTGGTGGTGGTGGTGGGCTTGGCTGGGCTTGGGGGGCTGCCTGCGAGAGGCAGATTGCTGTTCCCTGACAGCTGCCCCATCTGTGGGTCTCTGATAGGGCTTGGCTGGAGATTCCATTTGCACACGCGGCTGGATGGCGGCTCTCCGGGACGGAGCCTGCCTAGCAGGGAGGAGATAAGGCTGCATTGTTTCCTCGCACACAAACACAGCTTGCCCTGGATCAGCTCTGAAACGCAGGAAGAGACACTACATTCTTGACATTAAATTTGATTGAAAGCAGCTTTTTAAAAGTAATCTTTTCAGGTGATATTCAGAGTCCCTCTTGCCTGGCTGAGTAATTCTGCTTTGCCTGCCAGTGTGTGTCCTTTGCTGGGCCCCTCGCTTTGCAGGCTGGCTCAGGAGCAGGCAGCCATCAAATCCTGGCTCTGGGGAGGCTCTCCTCTGGGCTCAGGGTTTCACAGCTCTGCCAAAGCCTCGCTCAGGTCTTTTAAGAACATTGCACCCTCCTCTCTTCCTCCCCATTGTGCAAAATGTAGAACATCTACAAGTAGTTTCTACAGTGCTGGTCCAGACCCAGGGATGTCTCTGTTCCTCTGAGCACAGGCACGGAGAAGGTGTTTACCTGCTTCTGCTTGCATGCCCTCATAATAAAAGCCTCCACAAATCACCAAAATAGCTGGAAATGGGGAATCTCCAGAGTTCTGAATCTGATCCCTCCTGCCCACTCCCAGACATGCCAGTACAGGCGCAGATTGTGTTTTGGTTTTGTCCTGCAGATTTCAGTCTCCATGGGATCTCTAGTGCTTCACACCTTGCATGTAACCCTCTCTACTGGGAACTCTCCTAAAATGCATAAATAATGTTTTTCAGTATTGGAAACGGGAAGTCTACAATCAATGTTCTAAGTGTTGGTGGTGGAGCAGGTATGCTATGGACTTCAATATTCATACATTTTTACCATTTTTTTCCCCAAAGAATAGAGGATTAAAAATAGCAGGAAGGAGCAGAGTGGGAAACAAGTCTTTTCTTGAAAAGTCAGCCCCAAGGGACAAGTGGTGTTAGTCGGTGGGCGACCACATCATCTGAAAAGAGCTTGTGCCTCCCCACCCTGATTCTTTTAAGTCCTCCACAAAAATAATCTCTTTCTGAACCATCATTCCTGAAGGGAAGAGAGAAGCTTGAATTGCCCCATAGTGTTTCTACACTAAAAAAAAAAAGAAGTTCCACAATGTATTAGGTTCCTCAGAATATTAATTTTTACTTGCATTGTAACTATTTATTGAGGTGATAACTCCCCATCATTGCCATGTGACAGCCGTGGCTGAGTTCTGCTTTCCCTCTGTGTATTTGCCGGCCACAGTCAATGCAGAAACTCCTCCTGGAGCTGCTGTCCCCTGAAACACTGGAGTTGAAGAGAAGCTCCAGTAGAAATCAGAAGAAATAAGTATTTTATCTCAAGTTCACTGCATGGAAAAACAATACCAGTAAGATCAAGTGGTTTCTTCTCATTAAATTCTGGCTTGAGTTCCCCCATAATTAAAACCTATGTTTTCTGCTCTGCCCATTAAGACACCACATTTAAATTTTATATGAAGAGTTAATTTAGTTTAAATGCTCTAGTCGTGCTATCACCAAAGACTAATCTTAGTTTTGTCAATCTTTCCTCCATACAATAATTGTATGTGAATGGTGGGCATTAGTTATAAAACAGCCAGGGAGACAGGGCAGGAACATTGCTCTCTGAACACAGGAAACCATTCTTCTGCCAGAAAAAAATGGTTTTAATGAGAATACTTGACTTAGCGAGGTACTTCACTGCCTGACCAGGGACCAGGGCCGGTCCAGCCTGGCATGGATCAATCATTCAATCAATAATGTTCAAGCAAAACTCACTTTGTGATGTACAAACTAAAAAGACCAAAACCCATCTGCGTGCTGGCTTGTTCCCATCACAGCTCCTCATGAGGTCAGGAGGGAACTGATCCCCAAATCCCACTGCCCTGGCTGATGCGGGTGGGCAGTGATGGAGCTGCTGCCCCCGCCCCATCCGTCTCTGCGCTTCACAGGGAGGGAGCACCGAAGGAAAGCATTTCCTTTCTGCTCTTCCACCTCGAGAGACAGGGAAACCATTTAATGCAGGATCATATCCCATTACCCGCTCCATACACGGTGCCTGCCTTCCCCTACAGCCGCTGCCTGATTGAGTTCACACTCCAACGCGCCGCACTCTGTACCTTTAAACACCATAAAAGTCATCAACGCCGCTATAAAGTAGCAACTGTGCCATAAACTATCCCGTTACGTAAAACGTTTAATTAGAAACTTAATGGCGAACATAGTGGTAGCCTTTAAAAGGTAATTGTGTTGGAGAGTTTAAATAATTCCGATAGCCTAATTGCCAAATTGTTGATAATGCAAGCTGCCACAGAGCTGACTGTAAAATGCCTCGGGACACTTGTTTGCATATAAAAGAGCTGACTGAAGTCAGTTAAGGCTGTGGATTAAATTATGAATCAAAGGGGTGGAGTTTTTTTGGTTAAAAACAATACAAGGTTGCTTTGGCCACAGAATAGTGTGAAGGAATATATGGAAATACAAAATTCGATTTATTTTTTTTTTTAATCAAGTCCTACACGGCCTTTTCGAAGGACTACATTGTTTTATAGAAAGTTGGTAAAGCAACCAAAAATCAAGCTATAGCAGCAGTTTATTAGAGATTCTCTGTTCCCAAACTTTCCCATGGCAGCCTGCAGACAACTGGCTTTGCTCTGGTTTTTCAACAGAATGCAGGGTTTGCAGAGATACCAGAGCTGCAGCTATTTCTGCTGCTTGGGAAATTCAATTTCCCTCCCTCAAAGAACGTGCTTCCACAGATGCCACGTAAATGTTGGTGTTGCTGGTTGCTTTAAGAAAGACATGTAAGTCTGAAGAAATGAAACACTTCCTCACTTTGTGTATTATGTCCTCGGGCATAATGACCAATTTAATGCCCAATGTTTTCCTTCTGTACCTCAAATTTTCTGTATAACAGAGTCAATGCTGAAGTGGTGGAGTTTAGAGGCACTGAAAATCCTGAGGGTGGGCAGAGGCTGTGTATGCCCTCCCTCCACAGCCCCTCAGCAAGGGCCTGTCTGGCCATCAGGGCTGGCGGGTGATCTTTATTCTGTACATACCTTTATGCATTTGCAGGGAATTTTATAACCTGGAGTTGTGCACAAGCACATCTTTCAGGACAGAGCTCAGTATTTGCCTGTAACACAACCCCTGGATCTCTTATTCTCCATAGCTACTCTCTGTTTCACTCTTCCCACCTTAATTTATTCCTCTGTTATTTTTTTCCACCTAAAGTCTATCCAAGCATAATAAGCAGAAGTGAGCTTGAAGAAAGCCAAGCAAGCCAGCGGGATATTGTCCCTGGACCCATGCCTCAGTCAGGAATACCATCTCCCTGAGTTTCCTGTGTGCACATGGGGTGAGATGCCAAGAAAGAGGGCAGCTATTTTAAAATGTTAAAATCTTGGATCTACTGGTACAGCCATCAGTAAAATAATTACTGCTGGCCTTAACCGTGTTTAGAGAGAACTATTCCTCGCCAAAAAGAAAAAAAGTACAGTCATCTCTGGAGTATTCTGTAAATAGGGTTTGGATAAACACAAATGGAATGTGTTCTATTCATTATTCTTTTGGGAAAAGTCACAGGACACTAAAGACAAACAGACATGAATATTGTCTCTGATTCCAGTGCAAACACATACTCTCTCTGCCCTCCCCCACATGACCTTGTAACCAGTGAGGTATTTGGCTAAAAATGCTTCTTACTGACTCCTAAGAAATGCTGCCACGTTCTCTGGTGACTTGGGACCGTCAGGACTGGCACTGTCACACTCATCATTTCCCCAGGAGGTTAGTCCATGCCCAGAAAATATGAGGCCAAGCCACAGGCACGACAGTGTCTGGTAGTCCCTTGGCACTGACGGTGGCAGTCGGAGAGGAGAAATTAAGATAATTGGGATGGATATTTAAATTTCTCTCAAATCCTTGAGCTCAATCTTCAGTGGCAACCTAGTGAGAATACAGAACAGCCACACATACCTGTGTGTCCACCTTCTGTACACGAACAGCAGGCACCGGTCTTCAAAACTGGGGATGTGATGGTGGCGGAGATCACATTTCTCTGAGTTCTGTTTCATTTCTTATTTCATGTCACCTGCTTCCCTAGGGGAGATGGACCTGCTGATCCTCTCAAAAGTACAAGCCAGATATCCTGGGGTCACCATCAACAATGATGTGATAGAGCCAAGCGCTGACCAAATCTCCAAGTACAAAGGTATGTTTACATGAAATAAATTAAATTTACATTAAGTATGCTAAATGCATTAAAAAAATGTGGAAAGCTGGATGAGCCCACGTTCCAGTGTTTCTTGTCAGAACTACCTCTTAAAAGTTAAAAAATTTCACTATTTTATGTTTTTTTTGCCATCATTGCTCCTCAACAATGTTCACTTTCGTTAAAACCTTAGTCTCTCACACTGCAAGAACTCTGTGTGGCAAATGCTTGGCTACACTTTCTAAAGAGATGGGTGATTGGATGGGAATACAGTAAAATCTCCACATTTCAGAAAGTTTTCCTCCTTCAACTTGCACCGAATCAGGACCGTCCCTGAGCATCAAAGGGAAAATTTTAGTGTCTCATGGCAATTCTTTCACATCTTAAAAAATCGTTTCCAACAAATAGCTAAACCTCACAGTGGTGCACTAAATTAGTTACCATGCTTGGAATTAGAAAAAAAGGACAGGAAAGCAAGACTGATGGGAAAGACTTTTGCCATGTGCTCTGGGGCATAGTTTGTTTCCTTCCACCAGCCCAAAGGTCGGAGCAACACTCGAAAAGGAAAGCCAAACATTTTCCAAAGAGGATTGAGTGTTAACAAGGGTACTTTGGTCAAATTGCCCTACAAAGTGAGCATTAAACAGCAACTGGCTGTTTGATTATCACCGGATTAACTCCTACCAGGCTTCACCATGGCAGGTAATGACGGTGTTGCATGGAGGTGACACCAGCTACACCTTGTGGGGCTGTGAGCAGCCCCGAGCAGAGCACACCTTCCCAGGGAGCGGCTGCTCAACGATGTGACAGCCACGGATGGACCTCCTCAACACACCATGGGGTTGGAAATGACCCAAACCATAGTAAACACCCGACTGTAAAACCACACTGTCAATCTCCAGCTCTTGCTCTTGCTTATAGTCCTTAAAAACGAAGCATTCTCAGCATGAAGCGGCTTATGGAAGTCAAAGCAAAAAAAAAAAAAAGAAAAGTGGAACCCCTTTCTCCCTGCAATGTGGGAGTTCAGAGTCACTGGAAACACCAAAGGCTCCCAAGAAACACATAATGCATTTTTTATCTGTCTCTCTATTACATGGAGCATCTTTTAAAAGACCGCTCATGCAAAATCCCCGGAGCTTTTACATTGCCCCAGGCAGAATTGGTGAAGGATGGGCAACAGAGCACCTGCTCTTTTTGTGGGACAGTTTGTGCACCTGCACAAAGCACTCCTGTCCTGTCTGGGCTATTTAGGGCTGGGTTTGCTCTGGATCTTCCTAAGTGGTCCCACCACCTACCACCAACAGTGCTATCCTACTGCAGTGAGTTTCCTTCCAGAGGAAAGTTTAAAAAAAAAATAAGATGTTGTCCTTATTTTAAATTTTATGCTAAACTAGAAATGAAATATTCATCTGAATTTCTTTCTTTAAACTTTCTTATTTGGTAATTAATCGTGTCCCCAGTAGGTACTGTTAATTAGGTTTCCGAGGCCTGAGATTTTCAGCAGAGAATTAGAAACATTATCTGTGCCTCTGAGGATTCAGTCGTTGTGTTTTCCGCCTCACCAGATACTTTCTCCTGGGGAAGGAGAAGCCAAGCTCAAGAGAGGCACTTCATACTGGGACGTGCAGTGATGACAAACTCGGGTTTCTCTTAGCCTGAGACGTAGAATGGAAGTTCTCCTCAAAGGTCCATGGCCAGGCTGTGGCTTTCTTTTTCCTGGTCCGTGGCCAGGGGGAGTCCCTTGGTGACTGTTCTGGAGTGTTGATGGCCCCACAGCTGAGCTGGAGGCAGCCCAGTTGGGATGGCACCTCTCAGGGGCACACGACCAGCTTTGGTCTAGACAAAAACCTGAGGTGAGCCCCGGAGAAAATCAAGAAAAACTTTTCAAAATGGCTTCAGACGAATCTTTGAGCGGAAAATCCCCACAATGAGTTTGGCTTTCCTGAAATTTTGACTTTAAAGGCCCACCCTGGCAAGCAACTCACTTTTTCTCCTAGCTTCTCCTTGCAGGCAGACTAGCAGGTGAACTGAGCCCAGACGGCCCCAGATTGCTGGTGACGGGGATATGAACTGCTGCTGGAGTTCAAATTAGCAAACGAAACCTGAACTGCAAGTGCTGGGGCCAGTGGCTGATAAATGGAAGCTAACAGAGCACCAGTGGCAGCATCTGAACAGGGTGGCCCATTTCCAGCCACAGAAGAGAGGAGATAAGCACTGATGGAGCATTTCTCATCTGTCTGACAGGGATGTGTCCTAATCAGAGCCCAAAAGGAGAAATATTGTCGTTAGTGGTGTAAAGGCCCTGGTCTTAGCAAATGGTGCTGCTTTGAACATGTGTTCTGTAGCTAAGGCTCAGTCTGCCTTTGGGCCATTTAAGTTTTAAATTTATGCAAACTCCAGCGAAGCACAGGAATTGCATCCAGGCTGGCTCTGTCCTGGAGCAATCCCGAGCGCCAGGCAGGAGCGCAGTGAGATGAGCTCCATATGCCAGCAGATGGACATTAGTATTCCAGCATCCCCTAAATTGTGAAATTGTATCTCAGTTTTGCTCCCATAAAAAGCAGAGAAATGCATTGATGAGCCAGGCCTTCAGTGTAATTTACTCTTTGAATCCACTTCTTCAGCTTCCTGCTTGCCTCAGTTGCTGATGTGCATTATATTGAGGTCTGAAAACACTACTTGTACTAGTCTGTGTCACTCCATATACTAGTCTTTGCTTTAAAGCATTGTCATCCCTTTTGCCTGAAGCAGCTGGCCAAAAGTGGGGGCTTTTGAAAAATCGTTTCAACACAGCAGAAAGCAAATGTCAAGAGATGGGGCCCTGCTTACAGAGCAAAGCTCCTTCCCTCTCCCACCACCCCAGTTACACAATCTCAGGGGACATTTGCTTTCTCTGCCCTTCTCAGCACTTTAATCTTGCTCCTCTCCATAATAACCATCACTTTGGTCCATCCCTGAGTGTCTGTATTTATTTGGGGAAGAGCCTCCACCACAGCCTGGCTTCTGCTCAGCCTCATGGCTGTTTTGTGGCACTCATGAGTTGGGGCCAGTCAATTCGCCTGTTCAACAGGAAATGTGCTGCTCGTGGCCTCCTAACTGGTCATCCCAGCCAACATCTTTTAATTCAGCTTGAGCCAGTCATGGGGTAGATTTTCTTTTTTTTTTTTTTTTTTAAAGTCAGGTAAAGACCAGGGGAGCCCAAAGGAGGGAGCAAAGGCAAAAGCATCAGACTCTCTTGAGACTTTATGCTACAAAGCCATTACAGGCTCCTTCTCACATTTGGGCTCAAGGTTTAAATATTCCATTGTTGTGTTAAACTGGTACCAAAGCTCTCTACTTAAATATGACTTCTGGATGTATTAAAGCTCTGAGTGGAAATCAGTCCCATATTTGCAATTGAGATAACTCTGTCCTGCCTTCTCCCATATTTCAGAGCGTGTGGCTCAGGCATCAAACCTCGGGAACGTGAATTTCACATGGCACAAGGAGACAGCTTATGAATATGAAAGTCGAATGAATGCAGCAAAGAAGTCTAAAAAGTGGGACTTCATTCATATGATCCAGGTAAGAATCTCTGCAAGGTAAATGCTATCAAAGACTTGGCTGTTAAAAGTATGCATGAAGTATGTGACCTCATTATCCACTCTAAGGGGAAGAAAGGTGAGTTTACTTCCCACTAATTTGAAGTACTTCAGCATAAATGAACTGCAAAAATGAAAAGCAGCTTTGAGCACAGTAGTCCTATTAACCAGGCTGTGGGTGGCAGTCAACTAAAAATACATTTTAACCAGTGTCTTCAAAAGCTCCTTGTCCCCTCCATGAAACTGCCTTTGTGTTTCCAAATTCACTGAAGCCATTACTTGCCACCTTCACTGTGAAGAAAGGCAAATCTCTTTATCTCAGGTTAATGAATGAACATGAGCTTGGTCCTGGGAGAGAGCCAGAGAGCAGGCACGGCAGTGACAGGGCTGAGCCTGCAGTGTGAGCCCACTGCCTGGCATCTTGCCTTGCTGTCCTGCTGCTCTTCTGTCAGGATTGCCCCTACTTGGTTTCTTTGACCAGTGCTACCAGTTATAATAGTCACTCAGGGTGGCACTGTACGTCTGAAAGCTTCTCTGCTTTTTCCAGATGCTGTATTATGTGAAAGACATCCCAGCAACTATCCGGTATTTCCACAGCCTCCTGGAATCGCAGGCGAAGCTCCTCATTATCCTCGTGTCAGGTGAGAGCTGCTCCACCAGTGCTGCTCCACCAGCGCTGCTCCACCAGTGCTGCTCAGTCAGGCAGTGTCCACGAGGACCCTTGGGGTTCCTCTGAGTTTAGCACAGGCCATAGATGTGAACTGACACCCACTGGGACCTGCATGGGTCATAAAGACCAAGGTGTTCTGAGCCACCAAACCCATGTCATGGGCACCGAACATCTTCCTCCTGCCCCGTGCCTTTCCCTGCCCTACAGCCTGCCCAGCCACGGACAGCAGCAGAGGCCCCACGTGGGGTGAGAGGCTCCATCCTGTGGCTCTCACTCCCAAGAACTGTCCCAGCCTCTGTTGTTTGCTGGGAAAGGCTTTCCAGGCTGTGTTATCCCACTCCCAGAGACTTGTGGCATTAAGCAAACGGCTACAGCGGGGCTCGGCTGTGCCATACAGCAGGTGTGAGAGCACATATGGTTCATTTTCTTCTCAAACTGCCCATTTCCTTAATATCATCATTTTGGGTAGAAAAAACCTCCTTAGGCTGTTTCGGATCTCACAGAGCTGCTCTGTGGTCAATCCAGCAGGAAAATGCAGGAGCAGAGTAAACAAGGACCTTTTAATACTGTGAGCAAGGTATGCCAGGGGCACTGCAACAGTGGAGTCCAATTTGACTCTGGAAGGCCTTTAATTTGCCTTAAAAGCTATGGAAATTTTAGTTGTGTAAACAGTCACGTCTGATCATTTTGAAAGGAATGTTAAGCATTATTTGTTCAGAGGTTTAAGCTTAATTTCTTATTGAATTTGGCTGTGTCTGCAAACTGTATTTAATGAGGTTGCTTTTTATTTTGTTCCTGAAGGGTCCGCAATGAAGTGACACTTTTCGGAACTGAATTTATTCAAACTACTTTTTGTCCAAAATGTTTTTGGTTCAAAGTGTTTTCAAGCAGTTCATGACAAGAAATCTGTATTTTAAATAATAATACTATTTAAAATTATTTTTAAAACTGTACTTGTTCTTTGGCTGAACAAGAATAGGTCATAATGTCAGACTGTTGATGATTACCCACACTTATTTAATTGAAACTCTTTTCCTGTTGCTTAACCTGCCCTTTTGGATAGTCACAAAATGTGAACAAAGGAAGGAACACGTGCCTATTCAAAATTAAAATTATTAAAGTTCTGAGTTCATGAAAAGTATTTGAAGACCTCTCTGGACCAGGCGACTCCATGTTTTCTGATGGAGCAGAAATTGCTGGGGCCAACAAAAAAGGGGGAAGGAGAAGGAGGACTCAGAATAGGAGAGAGGAAAGGAAGAGAAAAACTTTGGGGAAAACAAGGGAATAGTGAGGGGATGGAAGAAGTGCCATGAAAATGAGCACTGAAGCAGAAAGACGTACTGAAAGATCAGCAGCATCGAGCTCATTTCAAAAGGGGAGATGTCATCTCCAACCCAAACAGATCAGGGTGTGTTAATTAAAACCCAGTCTGGGAGCAGGGTTGGTGGGAGAGGGCTTGGCTAAGTCGGTGGAGGTTGCAATCCCTCCTGTGCTGACCCTGCCGGGAGAGCAGGAGCTATGGATGTGTTTACATGGCCCTGAAAACAAAAGCAGTGCCATATGCTGAGCCTATCGAGGGCCATTATAATAATGCTGCGTTCAGGTACTGTGTAATTGCCGGGCTCAGAGACGGCGCTGAGTCACACAGCACTGACACCAGCAAATTTCCCCCAATTAGTGCTCTGCCTTCAATTTCCACCAGGTGAAAGGAAATATTGTAGCCTCTCCTCTAAACACCAAAGTGTTTATTTGACTATAAATACCTGTTTGCAGGTAAAGCAACTGCAAAACCGCAGAGCAACTGGTTTTAGTCCTTAGGGAGAATTACAGTTATAACTTTCAAGAGCTGCTCATTAGGCTTGAAGTTATTTTCATCCCGTCCAATGGTGGTGGGCGATCCTTTTAAAAATTATTTACAGCAGAAATACTGAATCAGAGATCCAGGCTGAGGGAAAATAAAGATGTGAAGACATAACTGGGGAGGTTTCAAGAGGTGCATGTGCAAGGGTGAAGTGCTCTGGCCGCAGCTGGGGGCTTTGGGGACAGGTGCTGGCGCTCCAGAGTAGGTGACATGCCCACCCACTCTGGCAGTCCCCAAACCTGAGGGGCACAAGCAGGGAGGCAGCCGAGTCCACCATGCCCCAGGACACATCCCAGCTCTGGAAAGATCCAGCTCGCAGTGACGACAGCTGCTAAAAACACCCGAGATGAACAAAAACGTGTTCAAACAGCGTGTTTCCTCACTCCTGAGCATTTTCCTCGTCGTTCATCTCTTAGGAAACAGCGGCTGGGAAACGCTGTGGAAGAAGTACGGGTCCTCCTTCCCCTTGAACGACCTCTGCTCTTACGTTTCCTCTGGTGACCTGCCAAGCCTACTGGATTCAGCAGGCCTGAAGTACCAGCTCTACGAGCTCCCGTCCCACATGGACATAACGAGCTGCTTTATTGAAGGGGACAAAGACGGGGAGCTGCTGCTGGACTTCCTGACAGAAACACGTGAGTTTGCTAAGACTGCCCCTCCTGAACTAAAGCAGGAGCTACTGGAAGAGTTAAGAAAGCCTGGATGCAGTGAAAACAGAGATGGGAAGGTGCTTTTCAATAACAACCTGGGTGTAATAGTGATTGAGCCGTGAGTCAACCTCTTCTCACTTCTTGATCCAAAGCAAAAAATCATACACAAACTGTTGAGGACTGAAATATGAGTTACTTTCATCTTTGTAAATGGCTTAATTCAGCACTGATATGTAATTTTTTGGAGCTTGTTAAGAAATCAGTATTAACATCTGTTGTTATAAGTGAGTTTTAATACCTGATTAATTCTACACTAATCTATGAATGTGTAACTCCCCAAGCAGTAAATTGTGTTTTATCATACGGATGTTGTATAATCAGCTATAATTCAGACCATCCACTCAGGCACTGCAGAAACCTCACCATTGCCTGAGAAATAACCCAGAACTACATGTGGTTTCATCATCTTCATTTAAAAACTCTCTACAGTCCAAATGAGCGAATTACAACTTCTCGGTGCCGCTGTCACGAGAGGAGGCTCAGAACGACCAGCCGTCGTGTGGCTCCTTGATGGGATTTCTGGAGCTTTGTGGCTTCCAGATCTCATACCTCCAGTTACTGCGAAAGTGGCCTCACCCCTGCACGTTCAGTGGTTGCCTCTGCAACCAACTCTGTTTAAAGGCTCTGCTTCCCTTTTTCTGTGTTTTTACCTCTGAAACAACACCTCAGCCTTGGCCATGTTGACTACCATCAATGGTCCACTCTGGCCTCCAATCAGGAGGCATGGACACACACCATCCATAACGCTGCTGATTCCTTTGAGAATGCACACAGAATCAGTCTGGAGGAGAAAAGACAACGCAGAAAGGACCGTGCCCACCAACACCGCCTATGGAGACTTTCTGCTGTGCTTTTTGCAACCAGACTTGCCCATCTCGCATCGGCCTCTTTAACCATCAGTGCTTGCAGCAAGCGTGGGTAGAGCCCTGCCCAAATCTTCGTTCATGAAGCCTACCCATGATGATGACCTTATGATGATGTATCTGCAGAGACGTTTGTGCGCCAGGTCCATACAGGTACTGCAAGAGGGAAGCAGTGGAAGATGTTTGGGGCACAGGGCTGGAAACAGCTGTCCGGGAGTGGAGGATTTCAGTGGTGAGCCCCGATGCAAAGTGTTTGTTAGGAATCAGCTGCTGCAGTCACATGGGGCTTTTAATTTTGTATTTTTAATTAGCCACACAAACCTTCTGGTCACAGAATGGCAGCGAGGGCCATGAGGGTCTGTGAGCTTTGTAACAAGGAAAATGTAAAAATAAAATTTGATACCAAATGGACTAGTTCCAGTAGCATTTTTTTTTAATTTTCGATGCCAGGTAAATCTGTTCAATATATAGGGAGTTCAGCAAGAAGGTGTTTCCCCTCCTTGGTCCCTGCTCCATGGGAGGCTGTTGTGGTTGATGCATTTGTTTTGCTACATGATTTTATAGTTTTAAGAACTGTTTTGCTATCTGTGAAGCTCAATGCATAGTGGGATACAATAGAGTCGCTTGAATGGATTTAATAGTCTGAATACTCAATTTGTCCCATGAGACAGGGGTGATTTGTGCCATTGAAGTAATTTGATTCAGTGTTGAAATGGTTTACTCTAGGTGATACTTCAGCTGCAAGAAATTATGTTTTATTATTGCACACCCATTTCTGATACAATATAGATTATTAATAATTTGAAGTGATTTCAAGAGATCGTATTAGGCATTAACAGCTGTTTATATTCATTTTAGGGCAAATTATTTGTAACACAAACTTCTCCTAGTGCTCAAATATTAATTTCAGTGTAGTTTAGAATGTTTCCATGATATTTCTCAGCTGTTGAGCAGAACAAGATCTATTACCACTTTACACAGTTCTGCATTACAAGACCTCAGTATATCTGTGAGCTGCTACAGTCACACACCAAAGCAGGACAGAAAGCAAATGTCTCATTAGAACAGATTGCTGCGTGCATTTCTAATGGGAAACGAATTAAAGTTGCAATTATTTTTGTAGCTCTTTGTGTTGTCAGTGACCTTTTCTAAATGGTGCTTGCAAAGGAGGCGACCGCTGAATATTGCCCATCAACCCTGCCAGGAGTGAGATATCTTTGAGAGCCACAGAAATGGCAAAATAAAACCAAAAAAGCTCAAATCCAACAAAAAGAACCCAGCAATAAGATGCACATGCAGGTCCTGTTGTTTTCTTTTTTAGCAGACCTAAAAAAACCCACCCCAAAAACACCCACAAGAAAAAAGGGACTTCGGGGTTTTGGGAAAGGTTTGTTTTTTAAAATGCATGAGAGACCAGGAAAGATGAGGAGCAGCAGAGCTGATGTGGAGAGATGAGAGGAGGATATGACCACACACACACACACACACACACACACACACACACACAGAGTTATTCAGTGTGAATTCACAAGAGAGCTCCTTCACCTCTTTTGCTTCTGAGGAGAATTTCAATAAAAAAAATGGGTGGAAAAAAATACAGTAAGATTCCATTCTGTATATGCAGCTGCTTCTGCTAAGGGACTGGGGGAAAACTGAATCAGCAGAGCACCCTCAAGGGATAAATTATTTTTAATTTTAAATTTGTAGCACATGCATTTCCAAGAAGTAAATATTTAGGAAATGAGTTTGGGCAAGCACAATTTTATGCTCATTTTACCATAAAAACTGAAGGACATTCTGTAAATCTCTCAAGCAGCTTTCTAACAAAGTGAAGAACCACATTTTCATGTATTACCCTTTATTGCACTGTGAAGTACTGCTATTCCACATCATGGTTGTGGAGTGCAGTTAGTTCAGGGACTGGGATTTACATGGCAATTTTGAGTTTACCTGTGTGCTTTCTGCACCAAATGAATTGTCTTCCTCTCAGAAATTCTGCCTTATCTCAACCAGCAGGAATCACTTCCAAAAGCATGTCTCCAGGCCAGCCTTGGGTTTTGCAAACCCCAAGGTAGATGTGTGGGCCAAAGGGATGGGTCTCCATAGAACTACAGAATCGTAGATTGGAAAAGACCTTAAAGACCATCCAGTTCCAACCCCCTGCCATGGGCAGGGACATCTCCCACTATCCCAGGTTGCTCCAAGCCCCATCCAGCCTGGCCTAGGACACCTTCAGGGGTGGGGCAGCCACGGCTTCTTTGGGCAACCTGTGCCAGGGTCCCACCACCCTCACAGTGAAGAATTTCTTCCTGATATCTCATCTAACCCTGCCCTCTGTCAGTTTGAAGCCGTTCCTCTTCTCCTATCACTACATGCCTTGTAAAAAGGGCAAACCCCAACACCATATTTTCCTGGCTCGCACCCCTAGAAAACTGACTTAGAGGCTCCAGACAGAGGCTCACTAAGAGCAGTGGGGTTACACCAGCATAATACTGATTGGAACAAGGTAGGCTTCAGGATACCTGTATTAAAAATATACCAGAAATGATTCTGAATGTTCTTCATGCACAGGTGCCCCTTTCTGGCTAAACACACATTTGGGCTATGAAATGTGACTCTGGGTAAAGGCAATCCTTAATATTGCCTCTATATATTACTCAGAGATGGTTCTGAACAGTGTTTGTTTTTAAATTGTGAGACATTCTTTTTCCTTTTCATTTCACAGACACATAAAGCTGGAACATACTGATTCTAATTCAGGTACAGGAGGAAAAAAAGCTGGCGGGAGGGAGGAGGAGGAGGAGGAAAAGGAGGAAGTTTCTTTTGAAACAGCAGGCAAACACCCAGGCCTGTGTCCCTCTGATAAGTGAGACTGAGCTTGTGGCTCTGAAGCTGCGTCAGGTGATTATTTCCCAAAGTAATTCCCATGGGAGGTTTGCTGTGCAGGGAAGGGAAGATCCCGAGGTCCATGAGCAAGGCACGGCTTTGGAGCAATGCAGAGTCACAGTGGGGGTGACCCTCTCCAAAGGAGGCTTCATGCATGTATCTCCCTGAATCAAACACATTTGCCTGAGCAGCTTCACGGCTGTTACTTTAAATCATACGTAGAAAAATATTCTCCCTGCGCCATTAATTACACCAGCAAATTGAACAAATGCACTCACAGCTCGGCTGCTGTCACCATTCCTACGTCAGTGTAATTCATGCTTGCAGCCCATGATAGGATTTTTAATGTCATTACACAGTGGCAAAGTGGCAAAGTCTTCATTTTTAATAAAAATACAAATGCTAAAATGAAATGGATTAATATCTAATTTTACATCTTCATTTACATGATGTGCAAAATTATCTTAAATATTTGTTATGGATGGAGTGGCTTTCCACCAATTTAGGCTTTTTTTTCCATACTGGAGAATGTTAACAGAAATTGCAGCATAAATCATTGCCTTGTAGAGTACCAGAAGGCGCATATAAAAACCCATATCTTTACTGCACATATTTCCCATTAACCATAATCTATTAGTAATTGAAGTTCATTACAAATTCTTGTAGACTTTACTGCTATCATGCTGCATGACATAGTGAACCTGGCTTGCATAACAAGAAGTCCTTGCTGGGAAATATCCTATTAACAATGACAGTGCATTTGTCACTGTGATAATAAATCCAAAGCTGTCTGTAGATTATAAATTATTGCGGCGCCATTTCCACTGGTGCAGTTTAAAAGTTTTGTCAGCACTTCCATTTTACCCCTGCTTTACGGGCAGTTATAACCTGACCATAACAGTCTGCACAAAGCTGAATCCTGGCTCGCAAGGTCTCAGTCCGAGAGCACCTTTCTTCCCTCTGTGACACTCATATTTCATCCACGTGAAAACCTTTGAGGCAGAAGCTGTGTTTATGACAGATTTTTAGGTTCTGCATTTGCGTAGATTTTAATTGGGAAAAACCCCAGACCGTTTGACAAGTGATTTGTCCATAATATTTCTAAAGATTGTGGTAAAATTTAAAAATTCATCAAGACAAAAATATGGGAGCGGGACTGAGCTGAGTGTTGGCTATTTTAGCCCCTGAAAAACCTTGGTCCTTATCTCCAGGTGCCCCAGACTTTGAGGAGGCATTGGGCATACCCTGCATCTCTTCAAAGGAGAAACTGAAGAGAAATGATGCTCCCCATAGGCCTCACAAAGGTGTTTTGAGAATTAATTACTAATGCTGAAATTCTGGCACCCACTCAAGTCATCCTTCATCATGCCTATGCAATTCTTTTGGCTCTATATAGGTTTTAAGTGTTATTAAAAGAAAATTGCCTTAGAGTTGAACTTTAAGTGTTAATTATGACTCAAGATATAAATGACATCAGGTCAAATCTTCCACAATTTAACTCCGTAATTGACTTCAGCTCTCCACACCAAGGGATATCTATCTCGCTGAATGCATCTGTCTATCACATTTCTCAAGTGCCTATAGCAATGCATCCAATTAGCCGGACGGAACCATTATGCCTCAACAGCTCCTAAACAGTGTAGGATGAAGCCTTCATCTCCCTGAAATCACTGGGCAAACTCCCTCCCACCGGCAAGGCCAGGCTTTCACATCAACCTGCAACACATGCTCTGTTTTTAACTACTGTTTTCATGGGTGGGAAATGGGTTTTGAAGTAAATATAATAATTGTCTTTCCACATCAGTAATGTCTTTCACCTCACAGTGCCCCAAATTACTTTAAAATCTTGATATTCCCTTGTCACTGAAGTGCAGCAATCTCCAGGGTGATGCCCAGCAGCTGTTGGATGGTTCATGGCACCGTTTCACTGCTATTTATGGTGGGGTGAGGAGGAGGAGGAGAAGGAGGTGAATTTTGGCAGTCAAAGTGACAATGCCGAGGAGCAAAAAGCAATTTCCTGGGCTGGCACTGAGCAGGGGCATGGACAGCAGCAAATCTCCAGCCAAAATTGCAACCAGCTTCTCCTTTTCCTTGGCGGTAGAGTGATGGGACATTGGGATGGCACATGGGGTTGGCTCAGGGTGAAGTCCAGCACCCACACATCTCTAGGCAAAGAAAACCAAGACCCAGTGAACACAGGATTAAATTAATTAAAGACCGTGTCATCCTTTCCCGCTTTGAAATCCCTCAGTCCAAATCATGTCACAGTTTTCCAGTCACACAGAATATAAGGACCTAATGCCTTTGGGACTCTTAATGCTATAAATACATTTTGATACTTTCATAACCATGATTTTACAGAGGTCACAATGAGGTACCATTTATTTTGGTGAGGGTAAGCAGGATATTTGCCAGCAGATATAATCTCTTTGTTTTCTTAAAGGAAACGAAATGACAAGTATTTGGAGGCTGTTTCAAAGATCTGGTATGTTACAGAGGATCCTGGCAAAGATGAATTAGTGGCCAGTGTATAGGTGATCTTGCCAAAAATGAATAGCAATGCAATTTATCATACGCTTCTGTAATTTATCTCATGACCATGTATTAGATTAGATAAAGACAGAAAGACATGTGAATTGGATGGACTGGACTAATACTGAAAACTTACACCTGCTTTTATTGAGGCTGACAGGAAGATTTCTGTTGCTTGCATTGCAATCAGGATTTGGTTTCACATTTTTAATTTGTTTTGAAGTATGATCTTGTCCAGCAATGAGAAAAAAAACTAACTCAACATTAAAGTTTGTTGATCGTGTCAATTTCTTATTCAACACAAATTTGTTCCACCATATATTTCACATTCAATCAATTAAAAAATGTAAATCTAAAAGCAAGAAAAAGCCCACCAAAACAACCCACACTTAGAAGGTTAAAAAGAAGAGTAATAAGGAGCTGTGAAACCACTGAGAACACTCATTACATGCTACACCGTTTTCAAGGTAACAAACCAATGGTTTATTTTGTGCCCTTCCAACAAAATCCATACTTCAAAATCCACTTTTCATACCAAATCGGTCTGTCTGTAAGACAAACAGTCTGCAGCTCAGGGTGTTTACCCAGAACAGCAAAAAGATGTGCTACACTGCCTTCAACTTCAGGAGTATCACCAGCTACCTTCTTCGGGCTGGTTGCGAGCCAGTGATTGATATCTGTTCTTCTGCATTGCTTTCCTCTCCTATCTCTTTGTCCTGCTGCTATAATCGATCACAGATTTTTCCATCAGGCTCCATGTCAGATTGGGATAGTGAACATGACTGGCTTAGAACAAACTGCTTCAAAGTGCACCCAGGCAAGCTCGGGAGTCGAACCGCTCCAGCAGTGACTGCGCCGGGCACGCCCATGAGGACAGTCCAACAGCAGAAGTCAGTAAGATGCCTCTATGGTTTTAAGTGAGGAGCAATGCCTGGGTCATTGTTTTCCTGGTTCAGGAATAAATTCCAGCTCAGGAGTCGGCGGAGGCACCCGGCAGGATCTGCACACACACTCTCTCTGAGGCTGGAGTTGCACAGTCACACGTAGCTCTCGTGTTGGGTGCTTTGTGTGTGCTATTGAGAGCTGTAAGGAGTGAAAGCCCAACAACTTTCTCTGCTCTGCATAGAAATAGATTTAAAAGATTCACCGTGACTAGTCTTCCCAGGAGAACTAAACTATCAATCCCTTGCTTTAAAAGCTCTCTGGGGATTACTCCTTGTTTTTATAGTGCCTAGCACAATTGAGTCTTCATCTGGGTTGGTGGGTTTAGGTGCATCTGTTCTAAAAATAACAAATTAATTTTTTTTTTATGTGAGGAAGAGAGCATTATTTAGGGAAGGGGACTCTAAGGGTTTGATCCAAATTTGGATCAGCGCTCACGGATGAGTTTGGTGACAGCAATTGCCTCCCCCACGGCTGCTGTTGCTCAGATCTAGAAATCCTGAGAAGGAGGTGGCTCTTCCCATGGCAGCTGAGTGACCTCTGGGACTCCTCCTGGAAGAAGAAGAGATGCTGAACCTTTACATGGGCTCAAACAAAGACAAGAACACAGTGGATGAGAAGCATTTGGATGAGGAACATCCAGTGTCCAGTGCAGGAGGTTCCTGAGCCGAAATAGGTGGAAAAATACTAAGGAAAACTGTCCTATGTGCTTGCTCTGTATATACGAGATGTACAGAATACTGTGCCCTGGGTCTCTATCAGTGACCACAGCTGGAGAAACACTAAACAGATAATCACGGTAGTCCAGCAATTTAGAATTTATTGCAGACCAAGCTGAAATGCCCATCTCTGGAGATGCTATATAAGACATGGTGGCCCAGAAGTGCTGCTAGTCTTTTGACACACCAAATCTCTTCTTCTGGAATGTCATTCTTTTTTCCTAGTTATGACTGACAGGGCTAGCGTTAGACCACCGAAAGCAGTGCTTGCACAGCCCACAGGAGCATGAACTCTGACAACCTGCATTTAATCCCAGGGAAGACACAGGCAGTGGTGCATTAGTGTGATGTTCTTAAACAAGTTCTAAGTAAAAGGGTTTTTGCTGTGCATGTATAAAGAACAGGTACTCTTGGATATTGCCATGTGAGAAGGGATGCTAAGAGTGCCTGAAATTATAGTTTTCTGGAAAATAAAATCTGGGAAAGCTGGAGACTCAGCAGACAGAATATTTCCATTAAAAGTTATGACTGGGATTGGGATCTTTCCTGAAATAGGTCAGGTGAACTGCTGCTCAGACAGATACACTGAGGGCAAACTATGAAGTAAGTACTTCAGGTACCTATGGGCTGCTGCAACACTGTGCCTGCCAGTAAGTAATAATACAGAGGGATAAAAAATACTATTGAAAAAAAAAAAAGGAGTAAAATCTTGTACTCCACCAAAGGCAGAGGCTTTTCTGCACTGACTTTGCTGTATTTCCACATGTCCTGGCTCCTCTTGTTCTTCCCTTGCAGAGATTTAGAGGCTGTGGCTGAAGACAGCACTTTCCCTAAGGCAGAAACCAGGGTCTGCTGGAAGGCAAAGGGCAATGGCCAAAGAAATTTGGAGTTTCCTAACTTGCAGGTGAACCTCAGGCCACCTGGCTGAAGAGCTGATTTAAAACCTCAGGTAGGTAAACCCACCCAGCAGGAAAGGTTAGCCCAGACTACTAAGAGAAACCTCATTCTGGCATGATTTATAGAGAGGGTACAACTGCCCTGTAACCAAGCAAGGGACACAGATGCCATGGTTTGCAGTTCAAATGGCTTATCGGTGCGTAAGGTCATCCATCACACGTTGCTTTGGCCTCCCAGGCCAATACATATAAAAGTCTGTCTCACAACAGGCACAGCCTATTCAGCTCCCATCTGCCCACAGCAGCCCTCCCAACATTGCTAATTACATCCCTGCATTTTTACTGTATTGACTAAAACTTGCCCCAAAGCCACGGCCACACTGATGTGCCCCAAGGGTGGATTGTGTTAATGAACAAAAGCAACACAGGGTCTCCATCTGAGAGCCTGTTTTAACGCCCAGAAGTTATAAGCTCAACCTCTGGACAACCACAGTCCCATCTGGAAGGCAGAGTTGCTCCAAGACTGCTTTCACTTGTTTCAATTTGTTTGCTATAATTCAGTTTATCATGGATATGTAGCAGCTTGTTTGCACTAGAAATGCATGGAGGAGCTCAGTTTCTTTTGCAGGAAAAAAGGAAAGATAAAAATCAGATGTGCAGAGAAGACAAGAGAGCTGAGTTTGAGAGGGACTCCAGGAGCAGCAAAGCCAGTTCTGTGACTGGGTTGCAGTGCAGGAGAATTCCAGGTCTTCCCAGAAGAGGCATGAGATGGGAAGTGGCACTCTCAGGGAAGAATTTCATCTCAGCTGTTATGAAAAGCAATTAAAACAACCTAAAAATAGGAAGGTATCTTCCTTTTTTTTATTTTTTTTTAATTTTTTTTTCATTTTTCAGAGCACACTCCTGTGCTCCCAAGGCTCTTGCTGACCTAGATAGAGGTAGTGGGACATGTCTGGACTAATGCACAGGCAAGAGTTCCTCTGTTTCCTAACCAGGGACATGCACTGAGGCGCCAGGAGCTCCGGGGGCAGCAAGCAGAGCTGTCCACACCCAGTCAGGGGAATGGGAAGCAGAGGAGGTAAAACCTCACCATTTTTAGGACAGAGGTGTTTATTCTGGTCACTGAGCATCTTCCTGCCTGGGGCATTGATAAAGCTTCTGCTGGAACTGGGGGAGTCAGGCAGAATGAGGTAACTGGTGCTTCCAATGGCTTTGGTGGTGATTGCACCGACAGAGAGGGCAGAGGAGCTGAACAGGAGGGACACAGTGCAGCTTCACCCCTGGGTACATCTGCTTCTCACCTGAGAAACCTCTTCTTGCGCTTCCTGTGGGATTTGGAGGAGGTTTGTGAGCCAAACCCTCCCTCTGTGATGTCCCCGCTGCAGCCCAGCGGCACTCAGGGAACACACATGGGGGATGCACAGCACTGGCCCCGCCAGTAGCTACAAACTGCCCGATTTTAAGTTACTTTATTGGAAGAAACAGATAGCTCCAGTCTTAGATACAAGATCTCAATCACCTTGTGCTTTTCAGTCGTGAACCTCATGCTGAGAGCTGCCTCGCTGGAGCTCTTAGCTGTTCACGCTTGCTTGCAAGCAGAGATGTGGTGCCCTTTGGAGGATTTGGAGAGGGCTTGAGCTGGAACTTGTCCCTGTTGTGGTTTTAACCTTAGCAACAGGTAAATCAGCAGGCAAGGAGGGTGCATAAGAAGGAAGGGGAGAGAGGGCTGTGACACCCAGCCAGGAACACGCCGTGATGCACACCCAAACTCTCATCCCTCCTCTCAATGATGGGTGAAACCACCAAAGCAGGTGGGAGCTGTAAAAGTATGATGAGATGTCTGCAATTCATGTAAAAAGGGCAATTTTTGCCCACTGAGTGCCACACCACTGCTGAAGGCCCTGTAGGCTCACAGCCATGGTGAGTTTTAGGGATGGGGTTGGAGAATGGTAGACATTCAAAAATGAGCCTGGAAAGGAAATTTGGTGAGTGCTCATCTTAAAACAATCTGATTGTACCAACAGCGTTAACATAAAAGGAGTAGGGAATAGGAAATTGTAATTGGAGTTCTAATTATAATTCCTTTTGTTTTCCTAGAGAACATTAAAAAGCCATGATGTGACCAACGACTCAAACCTAAAAGAATAGTTCCAATTTTATTTTTACACTCGTTGTGGCCCCTTGTTAATTTATAGCTAGTGAAATAATAAACAAAGCCGAACGTCTCATTTGCATCTGACACTATAAAAGTGGTAATTTGTAAAAGGTTACCTAGAATCAGTGCGAAGCTTTGATTTCTGCCGTTAGCATATTTAAGCCTAGCTCAGGCAAGGTTTCTTCCCTGAAATACATATTTAGTTGAAAGCTGTTTAGTGCCCATAACCATTCTGTTGCTCCCAAAATATGATCCCCTCGCAGGCCAGAGCTAACCTGTGCATATGAAATGAGTTCAGTTTAATGTTGTGTTAAAAGACTTTGGTCTCTGGAGCAGTCACTCTGCTTAATAACATGTAATCATATGCCTTCTATTTAGTTTTCATTTAACTTGCCCCGTACAAGCAATGAATCCAGTTTAATTAAATGTTCTTTTAAACAGCAAAATGACACTGGTTCGTATTTTAAAAAATCTATACGCCACAGGGCACCCTCAAGACACAAAACCCTAATAAAGAGGATGTAAGATGTACAGCTAATATTACAGAGCAAGTTTGACATTTGCAGGGTAATTTAGTGAACCAAGTGCTTCCTTACAGGCTTCACACGGGAGCGCAGCGGCTGCAGCGCCATTTAATAGAAGATGAAGAGCCGTGTTTGTAATAATGCTAATAAACAGCTAATCTGAAAATTAGACTAGCATGTGGCAAAGGGATGCTGTGCATGTATAATAAATGCTGCCAGCCGACGCTGAAATCCTGCCACAGCGTTCAGCAGCAGCCGGGGGTGACTGGGCAAGGCGCCGTCTCCTGCACCCCAGGAGCCCCAGGCTGCACACTGTGGGGCAAGGAGGGCAAAAACACACATTAGGGATGGTAAGGGATGGTAATGAGGTGGAGGAAAGGGGCGCTGCAGGTGCCCCTAACAGAGCTGGAAATAGCTCTGAGGTTCTCGCAGTCAGGGGAATGGCTTTAAGTTCAACAAGTGCTTAGTTCTCATCCCAATAAGGGTGAGAACAGGTCTTAAGTGTTCAAGGTAAGGCTGGACAGGACTTGGAGCAACTCGTTCCATTAGAAGGTGTCCCTTCCTGTGGCAGAGGGGTTGGAATGAGATTATCTTGAAGGTCCCTTCCTACCCAAACTTTTCTATGATCAACCAAGATGATCTTGAAGGTCCCTTCCTACCCAAACCTTTCTATGATCAACCAAGATGATCTTGAAGGTCCCTTCCTACCCAAACCTTTCTATGATCAACCAAGCATCCCATTTTTGTTTTTCTTTTCTCTGATAATTTAAATCTGGTCTCGCCCTGGCCAGTAAGTAATTTAGCTCTTCTGTTTTTAAGGGCATCATAAGGTAAAGGAGGTAAATGAGGTAGAAAGGAGTGGTAAATGTTTGTTTTTCTCCTTTAGAAGAATCAGGACCTTTAGTAAAGTAAGTATTAGGGCAATGAAGAAATAAACACTGAAAGCGTCTCACCCATTACTAAAATGAAAGTGCTTGCTAATATATGCAGTGCACCTGGAAATGCCCATTCCAGTAATTACAAAAGGGAAAAACACCCGGGAAACAGGCAAGCATGAAGACAATAGCCATTAGGAACAATATTAAATTAAGCACGCCTTTTGAGATCTACAAATTCACTGATTAAATTGTGCATTACAAACCCTGCCTTGACTTCACTTAGCTGGAGTCCTGGAGCGAACCTGCAAAATTTGTAAACAGCCTCTTGGTTTGTTTTGCACTGAGCTGAAGTCAGGGCTGTTCCTAACTTCGCTTAGCCCTGTTTTGGTTTTTTTTCAAGATGCAAAAAAGCCCTTTTTTTTTTTCTCCCCCCAGATTCCAGCTGGCAGAAGGCATCACACTCCTCCAGTCTGAGCAAAACAAGGGCAGAAAAAGGGCACTTCATACCATGCAGCATTAAGCTTGGCAAATGGCATAAAGCCAATCAAAAGCAGCAGGAACCTTCCCATTGACCGAACAGCCCTTGAGTGTGGCCACCCGTGAGCGTTTGGGTGAATTTGGCCACGCCGGTCCCTGTGTGCACCCAGGACAGGGAGCTCTACGTTTCCCCAGGGAGCCCCTTCCCACCCCGCTACAGGGCAGGACAGCTTCTTGCACTGCAGCGTGGCAGAAATGCCCTTCCCTGTGGGGCAGAGCCAATAGGGCAGGGGGATTAGCCCCCTGTGATTCCTGTCTCCCTCAGATATTCCCAGACCAGGGGCAGCTCCTGGGGCAGCAACCGTGAGCCTTGGCTCTCTCAAGGCACTCACAACCACGGGGATGGTTGAGGGTTTGTGCAAAGAAAGGCTGCAATTGAGACCAAGATATGACCTTACTGGTGACGAAACTGTACTCTCTTAGAGAGACATGAGAAATGAGGGAGGACAAGGTTATTAATATGTTTCTTGGAGTGCAGGGTTGTTTATAACCATTTTCCTATCGTTGATGAGATTTCCAGGGCTAATGGAAACTGTCCCACTTTCTCCTGTTCTCTGAGAGATATCCCAGAATTGATTGTGGAAGCCAGCAACCACTTCCAATTGATTTTGTGTCATTAAACATTAAAAAGTCCACGCAGCTTTCACAGAGTTCTTTCTGCTGGGAAGTGGGCGGATCACCCACCAGTGATCCCAGTTTGCTGCTGAGACCATGGATTGCCTGGGAAGGAGATAGAATTGTTAGAAGACTCTTCTGTACTAAGACTTTCTTGTAATAACACACACATATAACCTGTGTTCCCTCCTCTGAGAATAGATATGCAACTGTTTAATTTTTCCAACTTTCATCTTTCTTTAGTGGGCTAAAAAGCTAAATGGAGGGCAGTCATTTCTCCTTCTGCCCACCCAGCCCCTCCCTGCTTTTCTCTGGGCAATGAGGTGCTTCTACTTTGTTTGTTCTTAGGGAATCTCCTCACATACTTCATCTCCTTGTTCCCTCAAAGATTTCCAGTGAGCCAGAAGGAAATAGAACCTTTGAGAAGTCTTTGCTCCCAGGATAGCAGAAGTTGAGGGTTCCTTCCCCATTTCTCTGTTCATTCCTTCCATAGAAACCATCAGGAGGCAATCTGCATGGTGCAGGTGGAAATTCCCACTGCAGCTCCTGATGGGCAGAGGGAAGCATTGAGCTCCTGTGCAGCTGAAGGCTGCAGGGCTCGTACCTGATGCTGATCACAGTGAGGGATCTCCAGAGGCATATTTTTGGAATTATGGGTGTGTAAATGAGGTCTTTCCAAAAACCGAGTGGGATCTGTGAGGGGTGGATTCAGGATGATTCTGTCTCTGTCATACTTAAAATCAGACCTCTGTGGTCTGAAGTTGACAGAAGATGAGGGGATAAGTGGAGTCCCACAGATCCTTTCCCCTCGATAAACCCATTGAGAGTACCGTAGACCTCTCCCACACCTTTGCAAGTCACATTGCCATGAGCTGTACCAAAATCCCAGAGCACTGATGGACTGCTGAGAGGACTGTGTTTAGATGGCAACCAGCAGGACCAGCCACCTTGCATTCTGCTTTGCTCAGATGTCCTGGATACAAATGGAAAAGCACTTTGACTGAGGGACAAAGCCTCTGTTCCTGCAGGGAGCACATTCAAGAGCAGTTTTTGTGCTCCATTTCCGGATTTGTAATTAAGGCTGGAATAACCCATAAAGTGACACAAAACATATTAAACACCTTCTGTGGCTTAGGAAGTTCAAACTGGGTGTTGCAAATGGAGGCTCATATGGCCCAGCTGCCTCAGGCCATATGGTCACTCTGGTCCTTGCTGTGCCATGGTGTGCTTGGAAAAGCAGCAGGGCGGCAGTCGGGATACCAGCGTGGGCAAGGAGCAGGGACACGTGTGAGGTGACAGGGATGGTGGTCAGACAGAGCCCCACTCCACGTGTTTTCTCCGTCAGTGTTTGTGGACTTGGTTCAGCTACTCAATTTGTGGTATGTAGAGCAGCCAAAATAATTCTCTGCAAACTAAAGAGCTGAGAGCAGATGAAAACAGAGCTAATAATACAGTCATTAGGAAGAGAGCCAAAGCCTAAATTGCAGCGTCGGGTGTGAAAGGAGAAGTGGGAGAAGGGAGATGAATGTACATACCCTACATTGCACAGGGGACACAAATACATCCCCAAATAGTAGCTGTCTACAGCAAAGGGACAGCAAGAGGCTGTGTGGCCAGACCTGTCGCCTTGGCACAGGACGTCATCCCAGCAGGATGGTTCTCAAGTGCTGGGTAAGTTGTCCATGGCCTTGCTTTTTGGGGAACAGCTCATCAAGTTAAAGCAGCAGGCAGGGAAGGAACATCTCACACCATAACTTGTGGGCTATGGGAAGATGGGACCACCACCCCGCTGTTACAGATGTGCAAGACACATCTGTGAAGGGGACATTTGCTGGCACGAACATCGGTCATGACTGAGAGAGCTGTAGCTGGATGGTACCAAACAGCAAAATGACAGTCCAGGAGGGTCACGGGTGGTGATGAAAAAACATTCCCAACCCTTGGATGGGTATTGATAAGTGCAGTGTAGGGTGTGGGGCTGATTCGCCCTGTCCTGTGGAGGCAACGGCCCTGCAAGCAGAGCTTAGCCTTGGTGTGTTTTACAAGACAGGCACAACACCAGAAGTGGTTAACAGCAGCAGAGCACTCAGGCATATTTTACTGCCATCTGCTTGATAGCCAGTGTTTCTGATCCATCTAAGGTCAGACAGTGTATTTCTTTTTACCCTCAGGTAAAATCTGATGATAATGCAGCCTCTCAACTGGCCATTCACAGCACCTATTTAAAGCTGCTCAAAGAGACTGTGCAACTGCACGTCCTTAAAGGGAAAAATTCAAGTGCCTTTTTGTGCCAAGTGCTCTTCAGTTTAGACCAACCTTCAACTGAAATGTGAGGAAAGTCCTTCTAGAGAGCAACAAGAGGGCAATTAAATACACACTTCATAAAATTGTAGAGTGGTTCAAAGGGACCATAAAGACCATCCCGTTCCAACCTCCCTGCCATGGGCAGGTACACTTTCCACTAGACCAGGTTGCTCAAAGCTCCTTCCAACCTGGCACTGGACACCTCCAGGGATGGGGCAGCCACAGCTTCTTTGGGCAACCTGTGCCAGGGCCTCCCCACCCTCACAATGAAGAATTTCTTCCAGCTATCTCATCTAACCCTGCCCTCTGTCAGTGTCTTGTCCTGTCACTTCAGATCCTTGTCCAAAGTCTCTCTCGACCTCTCTTGTAGCTCCTTTAGATGCTGGCAGGTGCTCTAAGGTCTCCCTGGAGCCCTTCCTTCTTCAGGTTGAACACCTCCAACTCTCTCAGTCTCCATAGCCGAGGGGCTCCAACCCTCTGAGCATCTTCTCTGGATTTGCTCCCATAGGTCCATGTCCTTCCTGTGCTGGGCCCCCCGAGCTGGATGCAGTGCTCCAGGTGGGGTGTCACCAGAAGGGAGCGGAGGGGCAGATTTACCTGCTCTGACCTGCTGTTCTCGCTCCTTTTGGGGCAGCCCAGGACACCACTGGCTCCCTGGGCTGGAAGTGCACATTGCTGAGTCACACTGAGCTCCTCATCAGCCAATTCTTGTTTATATAACATCCTTCTGCCCAAGATGATCAAGGCGATTCTCCTTGATATGACCATTTCTGCTGTAATGAAAAAGCTGTAGAGCAAACGATGCGAGCCCACACTTCAGAAGTATTGACTGGAATGATTTCTCTCCACTCTTCCTGCCATCCGCTTTCTCAAGCGGTTCCAGACTAGTCTGTTGCACTCTTAAAATGAGAAAAAAAATAACCTGATTTCTTATTCACATGTTGTGGAGTGATTGTGACTTCCCTCAATATCTCTCTATGACCCTAGGGAAATATAGTCTAGGCCAGTTTCTGGCATCTCTCTTTCCTAATCCCCCCCTGTACACCAGGGTGGAGGGTTTATTTAGTGGTGTGGAAATGTCCATGACTTTAATTTTTGCCTGCTTTGTTCTCTCATTGCTGGAGGAAAAATGTTAAAGGATTTTTTGTTTTCTCTCACTTTTTTTTTTTTTCTTAAAGTAACACCATGAACACCATTTTTTCCTGAAAAAAAGTTTTGTTTACAAGTAACACCTAAAATTGCAGTAACAGAAAGGAATATGATTTATATATCCACGTTCCCTTGATGTTCTTTGTTCCCTTGAAGTTGTCAAAATTTCAACCTCTGTTAGGAATTTTCCTTTTTAGCTGGGGCACTCATGTGGCCTCTGCCAGAAGTTTATTATCTTCTAACAAAAGTTTAAGCTAGAGAAATAATTTTCTCTCCATAATACAAGTGGAGGACCAAGACGCAGAGTCTTGAACTAGATTTTTAAGACCATTGTGGTGCCTAAACCTAAGAGCAAAAACCAAATGGCAGTTTCAGGAGCTCACATTGTGTGAAACCAAGAGGAGTTAGTAACTATTTTTTAATCTTTAGGTATCTGAATGTCTCCAGACACTGTCCGGTTCCCCCTGAAGCCTGTGCAGGTTGAACCTGCGCTCCCAGTTCTGGCCCAAAGTGAGGACTGAGTCTGTATCCGACAACGATGCAAACATGGCCAAGCATAGAGAAACACCTCCAGTAAAGCACAGAAGAGTGATGAGGGTAATTAAGAAGCTGTTGTGAGGATCCTGCCACATGTCACACTGTTTTGCCCATGCAGACACAACCCATCTTTGTCAGGTTGGCAAAAGTGGCTCTTCTGAATAGATGCTCCGGATGAGCTGAATCAGACAGAAGGATTTCCCCTCTTCCCTCTTCATTCCTTGTGCAATGCAAAGCAGGAGATACTTATGCCAAACCATTTCATTTCTTCCAGTTTTATTGCCAGCCTTCAGGCTGCCTCATTCTGGACCTGCTGCAATCCAATCTGCTCTCGCTAATACTTCAAATATAATATTTATAACAGCCCAGGTTGAACCAAGGGCTACTTGCACTGGCAGATGTCACAAGCTATATCTCTCCTTTCCATTTTATTGTTTGGTAGCTCCTGGCAAAGAGGGAGAGGATCTGGTAATGAAATGCTCCTTCTCTGCTTCAAAAGCACAGGAACATTTTGCTCTTCTGCCTATTATTCATGGGGGAGCAATCAAGTGGTAGCCAGTTGGTTATAGATGTGTTATGGAAGAGCAGGGTACGTGACAGCAGTGGCTAAGATATATTTCTGATTTAATTATTGAGCAGCAAATGCACATGAAATTTTACACTTGTGGTTTTGGGGACGGGCACGTGTGCACATGTGACGCTGTGGACAGAGGGTCCTTGTTCTGTAACATGGGAGTAAAATAATTTCCTGTAACTAAAGATAATGAGTTCTGCAGGACTATAAATAGGCATGGAGCTGTTTTGCAGATAAAGCATCTCTTTGGTACTTTGCTACAGCAGAGCAACAGGGAAAATTCTACAGGGAACAATCTTCTCTTGGCAGATGGTTGGACCAGGAGACCTGCTCAACATTTTCCATGTCTAGTTTTCATGATTTATATAATATCACCCCTTGGAAAAGCCATTCTGAGAGGACATTACCGTTCAATGATAATTCACTGTACTTGAAAGAAAAAAACCCCAAACCAATATAAATATGTATATCCTCTACATTTGGAGTTTCAAATCTAGCCTCAGTATTTTGACTTTCTTGGCTAGAACCAGATGTAGGATTTTGTAAGATGGTTGATTAAGCATAGTTCTATGGGAATAATACTGATTTCTGGGGGAGAGGTGAGAATGGTCAGAGGGAAGGAGAGAGGTGATGAAGATGGTCAGGCACCCTGGGCCCTGCACTGTGCAAGAACCAAGCTCAGCCTCTGGTACGGACCAGACTGAGGAGGTGTTTGGCATCTCCTGCCCTGGAGATCTGTCACAGCCACCAGGCCACTTCTTGTCTCTCTTTGAGAAATAAGGACCTGTTTTTACCAATCTTTACCAAGAATGAGAAAGGTGATGAAATACCAAAACCAGCTTTCCTCCAAGCTGCCCAGAGGGAATTCAACTGCCTTGGGGGGAACACTCTTCCTTCTGGTCTTCATTGGAAAGAGGAGTGTGAACCAGGGGGCAAAATAAGATAGATGGGGGACCAAAAAGCTTCAGGGCAAATTGTTTTGCTCAGTACAATGAAGTTTAATGTTTCTGGCACTGGGATAGTTTTGCAATCCTCTGTTAGGAGCCATCACTCCACATAGCAGAGCTATGGGACAGAGCTGCTGTCCAGGGGCAGCACTTTTCGGAAGTTAGAGTGGAAATTACCTGTTCATAAAGACATCAAAGACCAGAAATAAAAATGTTTCAGATAAAGGGAGTGTTATCAGGCCAAACTGGGAGGATATAAAACTGTAAAGACCAAAGTGCCCATGATAGCAAATGGCTGGAGACAAAAGATTTTCAAATTAACAATTAGTTTTAAATCAAACTAGCAATTAACTGAGAACCACAGCCTAAACAGAAGAAGATAATTAAGCCAGTAAATACAGAAAAGGTGTGGAAAAAAGAAAAAATACCAACTTTTACAGCTGCACTTTGTCCCACTTCCTAAATTTTTCTGTATAAACACGTAGTGGAAACAAAGGCTCAGAGCTTTAGGTGACACATAGAAACAGAGTGCAGAAACCCGACTATTTGTTGGTTTTAGTCTTTCTTGAGATTTTCTTGAGAACATCCACTGGTATCTCCTACTTCACACTTCTGCTCTTGCCTGCAGAGGAGGCTTGTTCCTCTGAACACACACTATTCTTTAAGGTGAAGGACCCTGCGAGCTGGATGCCCTCAGCTTGTGCAGATGTAATCCCGATACCACAGCAAAATAAAAGAAGGTGTTCTGAATGCAAAGCAAATAGCAATTACCCCGGCACTTCCCTGTTTCAGCAAGGAACTGCAGCTGTATTTGCTGTTGGGCAGGGGATTTTTTTCACTTAAGCCATGGAGAGAGGAGGATGCACAACTTGGAATGTCATTGCCTGGAGGAATCCCCAGGGCACACACACTTGGGTGTGAATTGCTCAAGTCCTCTGCTGGAAAAGAGCCTCAACTTATTCTTGCTGCTCTTGGACACAGCTGGCCAGGACAATTTACATTGCCTGGAAACCAGGAAAGAGAGCTTATGTTCGACTGATTTTACTCAACTATTCTTTTTAAAAAGCCCCAGCCTCAGCAGCCCTCAAGAGGTCTCTCCTACTCCTTTGATTTCTTAATATATGTGAAACAAACAGAAGGAAAACATAGCAGAAGGTTCATTCAGTTAAGCTCTAGATTGACTTCATCCAACTTAATGCTTTTTAATCACTCTTTGAACAAAAGATTTAGTCTTCATAATCCTCCTTTTGCTCAATTTGCTGTTCCTTATTTCATGAAATCTACTATTTAATAGGTTTCCCTTATTCCCACCCCCTGAATGAATTTGCAGGAGAAAAAAAAATCCTGCTAATATAACAGGGGAAAAATACTTTCAGGAATAAAATAAACTACAAATGACAGTTTAAGCTTTTTACTTGATGGCTCTTCACTGGAAAGGTGCACCCAAGAAGATATGGAGCCCTTTTCCCTGGGTAACCACCTGAGCTGTCAACACACTGGTCAGAGCAGCTAACCGAAACCTCACAGACATCTCCAGGAGCACAAATGCAATTAGATCTGCTGATTTCAAGGCTGATGCAGCCTTTGTTTCAGAAGACTGAGATTTGGGTTCAGTGTTAGAGACCTTTGCAAATAAATTCCTTTTGGAGGCTCTGCTTTTTGGAGATGTCTGGCAACATTGCCACTAATCTCCTTTTCCAAGCATCTGGACCTGCTTTTTGTCTACATACACTTTGAGTTGACAGTGTTGAAAATGGCCAAATGAGGTCAGCACGGTGGGCTGGGCGGCAGCTGTGGCTCCCAAGGGCTCCAGGACCTGCTGCAGGAGCCCCTGGCTGCTGGGCATGTCTGGCTTTCCCCAGCTGCTGCCTCCAGAGTCCTGTCAGACGGTGGAGAATAACTGCGCCCTGACAGACAAGGCAGGCTTTCCTTTCCAACCACTTACCTCTGATTCACTGGGCCTTCAGGTCTGCTTAGGAGAAAGTAATTCAACCTCAGGATTTCAGCTGCAAAGAAATACGGTGGGAAATAGCGTGGGCAGCAGGAGAGGCAGACCCACAAATCACCCCAACGCTGTTCTATGCTGGATTTCAACTGGTGTGTTTCAAACAAAATCCTTGAGACTGTTTTGCAAAGCCCAGGGCTCTCTGTGCTCACACCTTTCTTCATTCTCACAATATCTATCCCAGACATGCTTTAGGCCTTCTGATGGGAGAACATTTGCAAAATAAAAAAATTAAATGCACTTTATCCTTCTTAGACTCTGTAAAGCTAAAAATATATTTCATCTTCCATTAGTTCCTCATTAAAAATAAATCAAATCAATTAAGCATCACTTTGAAGATATTATAAACTATTATATACTTGAAAACATATTTATTCTCCAAGCTGATCATAAATAAATATAAGTGAAAATTGATCTAAAGTGCTCTGTTAAATTTTATCTTTCAATTAAACAGTTTCAGTGAAGGTCCTTAAGAAAACTTATTGCTGTGTTTCCTATCAGCCCATAAGGTCAGACAGATGTGATCACACATATGTAACACGTAAGATACCTGCAAAATTCTCTTGCCATCACCTTTTCTTTATGAGAAACAAAGAATATGCCCTTAAACCATGTAAAGGAGAATAGACCGCACACCTAGACTAGAACTGTATCTGGACTGTTTTGGAAAACTGGAACATGATTTCCTCTGAATAACAGACACAGAGCCCCAGGCACTTTATATGTTCAAAAATTAAACTTACAACTGGCCTACATCTGGCAGTGATCCTGTACACTACATCCATTTGGTTGGCCAGATGGCCTGAGACTTGCAGCTTTTTAATCTCACGCACAAAGCACTTTAGGCTGGAAAAAACCAATAAATACAACATAATACAGCATCATGACCAGAAACCTCCTTTATTGGTTTTCCACCTATAGGTACGGAAAAACATGGACAAAGTAAGTAATATTTTTACAATTTACTTCCTAAAATGTGTCCTATCCTGTGGCTGCAGCCTTTTTTTTCTCCATTTCTTATACCTAACTGATTCTCAGCAAAGGGTGAGATTCCTTAGGTACAAGGTTGGACGCTGCAGGCAGAGGATGGCATGATCTGCCACGACTCGTCTAGGATGAGGAAGAGCAGGGCTGTGAGATCTTAATATCTCTTTCACTTCTGTCCTCTTTGGGACAAAAATACCGCATTGCTTTTCTACACTAAAAACAGAAACAGATTTAAAAAGTGAATTTTTCTACTGTCAGTGTCTTCAAGCAGCCAAGGGCTAGAAAAAACCAAACACTCCTTTTCCTTTGCTCTGAGTGCACATTTCTCGCTTTCAAATACCTTTCCGTGGGTTATTGGGGAAAACCTTTCTTCCCTGCAGGGCCTGCAGTATTTTCTCTGTATGCTGCTGATCAGTTCCTGTGCCTTTATCTGCTTTTTCCCCTTCTGAGACACATTCCTTTAAAGTCAGTGTGAAAACTCCCACTGAACCTGTGGCTCTGTGAATAGCCACCTACGAAGTCACCGTGATGTCCCCCCAAGCTTTCACCTGACCCACCCCACCGTTAAATGAGGGACATAAGGACGGCAGCACATTGCTGTGAGTTTGCGTTCAGGCCTTTGGCATTCTCTGCAGCAACAGCACAAGTATTTGCACAGCTGTGTGAGCGAAGCAGAAACTCAGCCCTCCAGCATCACCCCGCTGTTCTGTCACTAAGGCTGCCCGTCACCATCACTCAGCCCTTCCTGGAGCTATGCCTTCCTCACCCTCCCTTTGGAAAGGGTAATGGAGCATCTTTGTCTTAGGCTTCAGTAATTCACCATGCAACTAATTCACTCAGAGTAGTAAGAGTTTAGGACACACAAATGACTTCACTCATTGGCTCGTTTCATCTTTCCAGTGATGCCTTTTTCGCTGGCAGCTTCAAAGGCATCTTAGTGGATAAACTGCCTGACCTACTAAAAGAAGTACAAAGAGAATCCCCTCCTCAATTAATTCTTGTGCTCCAAATTCATACTCAGATTTGTTTCTGAGCAGCTTTCATTTCTGTTAATCAGCTACGACAGTTTCAGTTCCCTGGAGTTGTCGCTTGGCTGCAGATCTCCTCCTGCACTGTACTTTTCCCAATTGTTTTGGGAAAGGCTGCAGCTGAAATGGCAGAGCCCTGGACCTCGGCTGAACTGAATCAATAGCTCCACCAAAGGAAATGATTTCAAATTCACTACAGTTAAAGAAAGCAGATTTGTGTCACCCGAGGCTCCTGTCCCTACATGTTACAGAGATAGCACATGTGTATCTTACTGCCTAAAGGCCTGGCCCAAATACTGTTTCACACTCTCAAATTCCATAAATACAACTGGCTGAGGGAAGAAGATTGCTCTACACTTTCATATCCAAGATCCTACAGTAAATTTCTGCTTCAGGGAAAGTAGCTGAATATAATAAGAGATGTTCACAGCAACATGGAAAATAAACGCTGCCATTGTTGTCTTACAGAGAGGAAAGCAGAGCTGGGGAACATTTCATCCAAGGCCATGAGGATTGTTCAAAGTGGAGCTGGGAGAAGAGGTCAGTGACCTCCATCTGTCAGCTCTGTGCTCTCTGCCCAGACCACTATGCTCTGCTGGTGTTTTCAATGGATGAAAAGCAAGAGGTGTGTTCAGAGACAAGGTCTGCAGATTTGATACCAAAAAAAACCCCTAAAAAAACCAAAGGAACAAAACTATGGTGATTTAGCTACTTCCTTGGGTGGTTACCTAGAGCATCTGAGGCTTGTAGATGAAGTTTTGGGCTGAGAAGTAAGTCCATTAAATAAATTCTTCTTCTTGTCCCCAGTATTCCCAGTACCCCCATTTGTCACTTGCCCAAATCGCTTCAGCTGGACCAACAGACACGGAGCACATCTGAGAGCAGAAGACTTTAATTCAGACACCTAACTACTAATTTATGAACCTAACTTTAGTCAAGCAAGTTTGTCAGCCCTGGCCTCTGCCTTTAATGCTATTAGTATTCTGGAGGGTCTATTGACGATTTCATGCCAAATCAATTTTTGGCACATTAAAGTGATTTGTCAGAATTCCAGCAAAAGAGCTTTCCTAATAATTCAGCTCTCAGACTCTGCAATGCTGGGGGGAAGGTAATAAATGCCTACCTAGGTGCCCTCACTTTGCTCTAAAAATTTCAGAAAGATTTTACTGGAACTTAAAGCATTTTAACACATTTGCTTTATTTTAAACTTTTTCTTTTAATTTTAACACTGAGTGATTCATAGTTTGCTTCAAGGTAACTTTTAAATAAAAGAAAGCAAAATTGTCTTTAAGGAAAGAGTGTTTCCTTCTGAACTGAAAATCTTCCAGGTATATTTTTTAGATATAGCTGCACTTGCACCTGTAAACAATGCACTTTAGGCTGTGAAAATGTACACTACCAAAGTAGCCTTGAACTACTTGGTGTTAGTCAGCCAACATGACTGTCTTTCTGCCAGAATAAGCAAATTTATCGGTGTCCTTTCTGGAGCATGTATCAACTTCTCCGAAATATTTCAGCTTTTCACCCCTTATGTGGATTCACATATTCATATAAATGTGATGACCCACTGTTTTTACATTTGTAAATAATACATCTCTAGGATGAAGGATTATATTAGCTGACTTTATGAGAAAGGTTACTTACTCTATATTCAAAACTGTGAAAAGATGAAACGTGAAATAAAAGGTTCCTCCTGCCTTTGTACTTTGGTGAGGCAAGTTCAGAGGTTTAGGAGATGCGAACAGCCAGGAATGTTAAAAACCATAAAAGCTGAGTTGCTGTCTGGGTTTGATATGCATGTTGTTAGCAGGCACTGTTTTTTGTTGAGGGATATCAGTTCCCAAAGAAACAGCCTGGGATGTTAAATAGCTTGAAATGGGAAACTCTCATCACCTGAACTGCCAGCTTGGTTAATGAGGGTTTGAGTGGATGTACTGCAGCACAGACAGCATTGTCCAGGGGCCATCCAAAACAGTGTCACCCAAATTCACAACAGCTAGCCACGGAGGAAAAGGAAAATAAACATTCCTGCCTCTTTGCATTATTCCTGTTATGGAGTTTACCATCTATTCCTCTTTATAGGTCTTGGATAGGGCCCCAGTCCCAGCTGATTGATAGGGCTCCAGAAGCCTGCAATGGCCAGGGTCTGGCTCTGTCAGCCCAGCCAGGCAGGGGTGGCACCATCTCGCTGGGGACTGGTCCTGAAAAGCTCTCCAGAAATCCCCTGGAGTGCTCCATGCTGTGCTCCAGGGCCAGGGGGGCTCCCTCCTCCCTAGGGAATTTACTGCAAACTGCTTTGGGGGTGACTAAAGACCTCATTAGGGAACATAAAAATTAACCCTCGCAGCCTGTACCATGGTGTAAAAGTCTGGTAATGGATGTGGTACAAGGATATGTTACAGAAGTAGGTGCCACATATGGGACAAATAAGTATCTTTTCCCCGAGTTTCCACTCTGCAAGATGGTCAAGGAGACTTTTACAAGAGGACTAAAGATAATGTCCCAAAAACAAAGAGCACATTTTGCTCTAGGTAAATGTCCTGACATGCATGGGTGGCTCTTCCAGTTCTGGCACGTTGCTTCTATCTTTCTTTCCCACCATGTGAACAAATGTTTATTTGCTTCAAGATCAAGACAGGCTTTCCAAGGCAAAATCCATCCAGATGGTCACCAGACTAAGGGAGGAGTCTCGGATTTCTCTAAATAAGTTTTTTAACTGAAGAAATTATTTTCTACAGTGTTCTTCACTGATGATGACTTTTCTGCTGCTGCTCACGACACTGATGGAATAAGCTGCTTTTGTTGATTAAAGCTTCGGAATCCCAAAGGCAGTTTAAATCCTATCAAATGGTTCATCTTTTCAGATGTTCTTTTTAAGTTCTTTAACTCTGGTTTCTGAATTCTCCCTACTATTTCAGTCCTCATAGCTAAGCCCTTCATGCTGTCTTCATGTAGTTGCTGGAAATGACATGATCCCTGTATGTAGTACACATGTAGTTCAAATTAATATCTGTGTTGTTGTTGTACATGTGGCACAAACAATACCACAGAATTGCACCCTTCATGTGCTGCATGTGTAGCAGAGGCACAGATAGATGCTTGATGAATGCTTGGATATTAATGCTGACTTTATTTCTTCAAAAGCAAAACCATCACCCAAACCTTTAAGCCCAAAATCTCACTTTGCATGCTCTGTGTGGTTTAAAATACTGCATTCTTTTGAGACCCAACATTCTCACCCCTTGTTTCAGAAGCAATCACTTTTGTGGACGCTGGTGACACTGTTTGCTACAGGCTTACTTGTCACTAGAACTGCACTCTGCTTTCATCCAGAAGCAAAACATAACAGGTGAGGTGAACCATTTAGTGCATGAATGAGATATTGATCCCTGTGGTAGAGTAAAATCACCAGCTGTGATTAGCCCAAACACGTTGTTTAAAGGAGGGTCTTCTTCACAGCGCAGGCCTCCATACCCTAAACTGCTGAGCACAATCCCCTTTACTAGACAGGGAGCTTTGTAACCATTCCCAGGGTGATGCAGAGCACGTTGTAGCAGGGGAGCAGTGGAGGAGTTTTGGGATGCTCCAGGGATGCTGTGGGTCAGGGCCACGTGAGATCTGGTTACTATAAGGCGACTAAAGAACTTGTAACACCTGGAGCTTCAACTCCTGCTCCATTGGTGTGTATGACCTTGGGAAGAACAAAATGTCTTTCTCTCCACGAAATGGGGGAAAATGGGCTTCCCCACCTCACACAGTCCTGAGGATAAATTCCTGAAAGCTGCTGAGGTGCTCAGAGCCCACAGTAATGGATGCACTGTAAGTACAATAAATTGATAGTCATTCCATTAACGTTGGATGAGACCTCATAGGCACTGCGCATTTCTCGCAGTGTTCAATCTAAGCAATTATCATTATTTCCATCTGTTCTTTCTCTGCCTGTGTCCTTTAAAAGCTATGGCAAAGGCTGACGAGGTAGAAAGACTGGATGCCTCAGAAATGAGCAAAGTGAAACAAAACCCTTCCCCAAAGTATGTCTGAAAAAATAAAACGCATTCTCAGAACCGTGTTATACTCACTGAGCAAAAATTATATATACCAAGTACCAAGTCTGAAAAGTTTGCAAATTATTTAGTGAACCACCATGAAGATTGTCTTTGGAGCTTGGGTGAGTGGCGCCTCCACATCAGCGTGTTCAGGCAGAAGGTACAATTGGGTTTTAGATAAGTAATTTCTGAGTATTGGCATGTTTTAGCTTTAAAACACTTTCATTTTATAATCTTTGTAAAACTAGCTCAGAAATGGACAGTGGCATTGACTTTTTTGGAAAGAAAAACACAGAAAACTTGCTACAGGTAGAGAAAGCCGATTCAACAGAGGGATCACTTCTGCCCACCAAAGTCTTGTTCATCCACAGCAATTGGACATTTTACCAGATGCCGAGAGACCTATAAAATCACATGAAACTGAACAGCTGAGTATTGGCATTGTGTAAATTCAGCAGCAGCAAAAATTGGAGTAGGATCTCTCTGAGAAGGAGAAAGGCAGATTGGACATGTGGTACCAACATAACCTTCAAAAGGTGAAAAAAGAATTGTGATATCTTTAAAACTGTTGTCTTCATAAACCTTACATATACATTGGCCCCCTCCTAACCTCTGTTTAGCTGGTAAAACTTCTCCATAAATCTAAATTCCTAGCTCCAGGGGAAAATACAGGTTGTTATCTACGTTACACAGCCTCAGTTCCTCTGCCTGCAGGTTTATGATGTGGTGTTGCAGCCCCTTTAAAACACTGCTCTGTTGGTAACACCATAGTCAGAGACTCGGAAATATGATCAATGGTTAGGAATAAATGCATGTTTATTGCATTTGAGCCTAGACAACATGTCAGATTTTTTTATATTGCGTCCTCAGCAAGCTTTAGCATCTTTCAGGTGTCAGAGGAAAACACAACCTCCAGCAAGCAGCCTGGGAATGCCCTCCAGAGCATCACTTGCCTCGGCCCCCCTGCAGCAGGTTCAAAGGATATGGTGAAAGGATGGCCAGGGGGTTACTTACTCTTTCTCACAGGAGTCACAACTGTAGCAGAATGTCACTGTTGGTGCAAAGCCACACAAGAGTCAAGGGGACTTGGGAAAGGTTTGAAAAACATCTAGCTGGGCACTTGATTAATTTTAAACCTGAACAAAGTAGGTGAGAGCAGGGAGAGTGTTTCATTTTGCTTCCAGGATGATTTTCATGTGAATTCAGTGGCATTATGAGATGGTCCTTCCAGTTCATAAGTGGGATGGTGTGAGGGATAAAGGTCAGACACTGAACTTTTCCAAAGGACTTTGTTCTGGCATGTTTTGTCTTGCAAAACATTTTTGCAGTTGCTCAGACCCTGCTCAGCAAAGGACAGCATCACTGACACCCTTGATAAGCATTAAAAGAGGAATAAACAGAAATTGGCACCTGACATGCAGGTTGCTCCTGAATTCACACCACTCTCATTCAATCAGCATATGAAAAATGTGTCAGTGCCTATGGAAATGTGAATTTCTTCTAAAGGCTTTTGTGGGGAACTTCTGCTTCTGTTAAAGAGGTTCAGCTTTAGTTTCCCCAAAAAATCTGTTGGCAACCAAAGTGTTAAAATTCTGTATTCAGGACTAGAAAACATGGGCAGAAGTAAAATGTCCATTTGAGAATGTACTTCCATGTATGTGTGGATAGGCCTGTGTGTCTGGAAATGTTACCAAGGTTAATTAGAAAAATTATCTCATCAGAACAACAAAAAAATCAGGTGAGTGGAATCTCTCTGCCTGAGACACACTAATCTTTCCCGGCTCAGTTTCAAGTACAACTGTGATCCATCAAAGTCATTTCCTCCTGCAGTCCCTGGAGGACATCAAAAGTTTAAACCAGAGTGGCAATACTTGCATCGTGCCCTCAGTATTAATGAAAATGGGTGTTGCCACTGCTTCCTCCAGCAGTGTGCAATTAAAATAAAAGACAACCTAAAAAAAAAAGAGGCAAGGCTGACATATCCGTGCCATTATGTTGCCCCTATTCGAAAGATACTCACATGTTGTTTCTCGTTGCAGTTTGGTAACACCCACCCTGGGTTAAAAAGAAGTCATGACCATTCTCAGTCTCCGTTGTTATTTGGTTGCTCTTGTTCAGTATTTACTTACATGCTTTTGGAATGATTTTGCTTTCTTCTAATAAAATACAATGTATGTCCAGGCAGGGCATGAATAGGAGGTGCATCTTTGTCAAAAAAATAAAAGCTAACCGTATCACTGATTCTGGACTCCACCTCACCGGGGTTTTCCTTTGTTCCAGTGGACTGCCATCACCACTGATACCTCACTGGGTGTTCAGGCCATTGATTTTAAAAAGTCCATTGCCTCCTTCAGTAAGGTTTTTATGGATCAAAAGGTTTCTCACAGCCTGATTCGCTGCTCACCTGTCATGCAAAGTGGGGACTAGATGGAAAAGAATGTAACAGAAGTCGGGTATTTCTGTTTTCAGTTATAATGATATTTCTCACACTCTCCTTTGGGAGGATTTTGTTTTGTCTCTAGTTCCCAGGCTTCTCTCTCATCATTCACAGGACTCATTCCTTTGACTTCAGTATTCAGGGGAGCAAGATTTAGCCTGAGATGTCTTCTCCAAGAAAAATAAACTGTTGGCTGTTTTGTTTTCACACTTGTTTACTTGAGAGTTGCCCACTCATTGAATGCAGGCTTTTGCCTGATCCCTCTGCTCAGGCGCTGCTCCTCACAGGGTGTGGAGGACAGAGCTCCAAAGTGCCAGCCTGAGATCAAGAAGCAACAAAACTGTCAGCACTGAGATCTATTTTTACATTTTGCTATGCAGGATCACCATAAATAAAATGAAAATCACTGCTGCAACTCTCTTGCTTTCTCCCTTTATCAGCCGTTGTCCTTCCTGCTGCAGCAATACAAAACAAGCAAGAGAGAAAACCAATTAAATTACTCTCTGGTGCATGGAAAAAAAAACCAAAAAAACCACTTAGTTCAGAATTCCCACTGGAACTGCCAGGCTGCAGCAGGGAGAGAAATCTCGTAACCCCAGTGCTGTGATGTGCAAGAGCATGAAGAGGTTGTTGTCTCTCCTGGCCAAGCACTGAGTGTGGGAAGGCACGATGCTCACCTGCTCCTCCCACTACAGGTCCCTTTGCAAAGGGAGCCATGGTAGGAATTTCCCAGGGAGTCAGGAGGTTCCCATAGTTGGGAAGAGCCACAACCAACAATTTATTATCACAGTCACATCCTCACAAAAAAACCCCTACATGTTCAAAGCTTGCCATGTTCTTTCTCTAACCATACAGGGGATATAATTTTAGTCCTGTTGAAGGAACAGAAGTTGGGAGCTATAGCCCTTCCTTACTTATTGATGTAATTATTATTTACTACTCCTCTATTTTATTACCATAGCACCCAGGTGCTGCAGTAGTGCAACAAAGAGAAGTAACCTCAGTCCATTGACAGTTCCTTCCATCTGAGCATCCCAAGCTGGTTTGCGTGCGCTCATCGCTTTCCAAATCTCCAATATCAGTGTAAAGACTTGTGGGATAATGACAGTCCAGCTGAGGCACTTGTGCAGGCAGTGCCCCCAGCCTGTGCATGGTCCTGGAGAAGTGAAGGACACGTCAAAGGCAGGGCAGCATCTCAAGTATGGCACGGGCTGCCCAATACACACTCCAGCAGCAGTTCAGAAAGTTTCCAGTTTCCAATTTACCTGGTGTGTAACACAGGCTGACTCCTTAAAGGTACTTGTAAAACTCAGTTTTGTTTCCAGTATAATCCATAATTAGAGACCCTCTTCTCCCTTGCAAAGTGTTTGTTTTGTTCTGCACTGATTTGCAGGGTCCCTAATGAGCAGTTAACAAGGTGTCAATTAATCATGCAAATGGGAAGAAATAGATATTCAGATGATTGCATTACCTGGAGCTAAGACTTGGGACTTCATATGGTTAATTTTCTCTTATTTGGTTATTTTAATTTTTTTGTTAATAAATTCCATGACTTTCTGCTTATGCTGTTAAAGAGATGCTCAATTCTTCCACTACATCCTTGTCTTATTGGTCCTGAAAAGACACATTTCTAGCAAGACTTATTTCACATTAAATACAAAGGAATATGCTCGTGCGTAATGGTTCCATTCCTTCAGAAAGCGTGCACCTCCTACTTGTGTGCTGCCCAGATGTTGACCTGTGTCTGCAAATGCAGTTTTCCTCAAAAAAAAGGTGATTTCTGGAATCACACAAAGTAAATTTGCAGTTCAAGATGGATAAACACCATTTTGTCTCCACGCTGGACATTGCACCAACAGACACAAGGTATTTGCAATGCCTGACCCTCAGCCAGAGCCCTCCTTAGTAACCTTTCAGAATTCAGGACAGAATTCACAAATTCACAGTCCGCATGTGGACAATGTTGCCTGGCAGAAAACGTGGCTGGGCTCAGGAAAGCTTGCACACACAGAGTTAGGGCTTCAGCTCAGGTCATCAGCAGAAAATCCACAGGCCATATCGAGCCTGTGAAACCCCAGAGGCTTTTCCATCAGCAGGCAACAAGACTCAGGGCTTCCATACTAAACTGTCTTGGAGGATTCATCAAGGGCAACCAAATGACTTCCCTTGCACAGCTGCTTAGGGGATAAATGTGAGTAACTGCACAGATTTAGAGGGCAGGGAAAGCAGAGGGTATTGCTCATGGCGACCAAGATGTGAACTCACCAGCGCAGAGTCAGACGAGGAGCAGCAGTGCTGGTAAATCCCCGCTCGGGACATTGCCTTGGCTGCCAAGCTGTCCGGATCAGCTGGCCTGGACTGTGTGGGTGTGGGTATTTTGGGATGCTCTGGCTGCCCAGCTGGGTTTTGACATCAGGGGATGGCACCTCCCTGCAAAGCCGTGTCCTGTGCCACCGCCCCAGGGGACTGTGCAGTCCTCACATGTCTTTTCCTCTTCCATCCACTGGGAGTTTCCTCTTGTTAATTTGATTTTGCAGTTCTGTGTTTTCTGAGCATATGCAGTGATTTTACTTTCCTTTTCCTTTTTTCTACACTCTTTTTTTTTTCTTTTTTTTTTTTTTTTTTTTTTTTACCCTGGAAAAACTTATCCAGCGATTATTTGAAAGGCTGCAAAGGCATCTGGGGAGTTTCACTTGTGCTGTTATGATTTAGGCTCGAAATTGCTTAATTGCTGTTTCCTATACTTCTCATTTTCAGTTCCCTAATGACTGTATCAATTTGTAGCCTATTATTCCCAATGACAGGGCAGTGTTTTGTGTGAGTGTTTCAATGAGCCATTTTAAATTCTCTTTCCTATGAGCTGCAGGAGCATCCAGCTTCCTCTCCCGCTTTGTTCCTTGGTCCTCTGGCCATGAGGAATTCCCATGTACAGCTCCAAGGGTTGCAGGCAACATTACATTTCTGAATACCACTGAATAACCCTACACATTCCTATCACATATTGCTTTTAATTAAAATGATTAATTACTGATTGGATTCTATTGACTTTTTGTGAGAAATTACAGTAGTTATAATGCTATAAAAATTCTTGAGTTAAAAAAATACGTAGCAAAACAGCAAGAACAACAGAGACAGAAAGGCAAGAAAACAAAATAAAAGCAACGTGAACAAGTGAGAACAGTAGAAAATAAAATAAGCATAAATTAACTTACATTCATACCACACTAAATTAAACATGAGTCCATGAAACTCACTGCTACAGTGTTTGTGAGATGAACAGTCAAGCCCAGGATATGTTTTTACTGTTGCAGAAGTTCTCAACCCTGGGTCAAACACACTGCCTTGGATGCAGTTCCCCAAGGTAAAGCAAAGACCCTTTTCAGGTCAAATTTGTGCAGCAGAATTGCGACTATGTGGTAGTGCAAAAAGAAGGTTAGTCGTACATCATCTTGCATAGCACTAAGTACTTATTCTACTGGAGATAAACTCACTTGTTTCCTCTGCTCATTTGCCACTGCCTTTTCTTTCAAATGTCCACTTCTGTATTTTAGCATTGAAAAGTGATGAAGAAAGACCTGTTTCAGGTCCCTCTGTACCATCTTGTGCTTCCAAATGTTGATCTTCTACAAACAGCCTAGTTTAGTGTTAGGAGGGACTCAGAGCCGTCTCGGTACAACCTCAGGGGTTAGTTAAAAAAATCCTCATTTTCATTTGTTCTTGTGTGTTGGTGGGCACTTTAATGTAACGTTAGTCAAACACAAGTTAAACTTTACCGATTCAGTCTGTTAGGTGTATTTGCAAATAGGAATAATGTTAATAATATATTTTTAAATTGATTTATCTTACTGTTCACTGGGACTAATAACAGTTTTAAAAATGGGTTGTGACTAGAAGACATCAAGCTCCTGAGTGGAATGGTAGCCAGTGTAGTGCCAGCTATCTAAACCCCTATGGCACATATTGTAGAAGGTGACAGGCAGTAGCCAGTGTTGGGAAGGAGACTCTGCTCAGTTCCAAGTGCTGATGGAAGACACTCAGCCTATGTCCCTCCGAGAAATCCACATGAAGTTTGGAAAGGAAATGCTAATGATGCCTTCATAAATTCTCTTTTTTCCTGGCTCTAAAGGAGGCATTTCAAGTTTCTGATGCCTTAGATTACCACGTGATCACAGAACCCCACAGAAGCTGCTCAGGCTGATGGTCACTGATATTTCTTAACCACCCAAACCAGGGTTTGATATCTGCAGTTTAGACAAGCACGGCTTCAGCGAGGATCTGAGGCTTCCTCCAGGGCCGCCTGGAGAAGAGAAGGCTTCAGGGAGAACTTAGAGCCCCTTCCAGTACTTAAAAGGGCTCCAAGAGAACTGGAGAGGGACTCTGGACAAGGCCCTGGAGTGACAGGACAGGGGGAATGGCCTCAAAGTGACAGAGGGCAGGGTTAGATTGGATGCTCGGAAGAAGTTCTTTGCTATCAGAGAGGTGAGGCCCTGGCTCCCATTACCCAGAGAAGCTGTGGACTCTTCATCCCTGGAAGTGTTCAAAGCCAGACTGGATGGGGCTCTGAGAAATCTCGTCAACTGGAAGGTGTCCCTGTCCCTGGCAAGGGGTTGGAACAAGATGACCTTCAGTGACCCTTTTGACCCAAACCATTCTGTGATTCTATGATTCTAAAATTCTGCTTTTATTAAGTACATAATTTGCTATGTTTGTCAGTTTTGCTTAATTTCATTTAACCTCACTTTCAACAACCATCTGCACGATTCCAGTTTTCAGGAATAAGTGTCTGGATCCACAGGGCAGAGTCCCAGAGAGCTGGACCCACAGGGCTCTGAGTTCCATTACATCAGGTGCACCCTCTCAAAGGTGTCATCCAACATAGCTAATTTTGATAGTTATCTGAAAAGGTCAGATCTCGGTTCCATGACTCATCTTAGACCTGAGAGATCATTTTGCATGGTATATTTTATCTTTTATCAGAGCTCTCAATGGAACACTTGAATACAGTTTGCATAGTCATTTCATATATATTCACATAAAGTTTAAAACTCAAACAACTGCCATTCAGAAACATGGCTGGACAAATTCCAATTTTAGTCCCATTTTATTCAAGGCATTTACAGCTTACTTGGTTACTTTGATGTAGTGCATTGGGTCAAAATACCCACCAAGCACTTTTTTTTGTGTTTGAGGCATGTATTTAAAATTAGCTTAGACAAGGTGCATTACCCTTGAATTATCTGTGAGCTACAGCAAAGCAGATGCAGGAAGAATGTGATTATCTTGGTAATGTTTGTGAAACAGATGCGAGCGCAAGCAGTAGAATAAAGCACCCTCCTATGTTACTAATGTTGTTGCCACCAGGTTAGTAATCCACTGCGCATACACCACCTCCTTACTCAGTCTGCTGGATAGACATGTGAATAAAACACCACTAGGAAAAGTTCATATCAGAAATATCTATCTAAAATAAAGTTTACCCATTGAAACATTGAACAGACAGTCTTCTGCCTCCGACAGCATCACATCCCACAGGTCAGAGAAAACCAATAATCGTATTTCTGTTCCCTTCACTTTCTTTTTCAATTTATTTCCCCTCAATACAACATATTCTAAAAGCACAACCTACGTGATGAGACCAGACATGATCCAGGCTCCTCTCTGCAACAATTCAGCCATTTGTCTGACATTTGCTGCAGGTTTGGGGATTTTGGGGCCCAGATGAAAGAAGGAATAGCGCCTAGGTGCACCCACTCCTCAGCAGCATCCTTGCACCCAGCTTGGCCCCGTTTTGTGGATGGCAGGGAAGGGTAGGAGCAGCCAAATCATCCTTGGGGTTGGCAGCCAAGGCTGAGCTCAGAGCTCCTCGTGGGGCATTTTTTTCCTGCCTGAGGCTGATGGGCAACAGGCAGGTGCTTTTCAAAACCAACTACACTCAATACTTTGTTTTTGTAAAGGGCCTGGAAGTGCTGGGAGATGCTCTACTCTGGTATTAGCACATTCATCTTACCTTCCTCATCAAGGATCGCTTCGTCCAGTTCAGGACTTGTTGCCCTGGACTGTGTAGCCCTTAAGAGAAAATCCCAAACCACTCAGTCTTAACCTGCACCAGGGACTGGTTTCACCTCAGTGCAAATGGGCTGGGCCATGGCCTCCCTCAGCAGCCTCTCCTTTCATCCTGCCTGCAGGTGCATCTGGCTTGATCCTTACACAGGCAGAGCAAAGGATAAAGGTCCTTCATCCTGCTCTGTCACTGGAAATAAACAAAACAGATGGGGACTCTAGGGCTGTGCAAGGCACTAAGTCAGACCTGACACAAAGCTATGGTGGGAGATGAACCAGAAACGTAAGGATTCGGGTACTTTAACACTCAGCCCAAAGTAGGCTGGAATCTGTGGCCATTTTTCTAGGCAGGACTCCTTCACAGATTTTAATCCCCGGTTAAAAAAAATAAAGAAACCATAAAGACGTCACGCATTTGCCTACTAGAGGAAACTGACAAAGGAAAGATAAAAAACATATATATTTCTAACACCAAGTTCCTAGGGAATAAGTACAGAGCTCTATCTCACTCTTCAGCACTGCATAAGAAACAGAATGCAAAATTTCCTCCTTGAAATACTTTGGCACAAACAACTCTTCTGCACTATTTGTTTAGAAATCCAGTGGGGCTTCACTGAATAAAAGCTACCATCTTCATACTGGTAGTTGAAATAAGAACCAATTTCATGCACAATTGGCAGCGCAGAAGGAACTTCCTTGATAACCAAAGAGCAAAAGATTTTATGAGGCTGCATACGTATTTATGATTATTTAAGGTTCTTGTTATAATGAGGATCCTTTAAGGAGATGAATTTTGTATTTTAATTTGCATAAAGACAATAAAAACTCTTTGAGAAGCAATTTCTTTCTATATAAAAAGTGAGAACATAGCACCTTAGTGGCACAGACATCTGTTACTTAAGCAGATGCCACCATGTAAACTCCATCGAGCAACAGAATCCACCAATCAGAAACCACCCAAGCCACATCCGCAGCCAAAATTCAGTGGGTGGCTGGGAGCCTCCAAAACAGGTTGAGAAATGATGGGCTTTTCTTCAATGTCCTCATTAAGCATCCAGTGGAACTTATTTGTTCATCATTAACGAACGCCACTGTATCGTATGGCTCCGTAGCTGCTCTTTGGTATAGAGTTAATCCCTGCCATCTACAATCTGCAGTTCCTGCTCATGAGATTCCTATCCAAGGAGCGTTAGCCCTTTGACATGCAAGATAAAAAAACACTTCTTTGTTTCTCATTACGACTGTGGCTCAACGTCCTCTTTCGGGAGCTGATGTATCAATATCTCCCAAAGAGATTAAATATTGCCTGCTTAAGTGCTACACGCAGCGATACAAACTCACGGGATTGCGTCCAGCAGCTGAGCAGCCCAGTGAAGTCTGGGGCTGATAAGCTCTCTCTGAAGTTAGCTTACACTTTAAATCAGGAGTTCATGAAAGGCATTAAGAAAAACTATTATATTACTAGAATGGATGGCAGTACAGTTTATATGTTACACCTTGAAGTAAGCAGCAGGATTTTCAATCACTTGATAACCTTGAAACTGCTAAGGTATCAAATTGCTATCATGAATATTGTGCAGGAGCAGAAATAACTCAGAAAGCTGCCTTTGTGAATAATAATGTGGGAAAGAGCAATGTTCTTCTGGGCTAGGCTCACAATAGCACCGACAAGCAAATATACATGAAGGCAAGGCATGTACTGAAACAAGCATATTTGCATTTGACTATATATCAATCAGTTATCAGTGCAGCTACATCTTACCTGACCCACAGAAAAAATAAAAAGCCTGCTAGATAACTTTGCCGTGCAGGAAAAAGGAACTACAAGGGACTCGTTTTTATGCACCTGAAATTATGAGGACAAAATACCCTCTACTTCATCGGGCATTACATCTTGAAGAAGCATTTTTACAAACCCCACAAAGTACAGATCCATCCATACAGGAATTTAATGTAAAAACCCAAACAACATATCTTCCTGGCTTGCACACAAGACATGTTAGCACATCCTGAGCTCTGATTCTGATTTCATCCACACTGGATGAAAACGCAGAGATTTCCTGGGTTTGAGAAAGCTGAGCCAGCCCTCCAGACTGCCGTGTTTATGCCTTGAATCAGTGGAGTTTATACCAAACTCCGTTTTTGTTCTGAAGTACAGCATGGGTTTAGTCTTGTGGCATTTTCAGGTGACACAGCCTACTGAGATCATCTGACAGCCATGTGAAAACTCAGTGTCTGGAGTGATTCATCATTGTGTCAGATTGTCCTGCACTTTGTCACAATGACTGACAATAGGGGAAACTTGGAAATAATACAAAGATTCAATGCTGGCTGATAATGCCTGCATTGTGATTAGAGCAGGCGGCGAGTGCGTGAGGAGAATGCTAATTTTGTCCCCCACCCCCAATTTCATACTGCTTGTGCTTTCCACAGCTGGGCTTTTGCACTTGCTTTCTTAATCTTCACTCCTGTGGTATTTTTAAATGCGGAATCTTTTTTTTTACATTAAAGAGCCATATTGTTACAAATGCAAAAATAAGGGTAAATTCTGCCAGCATCACTAGGCACTGCTTGGGCAGAAGCATCTCTAAGTGGACTTACCCTTCCCTCCTAAATCCTAACCTTACCAGGGTACCTCACCAGCATCTTAAACAACAGCAAAAACACGTTGAGCAATACTCCAAGAATGCTACAAAACCCGGCAGGCATGAGTGAATTTGCATATGCAGTGGCAACTTGTGGAAGGGTCTGATTAAGAAAATAATTATGGCAAAATTTTTCCTTTGTTTTGCTTTGACCTTCAGCAAAGGTTCAGGATAACTGCTGACTCAAAGGGGTATTGACACTTGAACAGCTGGAAAAAGTGGTTGCAGTGACTTACATGTTCTAAAGCCCTTCACGTTTTATCAGCGCTCACAGCAACACCATCACAGACCACGGACTCAGGTGTGTAATTAATTGGGAAGACAAGAGAGGCCCTTTCTGTGTGTTCCAGCTTCCCAAGTTGTTCGACTGGGTAGAGAGCAGGGGAAAAAAATCCCAACAAACAGCAGCAAGAACCAGCAAGAAAAACATTCCTGTGCCTGCCAAATTAATGAAGGCAGCAGAATTGCTCTCATTTCTGACGACATAAAGGAACCAAGTGGCTCTGGCTCGTGTCCCCTACTCAGGGAAAGGTCAGTGTCCCTGTCCTGGGGCCTGTGGGATGGGACAAGCTGTCCCAGGGGATTTTCCCTGTGGAAAGTGGTGTGGCACGTGCTGCATCAGTGGCCAGGGTGTGGGAACAGGCGCTGTCTGTCACAGCCATGGTGGGGGCTGTGGGTGCAGAGCACATCGCTAACACCCTGATGTCACTGCTCTGCTGGGGGGGCAACGCAGCACTAGGCAGAGGACAAGACACAGGCAAGTGGCAAACAAACACCTTTGCTCCATCTCTCCCCCAATTCTGCATTTTTTGCTGCTTCTCTGGGGAAGGGGCTCGTGAGGGAAGCTGGTCTAGCAACTGAACACAAAGCAGGTTGAGAAGAGAAAAGGTAGCAACAGCTCTGAGCTCAGCAGAGGATGGAAATTCTATTTTGTCCCCAAAACGGAAGAGCACAAATTCCTCTGAAGAATCTGACTCTCCCACAAACTCAGAGGGTGTTCACAATTTCATAGCTCATCCTCACAAGGAGCCCACCTAATTAGATGTATGCTATTATGCTTTAAAAGCTGGGCCCTCGGAAGTAAAAGTACAAGAAAAAGAAATTTCTGATGGAAGCAGAATGATCCCGTTATGGAACTGGCAGTAGCAATTAATTTTTCCTCAAGCAAATAGCGAGCTTAAACACAGTAAAAAGAAAAAATGGGCAAACCTCCTGCAGCTTGGTACTCTGCTGTAGGCCACTGGCTCCTTGTGTGAAGAGCTGGGTCATCACAAAAGTGGTTCAATACGTTGGAGAGAGGCCGGGCTCTGATTCTGCTCTTCCTTTTGCTGATATTAAAAAACCCACAGGCCAGGGTGGAGTCTCTCTGAACTGGCACTGGCGCACCTGAAGGAAAATGAGAGCAGATTGAAACAACTAGTAGAAAGTGATCTGATTTCCAGTGATCACAGCTCAGCGTGGGTAATGTTTGCATGGGCCAGAAGCTGAGGTGACTTAGGTTGCCTCTATGGGAGCCCAAAAGTCTTTTTACTGCAAACACAGATCATTTTGTATCTAACAAATATGGGCACACAGCTTGAAAATGTTCGATGGATTGGTACATTAATTTAAGCTCCACCTCTCACTGTAATCCTGCTCGGTGAGCACAAGAGTGTGGTTTATCTGGTTTCAGGGTGGTGAGTGAGGATGCAAGAACAGGGGAGATGTTAAAATACACCTACACAAGAAACGCACCATGGATTAGAAAGATGTCAGAAATGACCTGCTAAATAAAGCTCCGCAAACATCGCAAGCTGAGTGAAAGAATGATTTTATTGACATTCAAAAAGCTCATCATTCACTTCATTTTCTTTAAAATAAGCAGTAAAAAGCCAGACATATTTTTTCACTCTATTGCTTTGGCAAGATGAGTTTGAACCATCAGCTTAAGGTCTCCGGACCTTTAACTTGTGATGATGGTGATGGAAGGTGCAAGTGTCCTAAAATGTTTAACCACCACACCAGTATCTGTCCATGTAGATATTAAAGATATAGTCAGTGAAAGCAATACAAATACACCATGAGATAACAATCTAAACATCTGGGAAACAATTGCTATGTTCAATCATTCAGATGAAATCATGGCTGGCCTTTGGACTACCCATTACATTTTTTTTCCACCCAGTTGTTTCTTTCTTGTAATTAACATCTAATATTGAGTACAAGAGTTTTTAATTTTGTTTCACTAAAAGCACTCTTCCACGTGGATGGCAATTATCTTTGAAATATTTTAAAATTAAGAAAAGAGCAAAAAAAAAAAAGGTAGTTTCATTTTTAATGTTAAAGTTTAATTAAGCAATTGTTCAAATAATTTAAAATTGTAGGCATTAAAGTACCAATTAAGCTTAAGGCAATTTTTCTTATTAATTTTGATGACATCTATACAGAGGTGTCACATGAAGGTGACCCCTTAGAAACATGTCATTTTGAATTTACCATTTGGCTATAGAGTGCTGAGAGAAAACTAATTAATTTATAAAGAAACTGCACCTGGTTGGCTGATCCCAAAAAACTGAGCTTTGAGAACCATGTCACAGTTATCACAAGAAGTAACTTAGCAAATGTAACCCCCTTTCAAGATTTTAATTACAATTTTTATTTCTCAGGCATCCACTTTGGGTGGCCACTTAAAATATTTAAGCAGAGTTTTAATGGTGCAGTATGAACAGAACTGAAATCTATAGTTTGAAATAAAGGCTGTTCTAAAGTGCAGTAATTATTTTTAAAACCATTTATTGTTCTAATTCTGTGTTGGTGAATAAATGGTAAGTGTACTATTTTAACATGGTAAAATTCCTTTATTGCCTGAAACTCTAATGCAGGAATACGGCAAGTTTTCATGGGCAGCAATAACATTGAGAAAGCAGAAGTCCATGTATCTGATTTGAGCATGCACTGTTAAAATTGTGTGTGTAGCTGGACACCCTAAAAAGCTCAGAATAGATGACCTTGCAGGATCAAGTACTGGGAATATCCTTATGGACCCAGAGAAACGAATTCTTAAAGGCAGCCTGGTTATGATGGATTTAACTTGAATTGATCTCATTTCATTTGAGATCCTAAATTGGTTAATGAGGCTGAAATATGCTTTATTTCAGGGAAGTCTTGCTGGTGTGGACGAGGAACAGAATTTATGCTGATGTTCGAGTCAAGTGCAAATACCACCATCACTTCTTCATTACCACGTTAACTGGTGTGATCTGTTCTGCTCAGCAGAACTTGAACAAAATGTCAGGTTCCTAAATGAAGAAGCTCCTGGCTCTCTGTGAGAAACGGGCTGATTGGTTAAAAGTACTTCAACCTTTATTTAATTCATGCCTTATAAGTGCTCTTTGGCAGGAGCTCTTGGGATCTGATCTTATGTCACACTTACTGAAACTCATTTAATTATTGCGGCTGAGGAGGGCAGGGAGATGGTTATCACAGGAGGAAAATCTAATCCTCTTCTTTATCACTTAAACCTCAGACCAGGGAAGCTGGTTAGGATTCCTCTGCATCCCTCAGTCCTGTCCCCTGGTAATGTGTTTGTCAGTACACGACCCCTTCCTTTTGGTGGCTTTTTGCAGGGGTGATTTCTCCCAGAGATTTAGGGGAGTTTCACAAGCCGACGTCCTCAGTGTCCCTGAACCCAGACCCTGTCCTGGAAATCTCTTAAGCTGCTGCTCCTCGCCGTGTTTAAGTTGGCAACAAGTCATTAAGGGTAGGCTTGCAAATATCCCCAGTGGTTGTTTCGGTTGCCAGGTGAGAAAAATGGAGCAATTTGGATGCTCTGCAACCCCAGGCAGGCACTGCCAAAGCAGGGACTGACTGTGCCTTCCCAGCACCCCGATGGTGCCAAGGGGCTGTGCCCCTCTGGAGTGCAGGTTAATATCAAACTTTAACAAGGACCAAATTCCTGTTGCAGATTTCTAAGAGTTTTTCATGGGCCCTTGGTGAAAACCATTTTCTGCTTTGTTCTAAAGGAACAAAGGGGAAAGGCAAAATCACACATATTCCATCCTTACGAGCAAAACATGAAATGGTTTTGATGGAAAGCACGCACAGAATATGGGATTCAGCCCAGGGCTAAAGAGAGAGAATCGGTGACTTTTATAGCTTTAAAAATTGGCTTTATGACCATCATTAAACTAAAGTATCTCTCCTTGTGAGGGACTTCTATTTCATCAGAGATTGCACATCTCTTAGCACAATTAGTCACCTCCAAAGTGCTGTCATCATAAAACTTACCATTTTAAATTGTAACTCAAGAAAATTGGGAAAAAAAATCCCCACATTTTGAAAGAGAACATTCAGTAGAAATGAGCCTTAGACCAGGCTGGTTAGATTTATGCAAAATTCTTATCTGTGTGATTCTCTTTTTACAAATTCCAACCTGAGCAACATACAAAATATATCGTATAAATGTTCGCTTTGAAAACTTTTGTGCACTTCACTATTACAGAGCTTATGAAGTTTAGAAGCCTTGGGCAAGCCAGCTAACGTATCAGAGGAACGCTTAAGAATTGTTTGTATGCTTGATTTGTTTTACAGTGCATTTGGTCTTTAGTTTTGATTGGATTGTCTTACTGAAACATGAAGGGCATTTAGAAAGTAAGAAAGTGAATAGGATACATTTGCAACTATATGCCCAAAAGCAAGATCTTAATGTCAGAAGTAAATTATAACAACTTATGTTACTGATGACATACATTATAATTCAAAGCTCGGCAAACCACATCAAGGTTGTTCTTACCATGATCTGACAAAAATGTCTTTTAAAGTCTTGTGAGTCTTGTGTTTTTCAGGTTTATGATAACCAGAACTTATTTATGCTAGAAACTTCATAAACAGAAAGCAAGCATTACCAAAGGTAAACATATTTTTTTCCAAATGCTGCTGGATGTCTCTGAAAATTAAAACATCTATGGCCATAATTGTTAGAGTAGGGTGGTCCCAGTGGTCAGATACGGTTCAGTCACCATCTTTTACTATTGCATTTTTGGGTGACCTTGAAGTTTTTTTTAGGCATGGACGAGTAAAGGACTTAGACAGTCAGGTCTAACCTTGTTGCCTATAGGAGAGGGTAACCCAGGCCTGTAAACCCTTCTGCAGGTGTCATGGGATGTGCAAATGTGGGAAGTTTTGCTTGTGAAGAGCAGAAGAGCGCATGGGATTTCATGCTCCCCTGGCACAGCACAGCTCTCTGTCTGTGTATCCCGGAGGATTTTCCATCTCACCACTGCTCCACCGGAGCCAGCCTTGCAGGAAGATGTATCCCAAGCTCAGGATTCACAGCTGGGAGAAGGCAGGAGGTAACATCCTCCCCGATGCTAAACCACCTGTAGTGCTCAGGCCATGGGTGTTCCAGCTCCCTGCTCCGTGTCTGGGAGGAGCAGAGCAGTCCTCTCTGTGCAGCTTATTACACGAGCAGGAGCAACCATACCCTTGAACCCTTGAACGTGACTGCAGCCTCCAACCACCTGTGATTCCTGCAATTCCCATGCAAAGGACAAGTTCTCCATGTCCCCTACCATTTAACAGATTTCTCTTCCACGAAGTTGTCAGGTCTTCCCCAAACTCTCTTAAACCTTCAACACTCGCAGCCTCTCCGACAAGTTGATGTGAGTAAAGTTAAATCATGGGTTTGGGGATGGGTGGGTGGGAAATAAATCTACTTTTGTCCTTTTAAATTTTGCTCTTTTATTGGAAGAGGGACTGAAAAAATCCCTGCTCACCCTTTCTACACCATTTATGATTTTATAGATTTTTGTCAGATCCTTTTCCCAAGCTGAATAGTCCCAGCTCACCTCCTTTGTAAAGGAAAGCCTTTCCAGCAGCTTAACTCACACATCTCACGGGTATCTGGTTCAACACCTGATCTCTCCCACGGGATTAAACTACAAATCTCCGATTTTGTGGTGACTTGACACCAAGTCTCTCTCCTGGGTAAAGCGAAACTCTCCCCCTGGTTCAGGTTTTATATAAACAGGAGAAGAGAAAGAAAGCAAGAAGTGGCAGCAGCCACTCTCTGCAGGCTCCTGTTGGGGCACTTAGGGGAACGACGGACTTGTGTTTCAGTCCCTGCTCTGCTAAATACTTCCCCATGTTGTACTGATTACTCCAAGCTCAGGCACTCGCTGCTCCGATGACTGAGAGTCTGGTTTAACTGCGGGGTGAATGACAATGAGGAGCAAGGTGATTGCTCCCAATTTACTCGGGTGGAAATGCCTGCCACTTTAGAATCAGACCCACCGAAAACCCAAAAAATAAGAATGTTCACAAGCCTTAAATATAATAAGGCTGATTTGTCTTCATTCCAGCTGCAATCAGCGAGAAACATCCGTGCTGAAGTAAGCCTGAATGAAACATGAGATGGCATATTTAGGTTAACAATGGTTGAATTACTCCAGGCTTAGAGTCTAGTGCAGGATTTTAGTATGAAAGGATCCGTGTCATCACCGTGTCCAAACGCTGGGACTGCAAGCTCCTGGCAGGAGTGCCATGGTATCGTCACAGCAGCCCCCAGCAGACAGGGCACGTGCTGAGGCTGAACAGAGCAGGGGCTCCCCAAATCCTTGGATGGGGGCACCTCGCTTTGATCTGGTTCGAATCTGCTTGGTTTGGAGCGCTCCATAACTCCTAAAGTTTTCACCAAGCCCAAATTTATACTTATAGTCTACTAACTAAACTCCACGGGGATTTTATTTATTCTGGAAGTGTACACACACCAAACTAGGTCCACTCTCTCAGCAGAGCACAAGAGAGTTTTGTTTTAAAACGCATGCAATATTATAAATTGTTTTCTGGATCCTTTTGGTGGCCCAGAGGAAAGCCCACCAAAAGGAAATCAAGCTTTCTAATCTAAAAATCCCTTAAAATCATGCTATTTAGCTTTAAAAATAATATCATTTTTGTATGGCACTGTTTGCCAGTTTTGTTGTCTGTGAAGTAAAATTCTGCTTCCACTCTGGTTTATACAGACAGACTTGCGTGTGTGTGTGTAGCTTGCTCATAGCACATGCACAGGAACTGCACTGGGCTCTGCTGGACTGAAGGAGAAATTAAAAGGAATACAGAATTTTCATACAGAAAATTAAAAAGTGGAAACAGTTGCAAAATCTATTTAATTCAAGCTACATATAACCCCCTGTAAGGAAATTAATGACAATGCCTGAGAAATCTTAGGACAACTCTGAACACCCCTCAGTGACACTATTTGCTGTGATATTGACATGTGCTTCAGCTTCTAGAAGCAAAGGCTGGGCACAGTATTTCAAGGCACTAAACTCTTAGTGACTAACACAAAATGTCATTATTAGTCACTAATTGATTATTTTCCTGCTTGTTATTTATTTTTATTTTTGTACTGCTTCCTTTATTTAGCAATCTTACTTAAATCTGAAGCCTCAGAGTGCAGCCTTGACTCTGAGGACACCAAGAGGAAACACATCCAATATTGGCATTTTCCTCAGAATCCCAGACATCTCTGACAACATCACAAGAGGAGGAAACTTGAAAAACATTCAGTTCCCCAACTGCTTAATGAGGACATTTAACTCTTAGGATGGGAATGTCTAAGCAATGCCAATTTAAAATAGAGAAATCTCAGAAGCCAGTGGGCTTGAAAGTGAATGAAATTGGTGTGAGATCAGTTTGGCCAACTGGGATATGTCAACATTTATGTGATAACACCTGACCGTTCAAGAAGGAATTCCAGTTCAACCTGGTCTGGAGTCTGAGAAGCCCTTGGAGCCCTGTCACTTTTATTTCTGCAGAAGTTTTTCATTGCTATATCAGTAGCACAGATATTGTAGAATTACAGAATGATTTGGGTTGGAAGGGACCTTAAAGATCATCTGGTTCCAACTCCTCTGCCACAGGCAGGGACACCTGCCACTAGACCAGGTTGCTCAGAGCTCCATCCAACCTGGCCTTGAACACTTCCAGGGATACATTTAATAAGCATATTAAAAGACAAGTCAAAGCAAAGCTACACGTTCTGCCTGTTCCCCCAAATGCAGCTTAATCTCAGGAAAATAGGAAGACACAAAGTTTAGCTGGATTTAAACAAAACAAACAAAAAACCAGACTCACAATTCTGCTGCAGAGGATCAAACCCCACAAGTTAAACTTTCCGAAATGTAAAAAGCAGTGAACTCACTAAACCAGAGTTGCCAGTCATTTACCATGTCATGTATTGATCAGATTACAAGCCTCGGGGTTCACTGATCCAGTGTTCAACAGACATCCACAGCAGCTCTCACTGGCACGTTCATGCAAGTAAACAGAATTTTGGAGATGCAGAATGGAAATACAACATCCAGCTCTGCCCTCGCCGGCAGAACTTGGGCCATCCCAAACTTTCCCCCAGAGAGCACCTAGGTTGGATGCCTGCCTTACCTGTCACAGGTGTGATGGCTTCCATAGCTTGACTTAGAATTACAAGCATCCTCTTTAGCAAACATTGAAAATATATCACCTGTTGTCTGAATGGCAAAGGTTGTTCTAGGGAAAGCAGCAGTTTTCCCACTCAACATCTGCTGATATTTGAGGAAACTATGAGTTATTTGCCTCTTCCAAATAATCAGTGTTTTAGAAAGCCCAGTGGTGGGATCAAGGGCAACTCCAGACACGGAAGCACAACTGCTGCGTCCATTACACAGCTGACAGCACTCACGATCATCAGCTAATTGGGAAAAAGTCAAACACACTTTTGTGGCTGCTCTAAAGCACCAATGTTTTGATTTCTTTTATTATTTTCTTTTTCTTTCTTTTTTTTTTTTTAAAGAAATGAAACATATTTCCACATTATGTTAATTCTAAAGCAAATTTCTACTTGCTCTGTGAAAATTGAAAGTCAAATGAAAGGGAACTAATCTGGGTATCTTACTGTGGGAGAACCTGCAGCGTGAACTCAACCAAGCTATTAGACACTAGAGAAACCACATGGGAGGGAGCTGCAGGAAATGAAGCTTCATGAATTCCACTGGTCACAGAATGACTCCTTTCTTAGTTAGGATTAGCCCTTATAGGAGCAAATGGAAAAGCTGTGAGAAACTCCAGCAGGTAACTAATTACACAAGGCAAAATCAAGCACAGCCCTTCACATGTGTTTTTTATCCCTCTTTGAGTAAGAAAGTGTACTCCAGTGCCAAAAAAACAAGGCAAAAAAATTTCAGGGAATCTCCACATTTTCACAAATTTTCTGAAATTATTTCTTTTAAAAATAATGTGGTAAGAATGGATGTTTTTGTGACTATATTAATTCCTTTACTCCAAATGCCACTTGCACAAGGAGAGGAAACATGAGCCAGATGCAGAAAATTGCTCCATTTGCTGGCAGTGGCGCTATTTATATGTTGACAAACAGTTGTGCCAAGAGCAGATGGATATTTTCTAGAACTGAAGAACTGCTAATTGTTTGCTGCTGTTCCTCTCAAGTTCATGGGGGAAAGCCATTGGTGTTCTGCAGAGCAAGGCATGAAGAAACCAGTTCAAGCCACGCATTTGGCAAGGTGGCCCAGCACCTCCTATGACGGTGTGGAGGATGCCCTGAAGCAAGAAGATGCTCTGCCAGATGTCAGCTTAATAACTCAGCAAAGCACGACCACGAGGAGCAGCACTTTCCAAATTTTCTGCGAGTCCTTCACCAAGCTGTACAACTAATGCAGAAGTATTCAGGGCAGCCTGCTAAACATCATGTGCCTACAAAGCCTTCTTGACTACCACATCTGAATTACATGGAAATGTAAATTTATTTATACTGGAATGCTGGAATAATATCTGTTTAATCTGACAAGGAAAAGGTATCTTTCCATAAATCTGTGTATGAGATACCTCCCCTCTGCTTGTTCATATCTGAGGCTGGGCCATGCACTGCCCACTTACTGACACATCGAATCACATTGGAGCAAAGTGTGAAACGAGTGAAGGCAGACAAAGGGAAGAAAACATTTGGGTTTTATTCAAACTGAAGTGCTCTTATCCTACTTTGTTAGGAAAAAGAAAAAAAGACAAAAAACCCCCCTCAGTATCGTGTGTCTGGATATTCTTATATATATCAGCACCAAAGTACAATTTAGTTAGCTTTAAAAAGTCTCCAATCTGATTTATCTATGAGACACACTTCACAACACAAACCAATTTTGCTGTAGTAATACTATGTCAATATTTCTTGACAGAAGACAAATGTTGCTATTATTTTGCCATTTCTTACCTTTGTAAAAGTTTAGAATTTTATAAAATGGCTCTTCTTTACATGTCAAAATGGTAAGTTGTTGGAAAGGAAAAAAAAAATTGAAGCCATTCTTATATCTGTCGACAGTGATGGATTCTACAGTTGGGTTAAAAATGATTCTGGCACAATACTGATGTTTAAAAAAATAAAAAGTAGATGATATTTTTCTAATGGATATGTACATTGCCCCTATATAACCTCAGTAAGATAAAGCAGGAAAAAAACACAATGACTATTTTTGTTGTGTTTTGTGGTATTGAAAAGTATTTAACTATATTTTGTCTGCTGAAACCATTTGTGCAAATCTGTGCAGACATCATTTCCTCCCCATAGTGATGATCTTCAGAAAAAGCAGCTTCTTTTACCTTTGTATTCATTCACTTCTGGGATGGACTTGTCCCCCTTGACTGATTGGAACAAATATAAAATGTCATCACTGATTTACAGTTACTTTAAGAGATTACTTTTAAAAATGACTAAGTAAAATATTTCAAGATTTTTCTCTGTCATTTAAAAAAAAATTCTACAATGATTAATAAATATAATTTCAATTAACCATGCCTTGCACTTCCACATGGAACCCCCTCTTGTGCTGACATGTTCTTGTTTCTGTCTACAATTATATCTTGTGCTAACATAGAAGCATAAAAACCATGCAACTACCACTTGTCTCTGCTTTAAACTGAGACAGAGCAAGAGGTCACCTCCAGGATTTAGTTTTGGGATTATCTGGAGCACACTCACCCAGCTGATGTCCAGGTGTGGGGGAAACGCTTCTTTTGGTATAAACTGGTCCTAAAGCCGGCCCAGTAAACCAGAGCTTATAGATGAGGGTCTCAGACTCTGTTCTGCAGAACCTCTGCTCACTCTAAAATGTCATAAGGAACAGAATTTACAGTTTCCTCCTCAGGTAAGGCAGGATTTAAGGAAAGGTAAAGAAACTGCTGGAGAGCCACAGAGCACTTGTAAAAAGAAACCCAAATGACTTTATTCACCAAATTATCCACTGGTGAATCAGCACGTTACTCTGTAATAAAACTTGGTCAATTTTGACCTTTGCAGAACACGTATGAATCAATCCCATTGCTTGTTAACCCAGCCAGGTTTCAGCAATATCCCTGTCCAAGTCAGGAACGAGCAAGTGGCAGTTCAGGGATTGCTCATGAGGAGCCCGACACAGAGGGTTGATATTTAAGCTGCAGGAGTGCTGAGCCAAGTTACCAACTAGCTGAATGCAAAGATATGGATTCAAATACGGCTGTTGAATAACAAATATAAATATGCAGCTATATGATATCTGTATTTAAATAAATTATGCAGACCAGCTTCAAGAAGCTTTGAGTTTGTGGAATAGAAAGACCTCAAAGGCTATTATGATCATATTTAACCAAAGTTACAGTGTTTATATAAATATTCACACCCTTTTTTCCTTTAGCACAGTACTGATTCATTTTTAATTGTAAAAAATCAAAGTCAAGACAAACACTGGACATTTTATTTCAAGCTAAAGACCACAGAATGAAAGCCTAAACATTTTCACTTATCTAAGGACCAGCTGCACTGAAATCACTGAAATTACCGCTGCGTTTTTATTTATATTGCAACAGCTATATTGGCCTAAAACCAACACAAAGGGAGAATTAGGCCATATATTTACATTCAGCACATTCTATGGTTCACTTTTATGCTGCTTATTTTGATACGTTTCCCAGCTCCATGCTGTGTAAGTAGTTGTGGATGATTATTTTACATTGCAGCAGCTATATGAATGGTCTATCAATTCTTGTATAAAAGTAAATATAACCTGTATTTTGAACTGTAAAAACAGCCTTCATTTTGTCTTAATCCTATGCATTATATAAGCAGAACACAAAAAATTTCACCTTAAAAATAAGTTACCTGAACTTTAATCTGAAAATTGTCCAACCACCCAAGTAGCATTTCAAAGAATTCAGAATTATTTTGTTTGTTTCCCATCTTTATTTCCTTCCTGGCACTGGCACAATGTCCCACAGAGCACACTGCATACATTCTCAGGTATAAGCTGGGGATACAACAGGGTCAGTGAAAAGCAGGGCATATTTCAGTGCATATTCCTGTAAAATTACCATGCTTCTCTCCTTCTTTATCTTCCACCAGAGACACTAAGCAGATGATTTTGCAAAGACTTATGGATTCATTAAGTTTGAACCATGCCACATGTTCCTCCAAATTCAACAGAATTGATTACGTACTGAATTTAAGCACATACTTAACCGGCTTCTGTATTAACTCTCTGAATCCCTGCATTCTTGTAGGTTTTAAAAACAACCAGAGAACTGAAACACTATTTTTATATAAAATAAAATTATAAAGTAAAAATTGTGAGGGTGGTTCATGTGTTGCTTGAATACACAGAACATTTAAGTTGGTTAGCTTTTTGGGGAGAGGCAGAGGCAGCATGTATTGAACCCCTAAGGCTTTCCTTTATTTTAAAACTATTTTCCCATTCTATTCTAAGCACATAGAGCCATGCTGGAGGGAAATTTTCTCAGTATCTGGGGACTTTTAAAGTATGACTAATGTTTATTTTCCAAAAACTTTTAAAACATCTACATATGGAAATGCTGCTTTTTCTGTGCACATAACGTGTTATTTGGAATCAATGCTCTGTGTTTGATTCCCTTCTTAGACCTGTAAAAATTATCTAGAGAAGTTAGTTTGTACTGCAGCCTCTTTGATCGAAAGTAGATTTGTGTACAGCAAACTATATAGAGATTAAGCACACACGTTTACCTGATATCGAATGATTTTAAGTAATTCTTGAGATAAGCGTATGCCACGTGTGACCATTTTCCTGTAATGATTCCTACCTCATAAAATAAAACAAAACTGTGATTTTCTATTTCCCTGTTCCATCTATCTGTAAAGTGCTCTTTGAAAAGCTAAGAAAATTAAATCTGCATTCTCAGAACAGAAATGTGGTTGTGCATCCTGTTTGTTTCATCAGCAATCACAAACTGCATATGCAAAGTACCATTTCGTTCCTCAACATAAAAATTACATACGATACAGACCTTCCCATATATTTTCAATTTTAGTAAACTAATGTATTTCTAAACCTCCTACGTTCATGTTCATCACTCCCCGCCACCTCAGACTGCTGCTACGTAGGAACTGGTTCTGCCTGACACAAGGAGCAATTCATCCACACTGCCAAACACAAGAGGAATGTAATGCTTTTTCAAATATCAAATCAGTCCAATTTCATTTAAACTTAAATGATTTTTCTGGTCCCTCTTCATGTAGATACCTCTGCAGTCAATTAGCATTGTCACTTTTCATCTGTAATACTCAGATAGTGGTCATTTCCCATTAGAGTCTTATTAAATAGATTCTTATGGTCAGATAGAACCTTCTGCAATGTAATACCTGAGGAGAGAAAACTGACAGTCATTATGCAGCTGGCATTTACTAAAAGGTTAGATACTGCAGATAACTTTAATCAAAAATTACACGGCATGCCAGTGAATTACCTCACCACTTTATAATTCCACCTAAACAGCCACATTACCCATCCAAACACTCTTAGAGTACTACTCAGTTAAACATCTAGATGTTTACTAATTAAAATATTTGTACATTTTAGAGCGTCAGATTTTACATCAGACTTTCACATTAGACAAAGGTGCCTGTTGCAAGAGCTTTGGAGCTCCAGAGCTTTTTGCTGCCTCTAAAACCACATTCCCTTAAGCTGCGGACACGTGTTCTCTGCTGGATCCCACCGTGCTGCCCCACCTGCTTGATGAGAAGCTGTCATTACCAAAGCTGCCCGTGCTAAATGATTCATTTGGAGGAATCCCAGGAGCAGCTCAGCCAGCAGGCTGAAGGGGACAGCTTCTGGCACCAAGAACTGCATTACAAGCAGCTGGACAGTGGCTTCAGATGTGCCGTTCTGTCATGGCATGATGCTCAAACAGAATTGCCCAGAGTGATCTCTTCTATACTCAAAGATGACAGAGCATGAGAGTTCAGTGTCACAGGGTTTTGCCAGAAAGGAATCCTCTCTGTCTTGTTAAAATACACTTTATACACTCTAACTCAAGTAATGGACAAGGATTTTTTTTAAATGAAATTTTGATATGTGATGAGATTTTTTGTGATAGATGATTTCATGAAAAAAGATTCAATGAAGCACTTGAGAACTCTTTTGAGCATAGAGAAATCCAAAGGAAATGATGGCTTGGCTGGGATGTAGGTAAATGCAGAAATCAATATATCAGTCACAAGGCCTTAAATAGTGACAGTTAAACCAGGATACAGCAAAACCAGGTGATAAAAAGTCTGATCTGCTTAATTGCTGCCCTTCAAACTCAATAGAAACCCACTGACTTAATGAACAACAGAGCAGATCTGAGTGACCAAAACGCTTGACTACTGGATTAATGGTATGAGATCAGGGCAAAGATTTTTACACAGCAATCCAAGTATGATCAGCGATACTTGAACCATTTCCTAAGGGCACAGATAAACATCTACTCACTATTTTGTTGTGATGCTCATGGGTGTGATGGCAAGCCCAGGCAGGATGGCGTAGTGGCATGGTTTAGGGAGGAGGGGGTTGGGTTGTGGGTTGTGGTGGGTCTTTGAGGACTACTTACTACCCACTGACACCATTGTCCCCTAAAAGTCTTCCCATGAAATACACTGTGTACTCAGTTAATGAGTGCCCCACAACTGCAATGACCTGTCTGCTGTCTCTTGCTTCCCTCAGCACCCTGGTGCACTCACAGTCATCCAGCCTTGAAGAGGGTGGCCAGAACCATGCCTGCTCACCCCATGTTTATCACTGAAGTACATCACTTACCCCATGCCTTTTCCCCTTGAAAAGGGCCACCCTTGCCCTAAGGTGGTGGACCTCACACTGGTAGTTTTGCTTCTGTAATGAAGGAGTGGAGCAGCTACACGGAGGAGAAACTAAATGGCTCAAGTCCAAAACTGTGGCAAAATGGGGAAACTGACCATGGACCTTCACATTCTGGTTCCTAGACCTTCATCCCGTTGCAACTCTAGAAAATGCACCATTTATGCACAAGCTTACTCACTATTAATTAGTTGCTGCCACTCATTGTATTCACACATCATGTATTTTCATTATGCAACTTTATCAAAATATCTGTTTCATCCCAAGCAGTGCACGTGTATTTTTTTCCCCTCTCAGATTTATTTAAATGATTGCCTTCCTGATCAGTCCTACTGATTGTTTATCTCTGGTGGCATAACAGCACGCGTGGAACTGTGCTGCAAACTGACAGGCATCTCACTGTATGGAATAATTCAATGCCTCATTAAAAAAGAGAATTAGACGTGGCTTTGGAGATTAGTGCCTAGAGAGTTTTGCTGCTTTACATTCCTGTTGATGCAAACTGTAGGGACATGTAGTGTTGATCAGCGGGATATGAATCAAAAGACACCGCAGAGGTCAATGTGAGCCGGCCTGTGTGGGCTTTCTCCCGAGTCACAGGAAGATGTGTGGGTTTGTTTATTGCTGAAATCCATTCCAAAGCACCCCTGTTTACATGGTATTAAGGGGACTCAGGAGACAAAAAGCTGAAAGCTTAGCATTAATGTTGCTCCTCATCATGGGCTTACACATCAGAATAATTTCTGTCAAACTTTGAGACATTATAACACCTGTAGCAATGCTGTTTTCTATAGTCTTACTTCTGTATGCTTTCCAGGTAAGTGTACTATACTTGAAGTCTGGTTTGATTTCATGTTCCAGCAAGTTCTATAAAATAAATCAAGGTGGAAAAAATCAAGCAACCTCCAGTTATCTTCCTCTCTGTTGTGTGCTCTTCCTATAACTTCCTATCAGGGATGAATAATAGTGGTTCATTGGCACATTGAAAAGGATTTTGAGGCTAACAAGGAAATTGTTGTAATAAAATATTTTCCCACTATCCTTTTAAGAGCTCTGCTTGGACCTCGAATTGAAGGCTAGCAAAGTGTCTAATATCCTGCCAGCTTTCCTTTCTGGACAGACACAGGATTTGGGAAGGGTTGTATTATGGCAGCCTGACTCTTCTAGCTGTGGAGATTGACTCAGCTCTCCGGGAGGGATTTCCATCTATTAACCCATCTGAAAACACAGGGCTTGAGGACAGAGGAGCCCTGAGACGCCCAGCTATGTCCCTGCAGACCTAGGGGACAGCAGCCAGTCTCATACTGTTCAGCACCACTCATTAGTAAACCTCGTTGGGGCAGAGAAAGGCCACTCACATTGTCCTGTACAACAAACCAGGATTCTGCTCTGCTGGTGCACAGAACAAGGACAATCTCTGCCCGACTCCCTCCAGCCCACATGTTCATGATCACCAGAAAGCATCTCTTTGTGCACAAGTAATACAAATACTACACAGCTCACTAGAGGGAATGAGAATGAGAGACCAAGCTCTAATATTCATTAACAAATAACCACTGTTTCATTAAGTTGAGCATCAAGGACTGTGCAGAAGAGAAAACCGCAGTGATTTAATATAGATTTCTAGTTGGAACGTTATGATACCTGTAGAATACTCTACTAAATTACTGATGTCAGTTGTATTTTTCTTTGAGACTAGGGAAATAGGTTATTGGCACAATAAAACATCTAGAGGCATTTAAAATGTCAGTCTAATAGCAAGAACCAGTAAGGCTTTTAATTACCTTCTGTGCCATTTTTTTAATTGCTTCAGTGGCTGCAGTGCTTAGTGAATTCCTGACAGAGCAGCTGCAACTGACTTAATTTAAAACGTTTTTTGAGCTCTTGGAGGAAGTATTAAGAAATACAACAGAAATCCAGGGAACTACGTGGGTTATTTTATGTGGTGCATGTGAGGAAACCCTTGGCTCAGTTTGCAGCATGGGCAGGAATGCTTTGAAGAGCTGGGATGGATATTCACGCCGGCATTCCCCTGGTCTGGGTAGAAGATGGTGTTGGCTGGCTTTTGTAGGAGCCATGTTTCAGCAATTCAATTTAGAGAAAGCAAAGCCTATCCCGTGTGGCCCTGGCAGCTGTAGGAGATAGAGCAGAGGCTCAAGAGAAAGGCTGAGTGCCAGAAATTGTCCCAGGTCTGGTACATCAAACAGAACTTACCTTTATCTTGCAGATGCATTTGCAGCTCTTGAGATCAAACCCTGATTTTTCTTCGAGACAGAAAGCTGTGCTATTAACAGGGAAGAAAGCACAGGAAAAATTTTCCCCCAGTAAAGCTTAATTTACAGATAACTGGGACAAAGGGATCACAGAGGTGGACCTGAAGAATACTGAAGAACCCAGTGAGTTCGTATTTTTCCAGCAGACAGAAGTGGCCACTCCAGCTGGAAACAGGGCCTGAAACACAAGCAGCTCGGCTGCACCTATATGTTATCCACAGTGTGGAAGTGGCACATGGAGAATGTCATTTCTCTTTGTCCATAGGTATTTAAAGCTGTGCTTGGTCAACCCTTTGGCAGCAGGTGCAGGATCAGATTGTCCTTGCCAGGGATGAAGGTGACTCCAGAAGGTGACTCCAGCAGCACAACACGGTGCCCCTGCACAGCCTGGGGTGGGCTCTTGCCATGCAGACCATAAACACCTCCTTGCATCCTGCCCCCTCACAGCACAGCCAGGCAAAGACTCAGGCTCCTCAAGACCCTCCAGGGAAGCGCTCCCACCCTCCTCTTCCCCGGCCTCTAATGGTCAGGTTGGGTCAGGCATTTGGGCACCACTGTCCCATCCAGCTCACTGCCACAGCCTCGGGACAACAGGAGAACAGAGGTGTGGGTGTGAGCCCAACGATGCTGAAGTTCCCTGGCAGAGGGAGGCTGGGACTGGGAAAATCCCAGCAGACCCTCCACTCATGGCTCTGCGGCAGGGCAAACCCATATGCTTTCAGGTTTATTTCATACTACGCTGCACTCTGTTAATAAAATGGACTTTTAATCCATTTGAAGAACCACACGGGGCACAGATCCATCTCGCAAAGCTCTCTTTCCCTCCTGGGGTTTATCTCGATTAGGCTGTAAAAAGGCATCATTGAAAAGGATTAGCTAACACCTTCTAGCATTGTTTCAAAGGGTGTTTCTACCCTACAAAAGCACAGAACTATCATTTTCTGGCTAGAATGCGGGTAAAGGAAACTTTTTTCTAATACCATTGCAGGGAAGATATTCTACTGCAGTACATGCAAGAAGGTGAGGACCTCAGCCACTCAACTGGTACACAAACTACCTTATATACTTTAATAATTGTAGTCAGGACAAGTTCTCGGACATGATGATTATGAGGACACGTCACAGATACAGGAAAGGATAAAATATTATCTAATCCAGTACATTGATTCCAGTGGACATTTCGAGTCACAAAATAAGACTATTCATCAAAAATTATTGGACTCTTTGTCAATTCCAAGTGGAAAAGATATGTCTTTTCTAGCTATTAATTTCTGTCTTACACTAAAACTGGGAGGAAAACATAGGCACTAGGTAGAAATGTGCTGGCAACCTTTCTGAACTGAGGTTTTAGTTAAATATACAGAGCAGTCCTTAGAGTGAATATTTAATAGCAATTTTGAAGGTCAGCTATAGTCAGTAAACAGGTTATAAATTACGCTGAAAAATTCTCTTGATGAGCACTTGCAATAAATCCTTTTTGTGTAAACTAGAACATATTCTACTGGGCCCTTTCAGATTTCATTCATACTCACATAAATCAGCAGAAAATCCATGGAAGTCAACGGAATTATACTGAAAGCAGTAACAATTTTCCATTGGATTTTTCTAGGAAGCGTAAATTCATTGCATCAGCTTTTCAAGATTATTATAATTTTAGGAGAACACATGCTGGTGACAAAGTCCACCAAATCTTATGCTTTAGTAGTCTAAAAATTCATGTTTACCAAACACTTGTCATAATTTAAAATAATATATTTAAATAGGAGGAGATATCAGACTTTACAGAAGCTGGAGGAACTGGATAGGCATCATTTAAAGTGAGATGGTTTGATTTAAAGAGGGTTTTATTGTTATTTCAACTCAGAACATTGAAAATAGGTTTCAGTTTATGACACCATCTTACAGGGAAGATTTTAGTGTGCCTGGCACACCATGATGTCTTTTTTGTTTGTTTCAATATAAAGAGATTGCACATTGTTAGATGTGCATGGAGATAAATGCAAAGAGAAAGCCAATATAATACTCTATGGACACTAAATGAATCATTGTCCTCAAAACTAAGAAAGCCTGGCCATGTGAGCATTTTTATTTGGATTTACTCCCAAAGCCTTCCTGTAACCGGGACAGCTGTATGATCCTGGGCAAGCATCTCAATGTCCTATAGACAAATATCTTTTCAGAACAAGTGGGTCTCCTTTCTTTTCTTACCCACTTATTTTCCCAAAACATCTACGAGCAATCACTGACTCCTTTGTCAGCTTTGGTTGGACAACGTGTTCAGAAGTTGTTAGCAGGTGTGCACTGGAACAGTAGGACTGAAACAGCCTTTTTTATGATTTTTTTTTTTTCCCCCAGAGGATTAAACTGAAATATCCTTGTCTGACAGCAGACAGGTGGACACGAAAAACCACCTAGATGTAAGTCTGAGCAAACACACGCTCCCAGCACAGAGGCTTCCAAGCCTGCTGCACAGCTTGACAACTTGCAGTTGGCATCAAGGGTTTTCTGAAACAGTAAAGCAAAGCAGGGACTGGTTTTGTTTGTTTTCAGTCAGAAACATTCTGGTTTCTTGGTTGCAGTTCCATTTTCCTCAAAACTTGATGCAGTTTAGGCATAAAAGGAAAAAAAAAAAGTTTGGCAAATCACACCCCAAAACTAAAAACTCCTGTTAACATCTTTTGATTTTAAGTGGAATTAAAATAACTAAGAAGAATAGGCAGCGAAGTGAAGTCAGCAAGGCATCTGGGAAGAAGCAGAAGAGAACAGCAACACCTTTACAATGAGAAATAACATTTAATATAATAATTTTAGTTAGGGTGTGTTGCAAAAGCAATCTTTACAATAGGTGGGGAAAAATTGCCACACTTCTCCTGGGTGTATGGTGTGTTGTGTTATCAGGAGTTCCCCCATATGTCAGAGGAATAAAAGGTATAAAATCATTCAATATTTATATGTTGTGCTATAAATTTATACAGTAAGAGTTCTAGAGGGCCCTTAAAACCAGGATAGGTTAGAATAGTTTTTCATGCTTAAATTCTGAAACTCATTCAAACACCATAAGCAGTGTACTGGAAGACTACATTTTCTATCTGTTATCACCGTTTTAATTCATTTATCAATTTTTATTCATTACTAGCTTCATATTATAGAATTTTATTGGATCATTGACTAATGTTTTCTATTTTTCAGCTTCTGATTAATGTGTTTATTGATGCAAAAAACAACAGATATTAGATTGAGGAATAAAAAACAATGTACTAAATTGAGCTTTAATGTTGGTTTCTTTACCAAATTGTCTAAAAATAAAGAATTAAAATACCTGTTTCCATTTATCATTTCACCTACACAAGTTCCAGTATCCCATTACATGCAAGAGATTTCGCACTTGAGAGAAAGGTTTAATTATCAGGCTGCTGCTGGAATTGTGATATATTCTCAGGTAGCTGTATTACCTGTGATCTCCTAGCAGCATTTCAATGTTTTAATTTTAACCAATGAGACACTTCATTTTACATCTCCAGAACCTTGTTAAATACACCGAGCAGCAACAAATTTTTTATTGATCTTAATGGAGGTGTTCAATGTTGACTTCATTTCACTCTGACATTGGTTTTAATTCCCCTTTTATTCCTTGCAGTCTTTAGTTTGGCATAGGACAATACAATTCATTGAGGCTCTAATATGTTTAATTATGCTCAGTGGAAACATGTTTAAAATTCATTCTAGTTCTAACAGACGTATATAAGCCAAATGCTTCCATAAAAAAGAAAACTCAATATCTGGAGACTCCACGAGTTTCAATTCATTCCATGCAGCAGGAAGGAAGGGAAATCTCTTTCCCATCTGCATATTTTGATGAGCTATTTCAGTCCATGAGTTCCTAAATCTGAGGTTATAACTTCAAAAAGGCACACTCAGCAGTCTTGAGGCAAGTTGCAATCAGCAAACTCTATCAGCTCTCCTTCCCTTGGGCACCAGGAGGAAACTGCAGCAGGAGATGCCTGAAGACATCTGAAGAAGGTGAGGGGGCACCAGCTCCTTCCTTGAGGGGAAAACATATGAGGACACCAAGGGCACTTGGTCTATCCAGCCTGGAGAAGATGAGGCTGAGAGGAGACCTCACTGCAGGTACAATGTCCTCGAGATGGGCAGAGGAGGAGCAGGCACGGAGGTCTTTGTGGTGACCAGTGGCAGGACCCAAGGGAATGGCCTGAAGTTGTGCCAGGGAGGTTTAGTCTGGACCTTAGGAAAAGGTTCTTCCCCCAGAGGATGGTCGAGCACTGCCCAGGCTCCCCAGGGCAGTGGGCACAGCACCAAGGCTGCCAGAGCTCCAGGAGCGTTTGGATGATACTCTTGGGCACAGGGTGTGACTCTTGGGGATGGTCCTGTGCAGGGCCAGGAGTTGGACTCGATAATCTTTGCGGGTCCCTTCCAGGGCAGCATCTTCTGTGATTTTAAGCCACTTTTCTGTTTGCAGCCTAAGACCCCAAGCTGGCTTGAGAGCTGCAATTAACCTCTCCAGCAGCTCCCCAGGTCTGTCCCTACCAGGTGATATTTAGCAGGGTGACTTTCTTTGCCCTTAACCCCTTCTGTGTTGGCCTTTTCAGCATTTTACTGAAATTTACATTACCCTCTTTTTTATTAGCAGGCCAGTGACCTCCAGAAGGAAAGCAAGCAAAGCTTCAGCAGGCAGCAGATCCAGCTCAACACCCACCACCAAGTTCAACCACCTCCAGTCTCTAGAATTGTGCAAACGTGGTATAAAGTTGGGTAATTCTATGAAGAAACCCAAAACGCAAAAGTCTAATTTTAGACTAAAGACATAATCAGCATTAATTTCACAAATTTCCCTGTTCTAATTTCATTTATTCGTAAGCCTTGCAGTGTCACTGTTGGTGATTGTGGTCTGAAGAGTAGCAGCTCTCTAATAGCACTGGTGTTGGAGTTAACACTGTACTCACCCACTGCTGCCCACCATCCAGTTCACTGGCTCATCCAGTAAGCACCCTCCTCTTTGACATGCTTTGGCCATGCACAAGAACTCCAGGTAATGTCACTTCCATGGGCTTACCACTGACTGGGATAATGCATGTCACTAAATATGTCTTTTTTTTGAATGTGTAATTTTGCCTAAACATCCTCTTAGTTTTTCATTTCTCTCTTCTATTTTCAGTCACAAATTTCCTGCTGTGACCAGAAGATCCTAGAATTAATTTGATTCTTCTTTCTCTTTTCCCCTTGGCTGTTCTTAACTTGAATGTCATTACGTTTTTTTCTGTTAAGGATTAGATTAACAGTTTTCTTGTTCTGGGTTGGTTTGGATGCACTTTCTCCAGCAATTTTAACTTTTCTGCTTTGATGTGAGTAGTGTTATAAACAGTACTCTAGACAATGGCCAACTCTGCCATATGGAGCAATAAAAACGCTTGGATCTCCTTTTGATTTATAGTGCATTGGACTGGTAATTCAATTCACTCCAAAACTTGATTTGTTTTTCATTGCCAGTACACATTGGGATTAATACTTTAGGGATTGTTTTAATACAGAAACACCCAGATTGCTTTATTTGTCTAGATATCAGCACATTTTCCAGTTTATGAATGGCTTCTGTTTGTATTGTTTATTCATTTACCTGGACTGAATTTCATTTGCCATTGGTGGGTCCTATCATGTCAATGCCCTCCCAAACGAGCTGTAGGGCCCACGTGGGACATTTTCTTTGTGCACTCCGTGGCTGTTAATGTTGCTACTCCAAGATTCAGTGTGCATTAAGGGGCACATTCTGCTGATGCCAGCTGCAGCCTTGCTCTGCACAGGGCTATGATTTCAATCTGTCACAGTCTGACATTAATGCAACATTTGTGTTTCAGCATAAGCCTCGCTCCAACTTCCTTCCTAAAGTGTGTGTTTGTGACACACAAGCACCAGAACTATTTCAGCAGTCCTTAGTCTTCACCTTTGATTTCAAAATCCCTTTTGGACTACCATGAAAAGTCTTCTAGGAATCTAAATATGATTACCTCTAAGTCTTCCTTAATGACCAGGAGAGCAACAGTTTATTTATCCATGCCCAGGAATTTTTCCCTGAGAGAGACATGACTATTTCATGGACATAGGCATGCTTAAAAGCACATCTGGATGTCAGCAAGCCTGTAACAGTCATCCAGATGTTGCAAAACATTTAAAATGGAACACTTTTAAAAATGCTTTTCGAAGCAAAACTCCGCCTATATCATACAGTAAGGCTGAACAACAAACCTATTTATTTAACAAGATCTGAGAATGCTTATCATTCATGCTGGCAATTCTGATTTCTCAGGCAAAAAAGATAGTCTGTGAAGACCATATTTATATTTTAGTGCCTCCTTGAATCACTGAAAAGTTACCCTGATTTAGGTGCCCCATATTTTAAATCCCTCTTATCTTCCAAAAGAGAAGGAGAAGAATTGTACCATCAAAGTCAAGCCTAGAAAATCTATAATGCAAGCAATTCTGTAGCCTTCTAAAGTAAGACTTTAGGAAATTACTGAAAAAAGTGAAAAAGCTATAGTATAGAAGTGGGGGGAAAGAATTAACGTTACACATGACCATTAAAATCTAGCAACACATTATTCAAAGTTGGAAATTCCCTCCAGCAAATGCAATTGGGTACTTCATTCTCTCTATAAACATTTCCATTTGTCTTCAGACTCTACAAAAGATAAATTTAGGCAAAAGTATACTTCTTTTTTTTTTTTTCCCACAGACTACTGAACAAACCTTTTAAAGAATCATTTTGTTTGACTGAGGTTTGGTACTACTTCCCTAATTCTATGCTGAACATCTAAAACTTTTAGAAAATTGTAAGGACTTAGAGGAGCAAAGAATCTCCAGATTTCAGAGGTGATCCTCTACTATTCATGGGTTTCTCTCTGTTGGAAGGCAACAGCAGTTTTTGGTGCTTTCATAGTTTCCTTTAATGGCTTTGTCTATGGATTTTTGGAAATGACCTGAATCATTTCCCACAAGAAGTAGTTATGTTCACTCAGCAGTGCATCTGCCAGTGTTGTGAGCAGCAATGTTTACTAAGGGAACTGTGTGCACACCAGGAAAAAAGTGGTTTCCACATCCCTTGAAATGCCAGAGTGAGTGAATTATACTTTCCTGATGGAGTAATATTATATAGGATGGGATTCCTGAAGGAGGATATATGTCAGTATTAAACAAAAATATTAAATAATAACTGCAAGCCAATTCATGCAGATAGTTCCATAGATCTGAAGCAAGACATGTCTACCTAAACCTTTCAGTTTCACAAGCTTCATAAGACAAGGAGAATCAAAGCACAAGATACAACAAAAATTGTTTTGCCACCAGCTTAGGAACAGAAGATTCAGCATGAAAATGGCCAGGATGTAATATAAAAAATATTCAATGAAACACAAATCAAAAATAGTAAACAGCTCACAATAAGCTATGATGCTTATTTTTTGCACTTTGATTTTCATAGAATCATACAATCCTAGAATGCCATGGGTTGGAAAGGTCCTCAAAGATCATCTTTTTCCAAACCCCTTGCCATGGACAGGCATTTCTTCCTCTAGACAAGGTTTCTCAAAGCCCCATCCAACTTGCCCTTGAATTTTAAGAAGACACTCTCCCTTACGTATTCCCTGCCTTCTGTGCATTTTTATGCTTATTATTATGATTTATTTCCAGAATGACTTGCAGCTTTCAGGAGCTGAGTTTGGAATAGCCAGTGAGGCTGTTTTTTGGGGTTTTTTTGCAGCAAAACAAACTGCACAAAGAATCAGCACTGTATTATCTCTACAAACATATACTCTTCCTCACTCATTTTGCAGTTCTCAATCTAGTGGATGTCAGGGTATTTAATACGGCCCATTCTTCATGGAGAATAGTCATCCCATTTGCTGCTGTGAGATTGATAGCGCTGCGTGCTATCAATCCCAAAAGCTCTGATGCAGGCCATGGACCTCAACCAAAAGATTCCTTTCCGTGCGATCAATCTCACAGCTCTGCGCTCTTTCCAAGCCTTAAATCAGTCTGGTTGATATCTTTCCAGTTTCTGTATTCCTGCATCAGCAGTCTGGCTAAACACGGTCATCATTCACTACCTCTCCTTCAGCAGTGGTTACAAACACAGCATCACTTTCTGCAACGTTACACTATTATTACTGTCATAGCTATTTATTTATACTACAATAGCACCCCCGAGGTGATCAGTGCTTTCCAAACCTGGGGAAAACCCACAGATTCCATTCCCCAAAGCACAAGAGCCTTACGGGGATTTTTTTTTTACCCATAGTAGGACTTTCAAACTTAGCGTAGATAAATACAAACTACAACAGCCTTGTGTTGAGTAACAGGAAAGTGCAACATTTGCTCTGTTACGGATGTTTCCATCCTTAACACTCTGAGCTCGGAGGCACCACGAAATCTTGGAGTGGAAAGGCGCAAGTTCCCCTGCTCATAGCACTACTCGTTAGCCAAATGACCATTAAGTGACCTCCTTAAATACTCAAAAGGCTTTACATTCACTGTGGTCATGGAAAATTTTTTATGTACATGTGAACACAAAAAGAAGTATTTATTCAGGTCTCTCATCTACTTTTTGACATTGTTTTTTAGGCTGACTTCATCCATAAGACGTAATTTTTACAAACAGGCACCCAATAAAAATACCTTCATAATCTTGGGAGGTAAGAAAAATCTTCAGTCAAAAGCATGTGGCTCACACAGAGAACAGTTGAAATGTCTCTCATATGCAAGTCTTAATATAAGCTGATAATTAAAGTCTTTGCCATTATTGTTGAATGTGGATTTTAAATCCTTAAAATATGGGAACGTCAAGTCACCTTTCCCACTGAGACAATTTAACAATTGAAATTTATGAACCGTACCCTTCATTATGACTTCCATTATGTAAGGGGATCTTAATTTTAAGCCCATTCAATTTTTTCAGTGGAAGGCTGATGAAATAGTATGAGCCAGAGCTTTTACAGAGCTGATTCGGTACCAGAATGATCAGATAACATCCTACACGAGTATTTGGGTCTACACAGTCTTGCTCCTGTGAATCAGTGTGTTAAGTCGGAGCTAAGCACTTCCCAACGAGCTGCTACTCTGTTCTGTGCTTGGGGGACACAGGAAAGAAAAGAGCAGAAGGGCTGGGCACAAGGCCAGGGCAGCTGCCCAAGGTGCACCAGCAGCAGCAAGAGCAGGGCGAGCAGCACTTTTCCTCCCTCCGTGGCTCTGCTGGGCTGGAGTGCAGAGCCAGGGGTGTGTAAGAGGAGCCTCTTGTTCAGAGGTCAGAACACAGAAACAGGGGAGCCGTCAGTTCATCCAGCTGAGCCAAACCAGACAAAATCTAAGATAAAAAACCAGAAGTGATGGATCTTTTGTCTTTCATTTTGTTCATCCTTCCCTAATTAACATGCACAATAAATATTTCTGGACAGGCACCCTGCTTGGAGTGCCCAAATGAGAATATGTAATGAGAATCAATAATTTAGTGGCAACTTTATTTATTATTCTATTTTTGCTGCCCATAAAGGCTGTCACAAAGACTGAGGCTCCACCGTGCTACACACTGGGCAAAATAACTCCATCTGAAATGTCAGTGTCTGCAAATACAGCAGACCTTGAACAGACAAGGAAAGGGGGAATAATGCAGATATCCAGTTCAGTGAAGAACTGGAAGTTACTCATGAATCTCAAAAGGTGATCCACTGCTCTGACTGGGACGTACACCCTTCAGCTTTAGGATTACAGACTGTTTGAAAAGATGTGTGATTTCAGTCCTAGCAAGCAGACTTGCAGGGCTGGCAGCAGACTGACAACATGAAAGGGGAAATGATCTCAGTTACACAAAACAGAGAATGGGGTGATACGGAAACATGAGTTGGCAGCTGGTGGAGATGGGCAAAAGTATTTCTTGTGTTCCTGAGAGCTGACAATGGACTCCAGTGCGGAGTTTGCTTCCCTTTGCTGGTGGAAGAGACGATGCCACTGGGCAGAGCAGGGTGTGGTGCCAACGTGTTCACCTGCTGTATAGTCAGCAGAGAAATATCCAGACTGCTGAAAGCCTGAACTCTGAAGCTATGTAGGTTTAACCATAAAAAAAGATGAAATTAAATACACAAAACCCTTGCAAAATGCAAGGCTCAGATGGGAAGTTTAGCTAAACAAAGTGCTCCATTAGAAAAAAAATAGTCATCAGTGAAAACCAATATGTGAATTGGTTTTGTAAAGATTGCATAAAAAATTTGATAATTTCATGTAAAAACACCCAGAGGTGAAACTAAAATGCAATATTTCAATTGGCCCAAGGAGCTGGATTAAGCTGATCAAGACAGAGATGTTTTTAATTACTAAGAAAAGGTCCTTTATTAGTCTGTCACTTATATATTGATTTTCTCTGCTTAGTTTATATATGTGTGGTCCATGGAGTTCTTACAATGCAAGTTTTTGTAGGCACTATCTGCTGTAAATATATAATTTCTCTCTCATCTTTCAAGGACAGATTTCTTTATTTTAAACTAGATTTCTCTTTATTCTATAAAAGACATCATTTCATCACAGCTTTAGTCTGCAATAAATGTATCTAGTGAACTAATTTATGCCTTTTGCAGAATTATAATTACTCATTTTTTATAGAAACTATGTTTCCTGTAAGAATAGCTGATTGAACTTTCACTGCTTACAGCATGAGACTATAAAGATGCTTGCATGAACCTTACAGTAATATCTTTACAGAAGACAGAAATGAGGATATAAAAACCTGAAATACAGTTCACTTAGATTGCAGTTTAGTGGAAGTGCATGACACTTTATCAGTTGTATAAGTCCTTCTAACTAAATTATGTTACAATGATGATGCCATTAATCATGCCTGCAGTATTCTCCCCATCATAAGAGATATTTCCAGTATACTCAGACTCTGCAAAAGAAAAATACCACACACTCATTTATCCTCTATTAAAGAAAAATAATGGAAACAAGGTAATTACTAGCAATGGTGATGTAAAAGTCAAAACATGAGCATATGCCAAAAACAATTGGGAAAAAATGAACAGTAAATTCTATCAGTAAAGCTGTTCTGTTTTTCGGCAATAGAGCAAACTATAAAGTGACTCCATAAAGCTGCTAATGCAATGTAAATCAAGGCCTTCAGAACCAAGGTCATGCAAAAAATGGAACTTTCTAAAGCCAGGAAAGCAAAGTGAGGCAAAATAAAATCCATGTTCTATGGTGTATACTATCCCATTTATTAAATAATGATAGCCAAGATGCAGTGAGGAAGGACATAAAGCAGCACACTGGATAGGAATGGGACAGAGCACTCATCAGTATCCAAAAATAATCTGTTCAAAGGAAGAATAATTTAAAGGTTATTTCAACAAAAGCAAATTAACTGCAGAGTTCAATATCTGCTTTGTCATTACAATCCACCCTAAACATTAATGCAAAGTGCCAATAGCTATCATTTCTTCCACCTCTACAGCATGTGATGCTAGATCACAGAGAGTTTAGAAGAATCATTTAAAATGAGTTACTCAGCTCACTCTGAAAGAAAAATATTTATTGTTGCTTATTGGCTTTCTTTTGGAAGGAGGGTCATCCTGCAGCATTGTGAAGAACAACCTTGAATGTGATATTTTATATCCGAGTCCCCACAGCTCTCAAAACCCCCCTCATTTATCATAAAACTCTGACTGTAACTGCTGTGATTCAAGCACCTCTATGCAAAAAAACTGAAATTTCCATGGCAGTGGTCCCAGAAGCCAGGACACGTGCTCTGGATAGCTGGGTGAACACCATCGGCCCCTACGCAGTAAAGGCATCGCTGCCAAGTGCTGGTGTCCTACCTGGTGTGATGAAGGACTGGGGGATAAAACTGGCTCTGACGTCCAGGAATGAACGTGGAGGCGCCAAAGTTCCCTTCCCTGGGAAGGCTGTGGTCACTTGGCTGGTTTCCTAACCACATGTGAGCTTTGGGAACAGCTGCCTTTGCAGCATAGCAAAGCCCCCAGGACTTTCCTGGGGTCATTTTTGCTCCTTGTGGCTCAGAAGCCAAAGGCAGAGCGAAGAGCAGACGCGCTGTGCTCCTGGCTCGTGGATGATGGCTCTGGGCTTCCCAGCTCCTGGCTTTTTCCCTGTGCGGGCTCCCTGTACTCTGTTTTTCAGAGGATCCCAAGTTCCTGCCCTGAACAGTGTGCATTTATTGCCTGCTCTACACCCGAGCCACCCCTGGTGCAAGCTGGTGCCAGTGGAGGTGGGATGCTGTGCTGGTGGGGACAGCCTGCTTCCTCTGCTTGGCTGAACACTTTCCTCCCAGCAGCTTCAGGCTCTGCTGGAGGCTGAGAGAGTGGTGGCAAACACATCTCAGGGACTTTCTTACTAATTTAGATCACTGCAGAATTTGTTCATATTTAACATATTTTTTTGTATGTTAATATATCATATGTCCAACACACTTATAGAAGCCGGCACTAACAGGCAGCTAAGTAGAAGCTAAATGAAAGCATATGCCACATCAGTTTATAACCAATTTGCATTCCTTCATCATTTTCTTAAAATCACCTGTGCATTGAAGACCTTTTTCATTGATTTAAGCTGTTTGAGTAGAAGTGTGTGCCATGTGTCTATAGTTTCTGTCAATGCAAATCAATGTTTTTATATATTGCTGCACAGAGCAGCTAAAATTACTTCAGTAGACAAAATTATTTAATTTTCCTATATATCATCATTACATTAGGCTGAAAGCTCGACATGTTTTGTAAAGGAAAAGAAATGCCAAGAATGACACGCAGAGGCTTCATCTTCCAAACCTGCAATTGTCAAAGGAAACATAATTTTTCTGGCTCTTACACAATTTATCCTGCTGCACACACTTACATTTCAGTGCCTGAAAACTTCTTCTGTGCATGTGCTGAAATATTTGCATGCAAAAGCTAAATATGTGCAGGAAGAAATGCGTCATTAGCTTCTGCATGCACGTAACAGAAAATTGGAACAAAAATGCCCTAAGGAGAAGATCCCACAAATTTACAGTTGAAATGGTCAAAATCCAATGGCTAAAGAGCAGCATTTAACCATTCAGCAATACATTGGGCTTGTTGTTTGCTTTAGGCTTTTTTTATATGGACTCCAACATATGTGTGGGTGTATGCATCTTCTGGGCAGAACGTGAATTGGATTAGATAAAACACGTATCAGCTCAACAGGGTGCCCCAAAACACTCACCAGCAACCCATCCATTGCTGCATTTGCCATCTTAAGCAAATTCAATTTCTTTCTTTGTGATAAAAAAAGCCAGTTCAAAGCAGATAGCATCTCACAATAATGAGTCCCAAAGCTGCAGTTTAACACAAACCTAGCAATTCCATTATACAACACATCCAGTTCATTAAAAACAACAAGCCAGCTTGTATATGATCTGTATCACCACAAATCAACCAGCAGCAAAGTAAGCTGCTGGGAAAGGCATGGTCCAGTTGAAAGAAAAAAAATAAAATTAAGCCATGGAATCACCTCAAATGACAGCTAATTTAGATTAAATGATCAGATGAATTTAAGAGCCATTAATAGGGAGATAAAAGCTGTTTCCATCCAGTAAACTTTAAAAGATCTTAACCCTGCCCCATATAAATTATAACATATTCATAGTAAATACAGTCACTTTTAATCTATTATTCCAAATATCTGATATTATTCAGATCTGTAGCGTCAGAGATCTGGTTAACCAGTATTAGTTTATTTACTGGAAATCTGTGCAAAAAACAACAGAAATCTATTTAGAAGGTATCACTAAATAATTTGGACTCAGTCCTTTATTTCATGAGCTGCTGGACACCTGGCAACTGTCATTATCTTTAATGAGAAGCTTCCAAACCTTTTCAAAATATGAATACTGGGGGCAATGGGCCCTCAGCTAAAGTATCTTATACATTTTAGCATTCGCACCACTATAATGCTACCAGCTATGTTGCATTATACTTTGCTTCACCTTGCTTAATGGAAAGAATCTATCAGGTTTAATGCTAATGAAATATTTTAAAATTCCTCTAGGCTCAATAAAAGGTAAGAGATGTGGCCAACACACACTGTTCAAGTGGTCAATTCTAGTTTTAAAGCAGCAATATACAGCTCTTTCTTACAGGTTTACCATTTTAATTGCTCTCTCTAATCCAATTTTACATCTAATAGACCTTTCAGAATGCTTTGAAAACAGTATACATGTTACCGCAGCAATTTGGTTACTGCCTTACCATCCATCTACTGAATTTCTTGCTGCCACAGTGCGTGAATATTTCCAGGACAAGAGCTGGGAAGGGCAAAATGAGGCAGGGAATGTCCCAGCTTAGACTCTGTGCCTCCACACTGCACATGTGCAAAAAAGATTTCTGGGAGCTAAGATTTGCAGTTTATATGGACATTCATCCATCTCTTGCACAGAAAAAGCAATAGCTGGGTTATTTTGGGGTTCTTTCACATATAGGAAACACAAGTGCCAATTTGCTTCTCTAAATGCTACAGGTTTTCATGGGACCAGGACGTCACAAACAGTGGAATCCATGACAAGAACAAATCACAGCGACTGACAGAAAAGGCCAAATCTACCCAGCAAAGAATCTTGGTCTTAATTGCATCAGCAGGCAAAAGGACATTTCTAGCAATAATCAAGGCTACGTTACACCAGCCTAACAGGGAAGTGAAGGGGGTGATATTGGAATCACCACAACTCACTGCTGACGCACCAAACAGAGCAAAGCCGTGCTTGTTACAAACTTAGCTCACCCCGATAAGAAAATCTACTTTAAATTGCCTTATGCTTCTTTGGGGGCTGAAGAGGGACCAGCACTCCCATGGGGCAGACGTGGGGACCAGGATGTCTGTGAGAATCCAGCCACCTGGTGGGACCTTTGCTGTTGTGTGTCTCGATGTTTCGAGAGCAAAGCAGGCCAGAGCTGTGTGCCTTGCTCACAGCAGTGGCTACTGAAACATGGCTGGGAGAAGCTCCTTTCGGGGTTCCTTGGGGTCCTTAACTCGGGTGGAAGTTTGACCCTGGGCAAAACCAAAACAAAGCAACACCGTGCAGAGCTTCCCAGCACCAGCACAGGCCTCCCCCCCAAAGCCCACCTCCAAAGGGAGAAAAATGGCGAAAAAGCCAAGGGGAAGGAGAGAAAACTTAAAAGCTTCAGACCATGAGGGNACTGCACCGAAGAGGCTGCCCCAAGGAAGAGCATCCAAAGACAGTGCGACCCAGCTCTGCCTCCCTCACCCTGATATCCCATGTGAGGTGAGATAGTTGGGAATACACCTCTGATTTGTCAATGTATGTCACCAGACTCGTTTCCCAGGAAGGCCTAAAAAACAACAAACCCAGCCAAAGCCTAAAATTTAAAACTACCACAACTTGGCATTTGCCTGTGTGGCAGATTTGGGAGAGTCCTCACAGAGTCTTGGATGGGCACATGGGTACTAGGGATGCTCGAACAGAGCATTCATTTCTACACAAATAATGGCAGCGTGAGCAGAATAAGGTTAATGAGCATCCAAACGATCTGGAGAACACATAGTACTTCAACTTTGTAAAACCTGAGAAATGTCTCTGCCCTGACACTGCCCCCAGAGACTCCCTGGCCTCAGGAAGAAGAAGGAGCAACTCCTTTTGTATGAGGGAGAGGAGTGATAAGCAACACCATGTATCTTCCTTCACACAGGTTTCTGGCTCACCCTTACTGCCCAAAGGATAATATAAGGTGTTAGTGAGTTTCCCTTCCTCCTGGCAAAGAAATCCCACAAAAGGAGACCGTGAGAACTATCGAAATGCTGGGACATCAAGTCACATGATTTTCAGACAGCTGAAGATCAGCCGCCCATGCCACAGACATTATAGAACCAATAACTGTTCAATAGGCAGTTTTTATGGTGAGATCCATGGTATTCCTAAAACAGATCACTGGGCAAGAGGTGACTTTAAAGACTTGTTTTCTTTTCAAGAAAAATTCTGAAGATGGAGTTCATACTCATTTGCACAATATAATCCTCTCAGAAGAGAGGTAGATAGCATTAAGAGAAAAACTGTTTGAAGAAGGTGAAACTTGAGACACATTTGTTTCAGATACTCTCTCTCAATTTTGAGAGCCTTAATGTACTGGCTGACTATCTTCCTTTTCCAGAAGTGACCAGGGCACAGAAAGAAGATTTATTTTAATTTTTTTTATACGTACAACTTCTCCTATCCAGGCTTGCACAACATCTTGTAAGTCTTAAAGATCTAAATATAAAATATATATATATAAAACCATAAAGGGGAACAATTTCAGTATAAAGATATGTTTAGAGACAGAGGATGGAAATGTTAAGTGTTTTTCTTCCCATATAAATTTAAAAAATAAATTTACAAGAAATTAAAATCCGGAAATTTCATTTTGCAACAATCAAAGCCTCACTTTGTTTCAGTGTTTCCAAATGTTTTCAAGAGCCCTTAATTTCTCTGAAACCACGGCAGTGAACCAGAAATGTGAGGCTTCCCAAAATACTCCCGAGCCAGGGAATATGTTAAACCTGGGTCAGTCCCCAGCGGCTCAGTTAGAGAAATTTGCCTGATAGGCTCCAATGATGCCAAGAAGCCCCTAAACCTGCAAGTGCTGCCAGTGCAACAGGAAGAATGGATTGGGGGAAATCTCTGCTATGTTTTCAGCAGGGATGTTATTATTTTATGGTAAGTGAATTTTCTCCTGTGGAATGACTGTGGTGGCACATCCCCAGCCCTCAGTCCTGCTCTTATCTGCAATGCTTCCTTGAACAGGACGGGCAGTGAGCAAAATCCTGGAGGCTTGGATCACTCAGGCTGATAAGGACACATTCTGCAGCAAGGGATGTGCTTCCATGGACCGGAAAACACCAGAAAATACACTGAAATGTGTCAGCTACCAAAGAAACACAGACACCTTTGCCTTTAGGAGAGAGTGGGATGCCAGGATTCAAAGATGTGAGCAGTGTTTAACAGCCACCGCCTGCTGATCTGTGCGTGAGGCTCCACACAACATCACGCCTTGCGGACTGGATGCTGAGATGTTCAGCTTGCGGAAAGGGAGTTTGTGGATAAATATCTCATTTTCACAAATACATACATAATTCAGCAGTTTGCCTAGTTTTGAGCAGGGTCCCAAGCCTGGGGTCTTATCTAAAACCTGGCTTAGGCCAAAACAATTACAGATTTTCAAGTAAGCTTCCAGTTGCTGGAGGGGGGAAGAGAAGGATGAGAAAAACCTGTTCTAAATAAAATGGACTTCTGGTGCTGGTGAACAGAGTTAGCTAGTCTTTGTATCTCGGCCAGTTTTTCAGTTTTCAGAGATGGGATCTATAAATGGCATTCTATAACAGGTTTTTTAATATTTAGAGACATCGTTTGTCTCTAAACAGTGGATAAGGGGACCTAAACTGAGGTTCTGATCAATGTGTTATAAACACAGTCCCTAAAAACATATATACATATATTGTTTAGTTAGAAAGGTTTTGCGGTCATTTCCAATTCACAAAGGATTTTTGGTTAGCAGACCTTCAGGTCAGCCAAGGTTTCAGCATCATTGCATCTATCAGTTGTTCAGACAAACTCAGAGCAATCTTGAAACTCAGATAATCGTATAACCACTTATTACATGAGTCATACTCCTTAATTGTAAAGTTCTTCACATTATGAGGCATTCCAATTTAACACAGTCAATAACTTGAGCAACACCACTTTATGACATAAGCAGGTATTATATGGTGTCCATAGCATGTAACAACTCTAGCAATTGGTAGTATTAAGTTTGCTGCCAAAGAGACAAAGTGAGGATGTTTTTGCAGAGTTTAATTTTAGTGCTATGTTTCCGTGACTTAAAAAACCCCAAAACTGTGAATTTGAATGGATAACAGTTACTCTGCTTACATTTTTTTTTCCCTGGAAAACAGTAAATGATTTCTACTTTGGCAAAGCTAGAAAATGAGGTGACCAAAAACAACATAGTTGGTTTGGAAATATAATCTGTGTTTCCTTCACTTGAGAGAGGACACAGAAGCAATTCAAGCCTTTAGATGCAAAACATACCATGTACCATTCTCAGCAGAAGCTGACAGCACTATTTCTCCAGCATAGTAAATTTTGCTGGAAATAAAATGAGAAATTACTAGTTTTCCAGATTCTATACATTGAGAAGTGATACACAGCATGAAATATTGCTTCTCAGATAAAGCAGCAGCCCTCGCCTCCAACTCTGTGCTGCAACAGTCACCAATGAAATATAATTGCTGGCAAGAGAGAGGTAAAAAATGAAGCAGGAGGTTAAGTATGAAACTGCCAGTAGGCAGGCAGACAGGGAACCAAAAGGAAGCAATCTTCTCACATGGATTAGCTTGTTTCTCTCTACTAACTTACCACAATTAATACCATATACATCAGCAACTTGAAATATAAAATAGAGAAGATAAATCATTTTGGTAGGCTGTTGCTATTGACTTCAATTGGAGCAGGGCATGCAGTATCAATATCAGGCTCAGAGGTTTTAATTGAATAAACATTAAGTTCCTCATATTTGTCATACTTTTAATGCCTTTTTTCCCCCCTAGAACTTCTGTTTCTGAATAAGGTTGAAGAATTAGAACATATGGCTGTTATTTTACATTGTCACCATGAATTTCAGCAGCAGATTAAAATGATAAAAGTAAACCAGCCATCTCAGTGAATTGTGCACATCTAGATCCTCATCCCCTTACCTGGACATATTTCTATATGTTTTACTTTCAGAGTTAGTTCTCCAGCTTCTACTTGATCTTTGCTAGGACTTTCTTCACTAAAATTCTGGCTATCCCTACATTTGCAGCTGGCTTTAGCCCTAGGTCCTGACCTTTGTGATTTCTGGAGCCCCAGGCAGGAGCTAACATTACTCAAAAGTAACCTATACATTCTGAACTCACAGAGATAAAAAATCCTGTTCTTTAAAGGAATTTTTAGATCCTGTTTCTGGAGGTAAAATGCCACCTGAAAACCTGGCCAAGATACCCAGACCAGATAATATTGTCCATCTCAAGTCACTTCTCTGAGCATCTCAGACTGTTAATTGCACCCTGTAGGTGCTCTGTGTGTGGTTTGGAACAGGCCTGATCAGAAGGCCGAAGTTTGCAATTTTTTTTTTAATTCAGAAATAATTTTAGCCCATCTTTTACCTGAAAGTTTACATATTAAACCAAATTAAAAATGCACTTTGTTCTTTTAAAATGAAACTCAATATCAGTCACTCTCCTCTTTTTATCTCTTCAGTGCAGTGGTACTGCTGGAGAGAGAAGTAATTAATGAAGAGAATCAAAAAGTTTCCAAAGTGTTTCCTCTTCACAATATAATCATGATTATATTAATGTAGTGTTTTTATTAAATGAAAATCAAGGCAACCTAGGCCTGTGAATGTTCCTTCACAGGCAAAGAAACCTTTATTAGCATTCTCTAGCTGCTGCTGCAATTCTTTCAGGGAAGTTTTATTGCTGCAATATATATTCTCAGGTCTGCTACTAGATTTTTGTCTTGTTTATGGAATTTAAATGGCATATTAGACTAAATTCTTCACTCTGCCTCTTTCCAGAAACAGAGATCCTAGACAGATGAGTTGATGGGAAGAAAACCAAATAGAAATAACCCCCCTAACGCTTTGGAATTAGAATTCAGTAAACAGCCACATTTGTATCAGATATCAAATTCTCTGCTGACCTCTGCTGAAGGTGCTGTTGGGAGCAAGAACGAGGGAAACGCGGTCAGGCAGCTGCAAGAGCCATGTGTCACCCCGACCCCAAAGCTCAGAGCCTTCAAGCTGCGAGGATGAACACCAGGACTGCAGCTCTGCAAACTTCAGAGCAGAATCACAGAATTGTTAAGGCTGGAAAAGACCTTTAAGATCATTAAGCTCAGCACCACCACCATCCTCACCATTAAATCATGTCCTCAAGTGCCACATCCACACGTTTTTTGAACACTTCCTGGGATGGTGACCCCATCACTTCCCTGGGCAGCCTGTTCCAATGCTTGACGACCCTTTCCAGGAGAAAAGTTTTCCTAATATCTGATATAAAATTCCTCTGGTGCAATTTGAGGGCTTTTCCTCTCATCCTGTCACCTGTTACCTGGGAGAAGAGATTGACACTCTCTCACCACAACCTCCTTTCGGGTAGACACTTTGTCAAGCGGAGCCTTCTCCCCTGTCCCACATTTTGGGAGGGATGGAGGCAGGGAGTGCCTGCCTTTCCCCAGGCTGTCTCTCCATCTGGTAGCCAGCTTATGTAAATAAAGTCACACTGTGGCCTTCCCCTTGTTCAAATGGGAGCAGACAGCTTCTCTCCCTGCAGCCTTTTGGGCCCCAGGGCTCGGGTTTGAAGCCAGAATAACTCTGTTGAGTTCAGTGGGGTTACACTAACATTAAAATGGAGGAGTCTGACTCTTCGAGTCCTTAGTACTCCAGTCTTGCTGGCTTTATTTTATTTATTCAGCTCATCTTTCCAGAAAACATCCAATTTAGATAATAGCTAGTGGGAGAAGCAATCCCCTTTAGGGATCAGCAGTGGTTGTTATATGATTTCTTAACAACTATTTTCTCAGCGGTAAACAAGTCTGCTACTGAAATAGTACTTTTGTAGCATGTGAGAGTACACCTTCCAGAGCTACTTAGGTCTGTTAGGGCTGAGGAAAAAAACAATAGATTCATAATGCAAGGTTAAGCCATTCCTAACAAATTCATAGTTTACTTGGCCTCTTTTTCTCTTGATTAGATTGTGCTTCCTGACCATGAAAGGCCAGGAGACACAGTGAGCTGATGTAGCCCCAACCAGAGGAGGGGCTGAGGGAAGTGTTTTATTTTAATAATTTACTGCTGGTTGAACTGCTTGCATGTTGAGGCTGCAGCATTGTTGTATGTGACATGGTTGCTGGCACATGTGTCCTCACAATCCTTACACTTCTGCCTACCAATGACGTTTCCCTGCATGACACAGCTCGGTGTCTGGATGCCAAAATGCATTTTTACAATTAGAGCAATTTTTCAGTTTCTTTTTCTCTGAGATTTGTCCAGACTCTACTATTTTCATGAAAAAGCTCAGCTAACATCACCACACTCCTCAAAAACAGCTATTAAAGGAATGTAGATTTTCAAATTACAAGTGAAATAAATATATTATTTTCCAATATATAAATTTATTTGTAGAAAGCATTCTAGGTCCTTATATGACATCAGGAATATATGGACAAACATCCACAAATTTCAAAGAAATACATTTTGCAATTAAAATGCTGAGGAAAAAAAGTCCAGACATATTAGGGCCACTGGAAATGGTGAATAACATCAATCAATGCAATTAAATCTGATTGGATTCTTTACTTGCATATCCATGGATGAGAAAGTCAAAAAGTCAGAGTGGGATCTTCTGATTGTCCATTTCTTGTTGCTGACAAACTGCCCTGCCTATGGCACTGCTGTGGTGGCAGCTGTGGGGGGGGATTGAGGGTTTTATGTCTCCACACACACACAGCTAATGATTCAGTAGGTGGATCTCTATTAACAATTCCACTGATGATACCCAAAAAGCAGTGCAAATTTAACCCGTCTTCTTTGATTATGTGAATTTTCCAATAAAAATCAGAAAATAAATCAAACTAAACCTCTCTGATAACATTTATTAGAAATGGCATTTCTCATTAGCTACTTTTCATTAATTCACTTCTCTTTATTTTGGTGGGCTTAAATTGAAGCTTACTTTTTGACAGCAGTCAGGAAAGTTGTTAAGAAATGTGCAAGGAACACGTTTGTAGACAGAGCTATCCAGCCACACAAGGTCAGTGTTGAGCATCTGCCTGAGCCTGCTGCTCCTACAGACCCAACACTTCCCCAGAACTTCATCTGATGCCCACATTTCAGGCCACAACCCATAACTATGGGATAAAGTAAAAAATTCTGACAATACTGAGTAGTTTTCATCTGGAGAATTAGAAAAGTAAAAAGGAAATAGATAAATTAAAAGATGCTCATAAAAACTGTAAGAAAAAATCAGAGCATACACAGGAGTGCCACTAAGATAAACTGGAGGACTATGCCAACAGGAACCTTATGAAATTCAACAAAGAGAAGCACAAATAATCCCTAGAAACAACATTGGCTGGGGACCATCACTACAGAAAATGACCTGAGGTTTTTGGCCAACACTGGAACAAGCCCTGAGCAAACTCAGACTGGTCTGAGCCCAGAGCTGATCCCACATTGAAGAGGTTGGACTGAAAATCTCGTGAGGTTCTTTCCAACCTGAATTATTCTGAATTACTTCTATGAAACACTCAAACAAAGTGGTTAGAAACTTGTTAGCTATTGAAACATTTTCCTTGGCCCAGCGCAATACCGTCCTACCAATAAACACTGGATGATACAGTCTTGGGGAATGCTTCAGAGCCTGTTGGTCATTCAAACCATCACCTTGATTGTATGTGAAATGTACTCCAGTACACATTAACTCAAGCATATCACATCCATAACTACAGCATCGTAATAGTAACAACGATTTTACAAAGACCTTTGGACTCACAGGGATACCATTAACAATCTTATCAAAATCCTTGGTGCTAACACAGCCCAACCTTACCAACAGTTACCTTGCCTCACAGTACCAAAACCTCCGAAGACGGACTTGCATTAACCCTCATATGCTCTTTGAAAAGTTTTAAAAATAACTACAAGAAATGTATGCAGATTTTGAAATTTTCAGATGACTGGAATCATTGCAGCAGAGAGCTGGTTTTGAGCAAAGGCAAACACAGGGGGTCATGCTAATTCTCAGGGACTTTGGGATAAAATTGACTTCAGGCAATGATTGCTGATTTCCACTGACTTGCATTTCTGAGGCATGAACAGCCTCCTGTGAAACTTCTATAAAGAGCAAGAATCTCTGTTCTGCCACTCTGTTTGCAGAGGAAGTGGTTCTTATTTTAGGACTTTCTTAGTGGGAAGGACTGAGCTAACTTAAAGAGGGGGCAGGTTTGTTGTTATTCAACAGGCAGAGTCTTTTTTTCCCTCCAATCTGTGCAACACTTGTTGCAATCACATTTTCAGTAAGAAATGCCCATACCATCACAGAAGCCAAAATTAAACACTGAGTAACTATTCCTTGTTCAGCTGTAGCATCAGATACACACAAATATCAAATGCTATTTGCATGATCTCCTTCATTAGCAAAGGTTAGTTACACCTCTTGCACTTCTAAGGTTCCTGGCTCTTATCTCTAATTACGTGCTGGCTTGCCCAGCTGCACAGGGAAATTGCATTGATACAATCTTTGGAACTCACTTAGACCTGTGAGAGCAGGTTTGATTTAAATTACACAGATATCACTGACTCTACCTCAGGAACCCTGGGATCAGAATTTGCTGCCTATTATTAATAATAAAAGGATTCAGAATGGATTTGTCAAGGAATGTGAAGCAGGGCAAACTGTGCCTCTTGGGACGTGACCTCTGAGAAACAGATTTACTCCAGCATATTATCTGAATAGAGGCATTGTATGAAACCTGCAGGAGTCAATGGAAAGATGCTCAGGGGACCAGACTGGCTGATCCAGAACTGGAGCACTCTGCATTAGCTCCCTGACAGCTCTACCAGTTCTAGGGCACAGCTGCCAAGCCAGAGGTTTGCAAAGGTTAGGAAATGGCTAAATTGAGAGATATCCTGAGGCTTTGGGGCTGGACTGGGGAAATGGAAGAAACTGGAGGACTGGAGAGAGAATCTCATTCATCAGACTGAGGGATCCTAAAAACAGGTAGTAGCGAGACTCGGAAGCCATAGGCAGCTATCCATATAACTGCTTGGAGCTACTAGGACATGCAACTAGTCATAGCTAGTTGTAGTAAGGAAGCTGATGAGTTGAGTGAATTGCACTTTGAGCAGGCTGAGTCAGGATGACAAGGACAGCACTTGCTTCCTGGCAGGGAGAATTCCTCTGGAGCTGGGACAGTTTGGAGGGCAAGGATCAAGTTCTCCTTCACCTTTACTTGACAAAGTTCTGGTGAAGGAACTGGGGCACCTGGGAAGAGTATCAAAATGCTTCTCCAACTTCTGTGACCACCACCTGCCATGCCATCTGCTGCTGCCAGTGCCACCTGGGTAAATCACTGCTTGGATGGAACACCAGAGGCAGCAGCCACCAGAAGGGCAGAGATGACATCCCATAAGCCTGAAGCCACAGAGGCCTCTAGAAACCACAGGCAGAGCTGATCTCACTCTGCCCAGGTGTGCCACAGCCATTACACACACTGCTGTCACCAGAGAAGAGCAAGTGACATTTGACAGCCCTAAACTATCTTACATCTCTGTGCATAATTGTATTTTTCATAAGCCAGGTGAGATGATGTGAATTCCAATATTGACTTTGATTCTCTGGCTGTTAAACCCCCCCTCATTTTCATGTATTTCATATAACTTGAGAGTACTTTCAATTCAACAAGAAATAGTATAGATGAAAGTTCCCTGAGTTGGTTTGCTTATCTACACTCTGTGTTCAATTACATCAAAGACTTCCCAAATTTCAGTGCTGAGTCTGATAAACATATGTTTTAAACACAAACAAATGTTAAACACTTGTATTTTCAAATAAGCTTAGGTTACATTTCAAAATTGCTATAACAAATATACTGTCCAGTACTGTCTGACATGTAGGGAACCAACTTCAGTCCTCTCAAAGGGAAATTGATCTACTTTGTGGCCTTGACCTGGACATGATTCATTTGAGTTTGCAGAAGCACATAATGGAATTATTGTGTTTGCTAACTTCCTAACATGGTTTTTGAGGCTAGAAAACAGCTGTTTGCTTTTCAGTAGAAAAGTCAGACCTTAGATTTAGCAGATATGGTTAAATGCTTGTGCTGTTTGTATGTGTAGAGCAGGTGAGACATACAGTAAGTTTGACCACAAAATTGCTTTGCAACATCACTCCAAGATACTGCTTTGATACACAGAACAAACAGCTTGGACAAACAGCACTTGTGTAGCTTGGTTATCAGGTTGCAATGAAGTACCTTACTCTTGTGCAGAAGGAAAAAGTCTCTGACGTGGCTCTCTAAAGCTCAAGGAACTTGAGCTCACAGGAGAAATATCCCCCACGGCCCAAGTGTATTGTGTTTCCAGGTGACTCACCCAAAGTGACACACTTTCTGCTGGATTACATTTTACGGGCTGGTAGATGAAGAAAGAATATTTTGGTTCCAAGTGTGATAAGGGATCTGATCCATAAACAGGAACCATAAACAGTAAGGTGCTGTGAAAGATAAAATAGAAATGGTCTAAATGTCGTAAGCAATGCTGGTGAAGTGTCAAATGTTTGGATTAAGAAAAATTTCCGACACTAAACTCAGAGAGAGACAGATTTCTCTCAATGATATCAAAATACTATTGATAAAAAGGAGCGACTTACCACTACACAAGAGTTACTGTCCCTTTTTTTAACCAGGGCTGTGTTATAATCCCTCCCTGACAACCAGCCAGAGCCTCTTGGTTTCCTACAGGCCCAACATTTGTAGACAAGCCAGGGTACCACATGGGAAACCAGTTCACAAAACCGAAAACTGCAACGGACCCAAGCCAAATGCCATATGGACAAACTGCCAGTTCAAATGCTTCTGCACATCTTGGTGTTCTTTTGGAAGTCTGGGCTGAGTGAGTTCTTTCTGCTGCTCAAGCACCGTGTCAGACATGTACAAGGTCAAGCTTTGGGAGCACTTCTCGAGTTAGAGAGGACGTCTTTGACCTTAATGCATTTATTTTTTAGTGCAATGAGTTCAGTGATTACTGGAATTACATTAGACATACTCAGCTATTAAATGTTTGTAATACAGTTGCCTCAGGGGAAGCTGTGGAAAGGTAAATAAGGAAGCTAAGGAAAGGTAAATAACATAGAGACGTGATGCAATGAAACACAGTTGTCTACAAGAGCAGGAGCATGGTGACTTCCACAGCTTGATACTGAGAGGTGCTTCTGGGCATCCTTCCAAGAGACAGGATTAATTAGCACATATATTTAGGCCCTGATTTCACAGTCCTCCAATAATATTCAGTATTGCAAGAGATTTCAGCAACCTGGATGGCTTTTACATAAGATTCACATTGTACAAAGGAAGCTGTGCATTGTGCTTCCCAGCAGAAAGGGACAGCAAGCTACAAGAACTCTCTTTTCCTGTCTCATTTCATTAGTTTTGACTTGCAGTGATCACCCCCCTAAGACTCCAACATGCACTGAGCAATGGCTGCATTGACTCTCCAACCAGTTCTGAGTGACACATCTCTGGAAGAGATTCCATATTAGAAGGCATCACATGTATCAAAACTGCTGCATTATCAGTAATTTAATAGTAAACTAATTGTCATTTAATTTAACTGGTAATTTTTGCCCCTTTTCATCTTATTAAACAAATTAAGTAGTGTATATATTGAAAATGCTCTGTTCCATTGTGGTTGCTTTATAAATACGTTCCTATTTCAGTGAGGTTACAGAGCACATAAAATTTTCATATAACTGAAATGAGCTGTGTAGGGTAAAAGTAAATGCCAGCAGGCATCTAAATATTGTAGCATCTGTTATATTTTACACTCTGTGATCACAAATCTTATAAAGCTTCACTGCATTTTAGCAGCATTCCTCACAAACTATTGAAGATTGATGACTAGTGTAATTGCCATATCTGATACGCTATCATTTTTAATATACTGAGCTACTGCAACTGCCCCTTTCTTCATACTATCAACCTATGTCTGTTTTATGTTTCCACAAAGAGCATATTGTACTGGCAGCCAGCTCTATTACTATCAACTATTTTTACACATTGTAGTGTTATCTTAATTTTTACTGCAATACATTGTTATATGGAAGTACAGACAATACATGATAGCATGCAGCAAGATAAAATGTGACCTTTCCTTTTATAAACAGCTCATTCTACATATTCCAAACATATTATATTTTCCTTTCCTTTTCTTGTTGCTTATTATCTGTACTTTCAAGATAAGACTGGTGCATAATGGGTTAGGCTGATGAAAATGGACTTCCAAATTTCATATATATTGCAGATTTTATTATCCAGAAAAAAACAGTGGTACCTACGCATATGCAAATTTTTCACCAAACTGGAAATTGCTAGAGTGAAAAACCCAACCTGGAGTTATAAGGAGATCAAGAATCCTAACAAAATAGAGTTACATGCATAATGAATATCTATTTAGAAGCACAAACAACTACCTCATCACCTTTCCATCCATCCTGTTGACTAATGATGTGCACAATTTGAAGAAGAAATGAGTCTGAAGGAGCAGCACTAGCACCTTGTTGATCAATTTCACAAAAGAGAAGCAGATAAAATACATTTCCCTGGCTAATCAATTAGAACTCTCATTTGTCATCCCCAGCCAGGCCCGTAACTCCAAACCGCATTTCAAGTACATGCTTTGTCTTTGCTTTATTTTCTAAATGCAAACAACATTTCTCGTGGTGATGAAAGCAACTGTGTCAGGCAGAACTAGCTGTTGATTTCCCCACTAAGAGAAGGCTTTCATTTACAAACAACATCCAATTGTCGTACAGTTAGTCTAGAATCAAAAATATCAAAGGTTTAAACCAACAAACATAACCTGCTCTTTCATTTCTTGTTCGCAGACACAGGACATACTAACTTCGGTGAACATCTACAATAATTCAGGCTAAAACCTGTCAGTGGGAACCCATGTATGAACCCTTCTTCACATAAGAACACAGCAGGCTATGGCTGCATTCCCCACGGGACCTATAATTTCTTGGTTTGCAAAAAGATGTTCTCAGGACTATCCTGAGAGCAAAGATTTCTATAGATTGTTTAACTTACTCTTAGAGGGTCTGAAATTGCGTATTAGCATTTATAGGTATAATAAATTCAGAGGAAAGGTGTCAGTCTTTGAGTAACAAGCCGACCTCTTTTGCATCTTTAATAAATGGTTCTGTGAACAGTATGCAAAGTCACACGTTTCTCATTAGCTGAAAAAAAATGAGAATGCTTCAGAACAGCAAAAGAAATATTAAAACACTGAACATCTGCAGAGATATGGTTTAATGAACAAAGACTATTGAAGGCACTCACTGTCCTAATTTCCACTAAGTTGACAGACAATGCCCCAAAACTGCCTTTCATATCCAACATTAACTAATAAGCTAATCAGAGCAGAACAAGCCATTTGTGTAGGACTTTAAAATAAAGAATGGCAAGTATAGTCTGTAACATATGTAGCATTTTGTTTTTGTTTTTAAACAAAAGAATGATTTGTTTTGCTAAAAGATGCACACACTTATGCTAACTAGTCTGTTCAGTATAAAAGTGCCCAGATTTGTCTAAAATTACCGTACATTTTTTCTGAGCTGCGATAAACTCTACAATTGTGAACTCCAGCCAAAATTCTTTGCAAGGCTCATAAGATGTAACTTGCCATAGCTCTGCCATTTGGCCACTGAGTTTATTTTCTGTGGTGACCCTCCGTGCACCCATCAGTCTAGCATCAATAGGTGCTTTGCAAAAATGTCCTTTTAAAATGCACCACAGTACCATTCAGTACCATTTGCTACAGAGGCCAAGCTCTAATCAGTAGAAAAATTCTGTATCTGGTTAAAATGCTTGTTGCATGACTCAGTAGAAGTATTTCACTAGAATGAGCTACCATAACAGGGAGGTAAAAGAAAGGAGGTTTATTCTGAACTTATTTTTACCCAGAACTGAATTTGCACCCATGACATTCTATGTTCCTAGTGGCTTATAAATATGAAAGTGACCTGAAAATATGTTTGTGGAGATTTTTTGAAGTCTGTCTTCTGTGGTCATTTCCTTGACTCCTGCATCCTTCCATTTCTTTTAAAACGCCAGCTCTTTGAAGCAAAGGCTCCCGTCTTCTTACTGTTGTATGGATTCTAAGACTGGTGCTGGGACTAATCATGGCATGATTTGGGACTCCAGTGATAGTGTGATTTAGTACAAATCACACACTATGTAATCAGAAACCATTCTAAATTATAATAATTATTGTAGTCATTAATTTTTAGTAGGATCCATCCTGGAAAATATATGAACAAGCAGGCATTTAACATTTAGCATATTCAACATAATTTCATCTAGGCAGTGAAACTACAGGAGACTAAAGATAATGAACTCAAAATTCGATTGATGGCAACTGAACCATATCAAAACACATAAAAATAGAGTCCATTAAGAAAAAAAGAAAGTTACAGCACTACTTTTTAAACACAGAGCTCAGTCATGTAGCTCACTTCTTTTCTGTGCTATTCCCAGGTAATGAGGTTAAAGGGTTTTAAAGCCAAGACACCAGATGGCCACTCCCCACAGTGACCTGGCCTGCCCAGGTGACGCACTGGGTACATGAACAGCGATCTTTTGCCTCACACAAAAACTTCTTAGGGTAGGAAACACAGCTCAAGCAGGGAGTTCTGCTCACAGAGGATAAACCCACCACTGAGCACTGAATTCAGTTGCAGTGGATCTCTGAATTAATGGGCAGAAATCTTAGTGGGGTTTTTGTTTGTGCTTTTCTTTTTTTTTTCTTTCTTTTTTTTTTGCGTTTGCGTTTGAGTTTGGTTTGTTTGGAGGTTTTTTCTTGTAACAATTCCACTTTGGGGCTGCAAAAACAACCACGCTGAACCAGGGGAAGGGCTGAGTTTTTGGCAGCAGTACTGGTCTATGGCAACTTAAGGTCCCTGTGGAACTCCTGCTCCAGATTACAAAGCCAAATTTGCAGCAGAAGGAAAAGGCACTGAAGTGAAGACTTCACCTCTGAGATTAATTTAAACAAAGGTGCCCACCTGCAAGAGGGTAGTTGAGAGGCCCAGAGGCACAAACACAGTGGTTTATCTCATCCAGCTGTGGCACTTATGGGAGAAATGGAAAGTTTGTACTTGCACTGCTGACTCAGTTATAAGGTACACAGAAGGGCTGACCTTTGTACTGCTTGTTTTATGCAGAGGGTATAGAAACACACCAGTGTTCCAGTTACAAATGAATCGATTGTGCAGATAAAAGGTTTATATTGTACAGCTTATGACCTGTCATTTGTTGTTGTTAGAACAGGCCAAACTAAGCCTGCTGAACTCCGAGAAGAAAGATGAAAAATGTGCCTCTGGCTGCTGAAGGATGTCACCTCACCCTGCAGGGAGGGAGCACAAGGAGCTGAACATGAACCTTGTATTCCTAAGTCAATACGGGTACAAATACCTTTAAAGCATGAAGGTCACATCTTTGTACCCCAGAGGACTGAACCTAAGACCTGCACTTAGGAAAACTTTAGATCTCAAGTCAAAGGCTTAAATTCTCTCTCCCTACTTCCTCTCCTATATCATGGCATGAATAATTTTATTAGGTTTCTCCAGATTGGATCAATGAAAATTAATAGAATTAGTGTTTGCAATGTGTTTAAACAACAAGAAGCAATGTGTGAGCGCTAAGTGATGAGACTTATTGATGAGACTCAGTCTGCATAGATGGAGGAGTTGGTGTCTCAAGAGCTGGGAGTGCTTTTAAAAAGACATAGGTCTTGTTGGGCTATATTGGTGAAACAAAGCAGAATGAAGAAAGGTCTTGTGTGCACTACCATGTCAACAAGACTTTATTTAGATAGCCCCATCATTCAGCAGCTGCAATATCTAATGCAAAACTAATGTGATTCTTCACGTGTCTGTCAGCAATGATACTCCATGACCTTGGTGCAAACTGAAGAAGGAAGAACACTGAGAAATCAAGATAATGGAATTAAAAATATGGAGAAAACCGGTGGAGTGGTAGGTTCTTACAAGACACTAGGAACCGCTCTGTGTTAATAGTCCCATTGGGAACGGAGTGTGTCTGACCACTTGATGTCAGACTTGACCCACATTTCAGTCAGCCTCCAGGGCAACAGAAGCTTCAGATTAATTTGATACAAACATTATTACACTCGAAAGATGTATTTTGAAAGACATTTCTTTAGAACACGAGTTGTGGAAGGTCAAATATATGAAATAACATGAAAAGCGGTATTTGAGTCTTGACCTACTCCAAGGAGCTAATAAATTGCCTCACAGCAAGAAATTCACTTGGTGCTCAGATCTTAATTATATTGAAATCCTTACATCCAAATATGTCTTCAGTGTGTAGGGAATCTTACAAAGGTCTCATTTCAGGTCTGTGCCTAGCACAGATCTCCAGAAACCAACCAGAGAGAAATGTGGCATCCAGCAGTCCCTCAGTCTCTTGGAAATACAAAATGCAGATTCACTTTCAGCCCCCAAAACAGTCTTGATTAGCCAGTATTAAAGCATTCTATTACTCTTTGCAAGGCAGAACATCCTGAAGTTATGACGTACCGATCCCAGCCTGCACCAACACTGCTCCCCGTCACCTCCCTGTCCAGGTGATCACTTTCTGAGCTGCTTGCTTGGATATGTATGAGGTGTTCAAGCAATAAGCATTCTTTCTGTTGTTGAAACATGGATTAACAAGCTGGAAGAAAACTGAGCATCAGTTTCTAATTTGGGCAAGACAATCCCTTATCACAGATAGGTACATTTGAACACTTCATAAAGCCTTTCTGCCACCATTTCAGTCAAAGAAAATGAATTGGCCAACATTTAAACTACTTAGAAAAGTCAGGTACCTTGGACTTAAACTAGATAAAGAAATGCTCACAAATGCTGATTGGATGGATGGATGGATGGATGGATGGATGGATGGATGGATGGATGGATGGATGGATGCAAATAGAGCAGAGGAAATGATGTGCCTCCAGGCACCAGAAATGCTAAACAACAGAAGTTACTCCCAGAATACGAATACCCACAACTTAAATCCCCAGCTCAGGAAAACATTAACCAATACTGCTTAACTTAACTGTGTGCTTAAAGGTGCACTGAGTTCAATGAGATGGAAGCATTCACTAAAAATTACACTGGGGTTTAAATGACTGCTGAAAGAATGAACTTAAAATGTGCTGAAATACCTCCCCAAATGATGTCTAAGTCCTCACAGAGGCTTGGATAGCAAGAAACTTAAGTGGGTCATATGAAGAACTAAAATAATAGCACAGAGAGCACAAGGCAGCAAAAAAGAAACAGGCAATTAAGTGCAAATTTAAGCATCTCCAATTTATTCACAAAGGCACCAATCCAAGACAGTTGTGCAGTCAAGTTAGGCATGAGCTTAGATTTCCATGGGTTTAATGGGGTTTAAACTCTTAATTTTGCTACTGTCAAGGTCTTAGGGATCTAAATTGGTATGGCCCTGAAGATCAGGATTCTCTGTACATTTCTCAAGCAAATGAAAAAGAGAAAAAAAAAAGAGAAAAAAGTAGAAAAACCTTGCCTGCTTCCTTCTTGCCACTGCATGGGAATACATGATGACTTGTGTATCCTGCAGCACTGATGTTATCTTTATCAGAGCATTCAAACACCAACATTCATTACCACAACCTCAGCGACTGAAATCACTGGTTTGCAACATGCAGTGCCATTTTGTACTCTGTACACAGATTTTCAGCAATCACAAAAGACAGACCTTTCTAGGATCCAGTGAAGCAATACAATAATCTATATTCCCTGTGCAGAAGTAGAAAAAAACCCACAGTTGAAACAATATAGTATCAGCCGAGCATAACACAAGCATTAAAAATAAAACAGGAAGTGAATGATTGTTAGGTAACTAATAATAATCACAGAAGTACTACTGTCTAAGCAATTAGATTTCAAACTCAAGTGCATTAAAAGCAAACATAGAAAGAGGTGGCTGAGCATTTAAAAATTGATTTAATTTATTTTAGTTATTAACTGTTACCTGCAAATTATTTTTACTCTGTTTTTTCCAAAGTAATGTTTTATCTTACTAGACATAACTGAAGAAGGTAAATATAATTTACCAGCTTCCCCATGAAATTTAAGAAGGCAGAAAGCATAATGATTTCATCTCTCCTAAAAAGGGACCATCACATCTCTTTGAATTTAGATGACCACAGCAGAGAAATGGCCCACACTACTGGAACAGAGTATTTATCCTTGTATCTCATGGTCCTGCCTCTGACTATAACTCTTCTACATTTTAAAGGAAGACATAAAACTATCATACAGTGTCGTATTAAACAATGAGTGGAGGACCCTCCTGAGAACTGCAATCCTTAGGAGGTGTTTAGCCCCGTTAAGTAACAGCCTTTGGAAAATTCTGATAGAAACCAACTAGTGATAACAGCGGCTTCACAAGACACACGAATTCTTCTCATTCCCTCACAGGCTCTTTCCTTCTGTACCTGCTGTTGTATTAAAGTTCAGCACAATTACTGATTCTGACAGAGGTTTCTTCATAATCACCACAAACACCACAACACCCCGTGGAACTACAGATGTAATTACAAATCTATATAATCTACATCCATGTGCAAACCTCTCTTCCAAGCAAAAAGAAAAAGAGTAAATGTTTCCTGAATGGAATTCCAGGCACCACAGAAGGGTAGCACTGGTGGCCCAGATATGAAAGGTGTGGATACATCATGTGAGGATTTTCAGTCTGGATGGTATAAGCTTCTCTCTCGAATGTCCAGTGTGTCAGATGGTACATTTTGGCTATGGAAAGAAAAATCATACTTGAATTGAGCTGCTGCCAGAATGTTTGGGAGAGTTTTCTGTGACAGAGAGTGGGAAATCTCAGAGTCTAAGGACAGTGAGCCAAAGTGCACATAGCATCTGGATCAGATATTCCCTTACCAGGGCTTTAAGGTTTTCTGCCTTTGATCATATTATGACATTTTGGTGCATGGGACGCCATTACAGCATTTCATAATTCCCTCTAATTTTCTAATTCATCCCTGTGCCTAAGTGGAAAAGCTATGCATCAGAACAGGGAGAGATCAGGTCATAACTTGTTTTGCTTAGATTTGTTTCTCAGAATTTCTGACAATAAATGAAGTGCAGGCTTGCATGAAGGTGGCCTGGGGTCAGTGGGATGGGGAGGGAGGAGATTCTTTCAAGAATACTAATAAATATTGCTGACTGGGACAATGAATCATTTGTAGGTCGTGTGGGTTCTATGAGGTTGAATTTGCAGCTCTTTTATACAGGTGGCTGAACAGATTGGAAGCAAATTATCTCCCTCCTTGGAAAGGTCAGAAAGGCCACAAAACTCAATCCCTTCACAGCAAAACACAAACCCACTTTTCCACCCAAGCCCTCCCATACTAAAAGTAGGGAAAGTATATAGGTGGGACTAATTCAGTTTTGAGAGTTATCAAAACTGGGGAAGTCCCCGATGTTTTTAGAGTTCTACATATGTTTAAATTAATTTCTGTATTTAAACCCAAATCTGAAATGCCTTTGCAATCAGCACGATTAGGTTGCATAAATCCAGAGTGAAAGTCAGACCCACCAGGTTCTGTTCCAGGAGAGTGAGGAGACAAACTGAGCAGTTTGAAGGGAGAAGGAAATGGTTGTTGCCTGTGTTCCCAGTGTAACACCCAGGGAACATCAAAGGAAAGTAGCACATGTCAGACTAATACAATCAAAGATTCTACCTCCCAACATTACACAAAGCTGCGGACTTCCACACTAAAAATGGATTAGATAGATTCCTGGAGTGGGAGAGGATAGATGGACAAAATCAGTGTCTGCTGACAGGGGAAATTATCACTAATGACAGACCGTCGGAATGTAGTGTCATCTAGCTGATACATTCCTTGATTAGCACCAATTATCAGCGACAGCCAACAAGGCCCAGAGTTGGCTGAACCCCTCCTGGTGCTGCAGGATGCTGTTCTCACAGTCACAGGGGGTTCAGTTATCAGGAACACACTTCTTGCCACACCTGTCCTACAGGGTCACAGCCCATCGGGGTCTGACCATGGTGTCAGAGCCAGGAGCCTGTCACAGGGTCCATGAACAGCCCCAGAGAAGGCAAATGAAGAACCAGGGCCAGGGTTCATCCAGGGAGCCCAGTCCGGGATGAAAGGACACAGGCCAGGGATGGGACAGTTTATTTCAATATACATGAAGGCATTTTGGTAGGAAAATGCACTAAACTGAGAAGCAATAGGACCACTGATTGCTTTCCTCAAGTGTATCTGTTGTTTTTACCAGTACATCAAAGAGTTTGCAGGGATAATTTTTGGACCATGGCTCCTTTGTTCAACATCAAATTCACTCTAGCACTGATGCCAATCTGCTTGTCTAGCTGACTTCCTTCGCTGAGAAAATAATTGGCAAAGTGCAAGCAAATAGAAGACTTCAAAACTTAATTTTGGAAGTTCTGTGCTGAAAATCAGAGATCTTGAGGACAATGCAACAATTTTTGAGTCTAAAAATAAACTATTCCAACATTTCCCTGCACTTATGTTCACGTGTGCCAACGAAAAGCAGATGTAAAAGTCATACACACTGGTTGTTCTTTCCAAATAAAGTTAAACCAACAATATTTTTGTAAGAAAAATCTTTTATGCAAAAGATCCCTTAGATCTAGAACACAAATTGAATATTAGCTATTTTTAGAGCCATGAAATTTTTTATAACCTTTGACTCAGAACATCTTACTAAAAGCCTCCTTTCAAAAGCATGATATATCTGGCTAAATGTCTATATTATTTAAACCAGCAATTAGTACCAGATGTTACTTCATTTTATATTTAGACACCAAATTTCAATATCTTAAACAGAAAGAACACTCTTGAAGGACAGAAGGAATAATTTTCAAGTGTAATTACAGCATATTGTTTTGATTCTCTCTCATAAATTTACCTGATTGCAAAGTAAAATTAAATGAAGTTGTATTTAAATTTAAAATTGGACCTGTGAGTAATGTAACGTCTTACTGCATGGGGAAAATAGTGTATATTTCACATTTCAATAAGCAGTCCATCTCCTGCATAAAGACGTTAAAAGACCCAGAGATTATAAAAATGCCATAATGTTATTAGTACACAGTCTATCACAGCTATTTTGTAACAAACTCCCCCAAAATGTCAAAGCTATTTTTTATATAAATCTGTGAACAAAAAATGTACTTTGAAAGGATGTGGTGTAATTAGTTGTCACTAAGTGCGTTTGATTGACAATCACACTGAAAAGTTCACTAGACCCACCCAGCATCGCAAGGAGTTGAGAACTGAACATCCCTGTCGAGATCCCAATCCCAAGGGACAAGCAAGTGGCAGTAACCAAGTCTGCGTAAGCCTCAGGCACCAGAGGCAGCCCCTGATTCCCTGGGAGACCTTTGGGATCACAGACACACACAGAGGATGCGTGCCTTGTTCTTTGGAGCCAGCTCCAGACAACATTCCTGCCAAGGAGGTACGGGAGCTCCCTTCCATAGCAGGAGCCTGGCTTGGCTGCTGGTTGAAGCGCTTGGCTGGGAAATGCGACCACTTCGAGCAAACAAAAGCATCAGCGTAAATGGTCCAGTTCTTGGCAGTGTCAGCAAAGAAGAGGGGATAGTAAGGCAGCCCTTCAGGGCTGAGTGGAAGCCAAATGCTGAAACCCTTTATTTCACTTGCATCTCTAAAATACTTTAGTCTCTACAGCTACCAAGAGTTGCAAAGGGGACATAGGGTTGTTGTTTGTTTTCTTTAATTAAATATTTATGGTGGAGCTTCCACCATAAATATAGAATATATGCTACATAGAATATATGCTACAAAAGTATTTAGAGACCTGCAACCTCATTTAAAATCACACCTTCGTGGATGTGATCGGAGAATCCCCTCCTGGTAGCTGATTTGTTCCTGTTCTGCAGATGTTACTGTCCAAATCCAGACAACTAGACAAAAAAATCAGACATCAAGATGCAAACACCTACTCAACTGTTTTCTTCTATAGGCATTCCCACTTTGCTTGTTGTAATAGAGCATCTTAACATAAATTTTAGCCTTTAACAACCCACTCCTGTTTTCAGAAAATTGTCTACCCCATTACCATTATAATAAATGGCAATAGGTTCCAAGCCTATGAGACTGCTGTGAAGACTTATACACAGGCATTCCAAGTATTCCCATGCAAATCACTGTCACCACAACTACCTGCAAAACCCTGAGTGCATAAAGCACAGTCTGAAATTCTAATGTCTAGGGTTTGATGAGCAACTGCACATTTCACCATAATTCCAATGCATGCACCAAAATCCATTTATTTAGCTGCATCTAAACCCACGGGCTAAATAATGCAGTCAGTTACTCAAACAAACCTTTTACCAGCTTGAGGGGAAAATCCTGAAAGCATATAAGGAAGTCTGCTGGGATAATTCTTTCAGACCTTTATTCATGAGGCTTATCTGTCCCACTGAAGTGAGTGAGATATATCACAACAACAACAAGAGTTCACAGAATTAGTGTGTGTTCCCTTAGGTGAATTCACTACAGAGTAATACTTCTGATTTTCTTATATTCACCCTAAATTCAGCCCAACAGATGCAAGCCATCCATGTGTAGACCTTTGACACCGGCTATTAAATTAAGATCTAGAATTTTGATGTTCTTCTGCCAGAAACTGTCCTCTAAAAAATGTTCGATCTCTGTTACACATTTTACTCAAAATGGTCCTGTATCATTTCTCCTAACATTTATTCACAAAACTGGCTGTTCTGATCTCACTCATGGTAGAGTCTGTATGTCACTGGTTTGTCACAGCATTTACCCAGCAGTACCTTTGTCCCGAAGGAAGGAGAACCAGCCATCCCATCTGCTGAAGGAACAGGGAAGTCTGACTGTACTGGTTCCCTCAGAAACTCAGAGGTGGTACACATCACTGCCTCCAACACCTTCCAACACCTTTTACAGGATGCTTTCCTCTGTCCTCCACTAGATTCACTTCACTAGGGAAAAAGCTCAGAGCTGGACCAGGGGCAGGGGCAGAGAAGTGGACAGATGGAGCTGCACCGTTCTTCAATATGGAAAAGGTGTCCACGCACACAATATCCCACCCCTTCTTGCTGCCAGAGGATGCCCGGGTCCAGTGTAAATCAATAAAGAAGGTAATCTGAGCAAAGTGCAGCTCTGGGAACAAACAAAATCTAATTCCTCTGGTCAGCTGAAGATATTTGTACAAACTTACCAGTATTGTCTAAGGAAATAACCTGAAGAAATGACATTTCGATGATCAAAAGTGCCATGCATATTTAAATTCATTCCGATCTTCTGGTTCTGTATTCTGGACAATTTTCCCTATTAGAAGTCAAAGGAAAGCTCTAATTTTTTTCATTTTTAAAAAAGCAAGGAAATCTGAGTGCTTATATTGGGAATACAAGTAGCTGTAATGAATTTGGAAACTGATATTTTGTTGTAGATTTGTATATTAACATTTCCTTTGAGAGACAGGCCAACTATTATTTTTAGGTAGCTGAGAGCAAAATTCTGTTTCTATGAAATTGCAGTCTGAAGTGCTCAGCTGACAGAGATCTGTTTGTATCTGTCTATTGTACAGGGTTTCCTTCATCAGTATGTAAAAAATTCAAGAACTCATTCTGGCTCATGATTTATTCTTTTTAAAAATAAGATGAAGAATTTTAATAATGTCTCCTACACATTTATACTCAGTTCCTCATATATTTCTCATGTGACCCCAGATAAAGTTATTTTCTCTTTCACCATTTGCATACAGCTCTTCTTCTCTTTGAAAAGCTGCTTGTATTTTCTTGCCTAACATTGATTGAACACCTCTTCTTTAAATTTTGTGTATGGCCATAACAACTGTACTTTAGCATTGATCCATTCCCATTTGATCAAGATCTTGCATTCTTGTGTAAGAATCCTTCCCTAATCTCTCTTTCCTTAGCTACAGGGGAGAAATAAGACAAAACTTTCATAATAAATCATACTTTGGTTACCAAATCAACTTGGATGCCACTCCTGCACCTTCCCAGTATCTCCCTGTAAGGAAGTGGCTAAAGATGAGCACTGCTTTCTAATGAGACCAGTAGCAGGCCGGAACAATTCCTGCAACTTTATACACCCCACTGTCAGAGAATATTTCAAAAACTTGTTTGTTTTTCTTCATTTTTGTTATTGTCACCAGGAAACAGTGCTAATGGTTCGCTCTATTATCTGCATTCTCTTCTAGGTTCTTTTCTTGCCATGAATCCCTTGCTGTGTTCCCATTTAGACTGCAATCTTCATGCTTATTCTTTTAGTAATTGGCCACATTACTTCACATCATGCTGCACTGAATTTTATGAACCACTTACCCACCCAAAGACCAATATGCTTGTGTTATAAATATTACATTTCTGCTCATTCCAAGTAATGCTGCTATCACCTGCGTTTAAATCCTTAATCTATTCTGCTCTCAAAACACCTCTGAGAAGGGTGAGCAGCTGCAGTTAAATGGACTAAATGCTATGCAGTCACTCATAAAAAAAGGAAAATACCACAGAGGATTAAAAACCAACAAAAGCCAACCCATATCATCTGTGAAAGGCCAGGTTCTCCCAATGGAGTAATTTAAACATCAAGGGAGTTTCCTGACTCCTTACCCAATTACAATGAAAGTTATCACATTTTATGAAATCTTGCCTTCAACCAACATCCATCACTATGTTATGTTCACTCAGCATGTCCTTCAAAGGGGTTGTGCTTCTTGGGACCCAAGATTTTTCAAAGGGTTGCCCTAACACCCAGCCTGGGTCCCTTTCTCCTTTCCTCTGGATGCTTAGACGCATGAGCAAAATTCAAATATCTCTTTACATGGATTGCCATCCACTTAGCACAGATATCCACCTCTCCATCTTGTGCTTGTCTCTACAAGCCCACAACAGTATCTTGGCCTTTCTCCCTGGCATCTCCTTACAAATATTTAGCTATTTTGTCACAATAAGGACAACTAAAATGTTCCTGCTAGCCCCCTTACTCCGCCTCATGTGACCCTGCTACTCCTTTTCTTGCCTCTTGTGATGTTTGTTGCCTGTCACTCAAACACTGAAAAAGGAGCCTAAGATGTGTCAAAGCCTTGATTCTTTCTATGCAAGAACTGTGAAACTGCCTTTTATTTCTATTAAGATGCTAAAAATCACGCAGACTTACCGCTTGCAGGAATTTTTTTTGTGGTTGTTCTTGCAAGTGTAAAACTTGCCTCATTTGTAACTACACAGTAAGTCCTCACATTTCTTGCTGCAACCCTGGGACCTCTCTCTTTTTTCCCCTTCCCAGGGGACTTTTTTGGTCATGTTAAAGTCAAGTTCCTTGCTCGCACTCTCAAGCCCTTCATAGCCATCCCCTCCCTGGAAATGACAACTCCTGTCTCCACTGGTTCTTAGCAGGGTTTCCAGAGAAACTATTCCCTGCTGCCACCTCCACTTGGGATGGTTTTTTTACCCAACAATTCACAGAGCTATCCCATTATCCTTCAAACCTATTCTTATACCATTCCTTGGCTTGACATCTCTAATGGACAAATGTTAGGCAGCTGGTACACTGAAACTGTTTGCCTTCACGCTTATCAACTGTTTAGGAGTTTCTTTGCACTTCACCATCTGTCCATCTCCATCTGGTCTCTCCTGTCTTACAGTTTGGATTTAAGCTCTGGTCCTGGAAAGTGCCTTCTAAATTTTTTTGCTTTTGTTAACAGAGCAGCGAGCACAGGGGGTTCTGGTCCATGACTGCCATTTGCAAGGTACTGTGTAAAACTAATTATTCAGTCAGCACGCCAGTGGACTATTTGCTCTGCATGGAGCAAGTGTGGAACAGAGAGTACTCATGGACATCATATTCCTTTTGAATTTGCAACAAGCAGTCAGTCCCTTCTCCTGTTGCTTCTTGTTTCTCTGTTAATGTACAAGAAGATGAAGGAGAGAGAAGGTAAACAAAGTCAATTAATATTTATCCATTGCCTTACTCCTTTCTTTCATCTGCTTTTTGAAGAGTCTTTCGGAAAGCAAGCTCAAAAATTTATTTTTTCATGAAAGAAATGGAGGAGATGAATTGAAACAGTGTGACAGCAATGACCTCAAAAATCATGCCTGGGAAAATATTTCCAGTATTGACAAAGGGTGTGAGACTTCTGGAAGAAATTAAATGATGAATGTTAGCACAATGACCAGAGGACCATGACAAGAGGCATCCAGAGATGAAAGGACAGAGAGAAGAGCATGGAGTTCAGGATGCATGAAGCCGTGACCTGCACAGAACAGAGTGCACAGATGAGAAAAGAGGGAAAAGACCACACCTGAGGAATATGAAGGGAAGACTATGATTTATGACAGCATGGAAAGAAATGTTTGCGTTCCTAGACATCTGAAATTCCTCCAGAACATCACTACCGTTTTACAGTAGAAATCTACCATATTTTCTTAACCTCTAATTCATGTCACAAATAAGAAAATAAGTTTATGATGGTGAACTCAGCTATTGTTCTGTTCATACAGCGCAGAGATCCTGAGAAACACCAAGCATCTACTCTGAGGTACCTGGAAAACTTAAATGGCTCTGAAATGGTTCAGAGTTTTACTTAGCAGGTCTGAAAAAGTGCTCAGTTCACTGTAGGATGGATCCTTCATTCCCTTCCTTTAAGCTCGGGTGTAGTAAAAAATCCTAAACACAACACCAGAGATGATTCTAGCAACTTGGTTTTTACCCTCAAATAACTTTAGGCCCTTCATATGGCGCATTTTTGGTTGTTTGCTCGGGATTCTATATGGCTACTATTTTTAGACATGGATATATGAGCAATGAAGTGGTGAATGGTAACACCAAACCTTTTTAATGACGTTTTTATCCATGTTTATATTTTCAAAGACATTTTTTTCCCTCCAACTTAGGAGCTTGCACAAAGTTAAAGATGATTCAGAATGAGTGTGTTTTAAGTCAATAAGGAAATTAGTCTGAGTTGTGTTTAGGAAAGATTTGATGTATCTCCTATATTAATCAGCAGTGATAATTTAGATGCAATCTATCTGTTGGCTTAGTATTTCAAAAGACAGATCCAACTGAACTATTTAAAACAGCTGTTGCTGAAAATCCTGGGGACAGTTCTTAGCCTGTATAAATCAGCCCAGTTCTGGCAATTTCAATGGATCTGTGCTGATTTACACAGCAGAGAATCCAGTGTTCCACTGTTGCACGAGCTATTAAAATGCAGGCAGTAGATTGGCCGTGGCTGAGCGCTGCTAATCCAGCTGCCCGTGCTCACTGTATTTTCTCTACTTACACTTCAGAGACATTTACTGTGTAGGTAAGCAGCATTAAACTAAGGGTTCTTCAAAGAACTGGACAGTATTGATTGGCAGATGTTTTAAAGCCATTCCTGTAAGGACTCTGCTCTGTTAGCAATAGTTTTAGCTTAATGCATACAAGTCCAAACTCCTGTAGCTCTCCTGGCATTACTGACACCGTGAGGCTACACAGCAGCAGGATGGGTGCTGGCAGGTAGGACCCACTTTTCAGGAGTCAGAGTTCAGCCTTTATTTCAGTTTGTTCCTCATGAGATACTTTACCGGAGGAAGTATGCAAATAAAAGCTTCAAAAATAGCCTTGCTTTGTGAGATTCATTTTGAAAGCAGATGTCAGATCTTGTTCATAACTGAGCACCAAAACCCTTCTCTGCATGCAACAAAGGACTGTCAGTTCTCGGCTATATTAAAAGAAGAAGTCAATGTTCTTCACCTCCCTTTCTTCCTCCAGTATTTCCCTTTTGTTACCTTTTTAATGAAAAGAAAGCATACAGTTTTCTACAGTAGGCTTGCTGAGGCAGGGACTTCTACTTTCTGTGCTATCATACAGCACAATGGGATTTCCTCCATGGACTGCAATGGTTCCTATGTTTTTTAATTACATCTTCAGTCAGAGACCTTGGTGGAGAGCATTCAGAAGTATTTCCCCCGTATGATGACTTGTGGCTTTTACATCTGAGCCCAAATCTCCTGAGACACCAGGAGTACCTAAAGAATATGGACCTGTGCAAACACGCTCATGCAACACACTGTTTCTGTTTTCCTGCAGGGACCTTCCTTGTACTTGCTAATATCTGCTGAGGAGTCAGTGTGAAAGAGTGAGACAAAGGTCATATTGTCCCATTTGCTTAAGAATGTCCCAAGAAGGTCTCTTTTCACCATGCTAGGCGTCCTGAGGAACACTATATACACACAAAAACATGTGTGCTGCGAGATGTGGGGGACTGATCCAAACATCCCACTGCTGACTGATCTTCAAGTCCTGGAAAAGTTCCTGTTTTCTTCTAGAGAAAAAACAACCTATTGCATTAAGAATATTAGAGCTTGCTGCTTGTTTCAGCTCTTGATTAGGAAATTAGTGCTGCCCCCTCCCTTCTTCTTCCCAAATTACAGCAATTGTACCTGTGAACAGGTGCTGTCAGAAACCAGCATCCATTAGTGTATTTTCTGGTTTCATGATTAGCTGATACAAAACTGAAACGTAATCAAGGGAGGATTCATTCGTTTGATTAGCCATTGAAATTATTCTGTGCCTAATCAGATGCCTGGCTAGTTTGTCAGCCTCCTTTATGGAGTCTGTATCTCTAACTGAGGGTCCAAATGCATTCACAACAGTGGAACTGATTTAAGTACATGTGTCGGTGTCCTCTGACTCATCTTGGAGAGTCCAAACAGACAGAGTATAGAGCAGTTTTTATGTGAGCTTATTTTGTTCCTCACCTACAATAAGGAAAAAAGAAATTCTGGATTGGGAAGACTTGTGCAACAGAACAAGACTAGAAATGCTATCAGAGAGAATGATCTACTGGAACTCTGTGCGAGCTTAGCTGTAAAAATAAAAGCGATCCAGGCTTAAAATCCCTATCCTAATTCTTAGCAGATAGGCTTCTTACTCATAGATACCAAGGTTTTTGTACTCTCAAATTTTATGTTACTAATTTTGGTAAGTTTTTCATATAGTGTCAAGGAAGGGTTTCCTTAAGACTGAGCAATTGTAAAGAATGGACATTTCTCTTGCATCCTTACTAGAACTCGTGATCTGACTGTAAAAAGAGACAGAAGAGTCAAGTGGTAGCATATGCAGTTTGTTTTGGAGGAAATTTATTCTCACTCCCCTCTCTCAGACTGCAGTTGCACAGCCTCTTTTCCCCCTTCCTAAATACATTATCCCCAAGGCATTGCTGCTGTGGCTGATGGGCTCGGCCTTGGGCAGTGGCAGGTCCATCCTGGAGCCATCTGGCATCACGTCCATTGGACACGGAGGAAGCTCCTGGTAGCTTCTTACAAAGGTCTTCCCTGTAGCCCCCCTGCTACCAAGGCCTTGCCAGGCAATCCCAAGACAAGGAGCTAACCTTCTATTGCTGTTGCAAAATTCATTTCTACAGCTCAAAGCTGTGATTTTCTGCCCCAGGCAGCTGCCTACACATGTCCAAAGCCAGACTTGCTCAAATAAATAGTAATTTTTCTATCTAGCTAATTATTCAGGTTATTCTATGACTGCTCCACGAAATTAAATTCTTGCTTATCTTGCTCCCTCCTCACATACTCTTGGGTTGTTACATTGTGATACCTGTTTGAAAGAAAACCATTTCAGGCGCAAAATTACAGAAGAGTTTTTGCATCTAATTAACACATTGGGGTCCAAAACTTGCCAAAGAGGGACTGGAAACTGGCTGTATTTTTAACATTTCTACAAGACTAAAAACTCTTTTAAATGCTAAATACTCTAAAGTAGTTTTACCTCATTTCCACAGAAGTTACTTGAGCACAGAGATAATCATGTTTGCTTCAATATCTCTTTCCAAATATTCTTTTAAAATTATCACAGGGTAAAATGACCACATCTCTTAGTTTATCTTCTTATTTCTATTCAAACAGGTCACAATCACAAGTGATAGTAATCAACCATCACCTTAAATTGAAATAGTGCTGATCTGTGACAAAATCATTTTTGCGCTTCTGATTTTCAATGTTTTTTCATCAATGCTGCCATTTAAAGCTAAGAGAAAAGGCAAAATGCCACTAGAGTATCTCAAATAATTTCTGGACTTACAAGAAATTGCACTTAAAGGAAACAGAACTATTGGGATTTCAAGTTCAGAAATAGAGAAATACTATAAATATGGCTAGTATGATGTAGAGATATTAGAAAGCACTTTACTGGAGAAGCCTGAATGCAAGAATTCAATTGTGATTTTCCACCTTTTAAACAGAAACTCAGTTTAAAAATTAAACTTTTTTGACACTATAGTCCAAGACCTGACTGGAGTGAACTCCACCAGCTTAGTCTGCTGTCACTGGATACTGTAGAAATTCAAGTTCAGGTGACAAAGGGAAAAAGAGTATATCAACTATTTCAGCAGTCATTCTGTTTATAAAGAAAAGTGGTTTTCAGACTCTGGTAATTAACAACTGAGTTCTATACCAGGTGTCAAATGGTTATTATGATTTCAGGGTGGAACGAAAGAATACAAGAGGGCTCTCAGGCTAAGGAAGTGGGAAAGGAAATTGATAACTAGACTTGCTTTTAAAGAGGAATCTACTCATCCTCACTCACTTCACTCAAACAGCAATTTTTACCAAGAATGTGTCTTCAGATGAGGCAACTCTCTCTTCCCTCATCCACCAACAAAACCCAACTGCCTTGAGGGGTATTTTTGAAAGGTTTAATACAGCTTGCAGTTTAAATTCAGCCCGATTCAAAGTTAAGACATTTCTCAAAAAGGATCCATTATCCAGAATGGAAAGGATAAGAGGGTTTGTGTATTGGCTCTATTACTATTTTCAGTACAAAAATCAGTTTAACTTTGTATTAGCATGGCAAGAACTTCTCATTGTCACAAGGCTTTCTTTCACCCACTGTTCAAGGATTTGCCCTCCATGGTTAGAACAGGCCCGTGCAAACAGCAGGGGACAAGACCTCCCAAAATAGATGTGAAAGAACAGAAACCTGGCAGAAGCAGACCAGCTGTCAGAGTTTCCCACCTTTAGCACTTGCCCCTCTTCCCTTCCTCTCCGATCTGTGTCAAATCATACAGCCATCTCCAACTCAGGAGAATTTGGATTAGAGTCAAGAATACTATTAAATTTTCCCTGTAATCAATTACTAATAAAAGTTAAAACAAAGGATCCTAGTTAGGATTCCAATTAATGCTCTCTAATAATGTATTTTATGGCTGATTTAGCATTTTTCCTTCTGCAGGCTTAATACCAGGAAAATTGATTTAGTATTTCTGAAATTAATGAATGGTCTATTATTGACAGCAGTAGCTTCATTCATGACTTTAGAAACTGATTAAATGACAGTGGTGACTGATTTAGTGGTAACCACCAGCAACTACCATTTAAAGAGTTCTTGCATTGTGCCTGACACCTGGTGTAAGTGACGCTCTATTGAAGAAGGAGGAGGAAGAGGAGGAGGAGGACGAAGAAGAGGAGAAGCATGAGGAGGCCGCCTGGTCTTTCCTAAAGGGAGCTGGAACTCCCTCTGCTGCAATCTGCTCTTTGCAGGTTGCCTCTGATCTCTCGCTGCCCCAGTGAATCACAGGATGAAGAGTTTGCTGTAACTACAAACTAAATTCATCAACTACTTGCGTGACCATGACACACACCTGCAGAGAAAGGTGAGACATCTGAATGCAGTACCTGTTTTGGGAACTATTTGGTGTGACTCAGCTAAATCAGACTGCAGAAATGGCAGTGAGTTACTGCTGATGGCCCCTCTGGGGACTCCTCTCTCCTCCTTTCAGGTGTGTCAGTTATCCTGGAAGGGAAGGCTCACTTGCAATCAGACAAAGCTGAGTCTTCCTCAACTCAAGGTCTTTCGGCTGTCACTTGGATTCTGAGGACTATCCAATCGCCCACTTCCTACTGGACAATTGCAGTGGCGGTCCTGTCACATCCTGAAGGAGTGCAGAGGCTTCCTCCTATATGCAGACTCTGAACCAGCATCCATCCAGTCAGTGGGAGTTGGAGAAGTGATCAGATATAATAATTTTCATAAGCCACTGATCACATCCAAGACATCCAGCCCCTTCAGTCATTTATTTAACAGCCTACCTTCTAATACGCCAAATCATAGCACAGGAATTTTATATCTGGAAGGAGTGAGAGGAATAGAGCCCTTCAATTGTTATGTGGAAAACTGTAGTTTATACCAAAAAAGTAAATGAATGAAGAGACACTTACAAAGAGAAAGCTAGCTGTCAAGATAGTAGGGGAAAAAAACTCCGCAAACCTGAAATGAAGTCAGTGACATTTAAAAAGAAAACTAGAGAATCTATTCAGCTCAGCTTTGCAGTCCAGCAGCTTGGAAATGACGGCTCATGAGATGTTCTGTAACAAACAAATGTACCCTCCAGGCGCAATACATATTATCGATCCTCAAGCAAAAAGAGAGGAGATTGAAAAACACAGATTAGAAAAAAGCTATAAGAAAACCTCAATTTCAACTTCTATTTCAAGTTTTAAAATAAATGCAATTGCAGATGTATACTTGGGAAAAGTGCTTCATATCTTCTGACACAACACCTTCATAACTGCTGCAGTTCAGCACGACATCGTAATTCACAGAGAATTCTCACAGGCTTCAGCTGATGTGGACACTAATTGGAAAATTCAGTGAACAAAGGGAACTATAAAGAAGTTGTGTTTCAACATACAGAACAGTGTCCTCAGAAAAAAAATTAAAAATACTCCTACAGTGTGATGTAAGCTCCTCGAAAAGCTTACTGTCCTGCAAGGAAACTCGAAGAAAGTCATGGACCATGTTAAGCAGACATGAATGGCTTGAGTTCTGAAACAAAATTATTTGAACAGCACAGACACAAACCCTCACTGTGGCCTTTCAGGTAAAAGATTATGGAAACAAATTCTGAATTTATTATCACTACATTTGGCCCAAATTTCATAATTCTGTATCTTACTAACTTAATTCATTTAATTGCAGCTCTCACAGGATAGTGAGACCTTGTCTTTTGTTTAAGTAACAAAAGCAGCTCTCCCCACGAACTAACCCACAGCTTTGGATAATTCATTTCTAGCTTAGTACTGCCCTCAGAAGGACACTTCTTACATGTAGGGTGAGAAAAGAAGAAACATTTTAGTGCAGGCATGAAAACATTTGTTGTTCTCACTATGCCTTTGTTTGATTCTTCCTATGTAATTGAGTAAATTTATATATCTAAAAAGCAAAATCTACATACAGCAATTAAGTGTTAAAGTTTTCTGTTAAATTGTTGTCTTTGCAACCTTATGACCTGTCTCTTTAAAAATATCTCTGCCTGTAGAAATCTGCACCAAGGATCTAGGACTCATTCTCAAAACTAAGTTTTTTTCAAAAGTCTTCTGTGATCATGGGGAACAGAGACTAAAAATAGTCTCCTACTCACAATTAATAGCATTCATGATTTTTTGTTGAATTTCCATCATTGATTTCAGAGGTATTCCAACGGAAGTTACATTCAAATTAAAAATTAGACACACATTGCACGCCATGTAAATTCATTAGGATTGCTTAGTTACAGAATTGTTTCTTTGAGAACATTTTTTTGCAATATTGTTAAAATAGGCTATCAAGTTGCAAATGCTAAAGCTATGAATAATTACTGTCAAACTGCGCAGTGAATTACAAGTTATTACACATGTTACACCACGGAGATGTTGTGCAGTTTATTTGGCTCTGCTAACACTGCCAGAGCTGATGCTAGCCACAAAATTGCTGAGATTTTGGACAACTGAGTAATAAACAAGATAACAAAACAGACATTTTAAGTAATTGTTTGGATAAAGTTCCAATTTTCAAACACAAATAAGTCTAAAATTAGACTTCATGTTCATATTTCAGCTAATTAGAAAACAGCTGATCTGAAAAGGCACCAAAAATGTATTGGTCTAGTGGGTGCTGATATTTTCCAGCATCACCCAGCCCTGACCTGCTCTGTTTAGGAGCTTACCATTAACATTTCACATTGGCAATGTCTGAAAACCTGCCTACAGGTTCTTGTTCAGCATCTCTTGCTCAACTTCACTGCCTTTTTATGGAACATGGGAATGCTTTCCTTTTTTTTTTTTGTTTTGTTTTGTTTTGTTTTTCAAAGATTCTTTCCTTTTGAGTCCTTAGATTGAAGGTATTTCTTGCTTCAAGAAACTTTTTTCTCGTGTTTTTTATGCTGGCAGCACACTGTTAAGTCTCCAGAAATCAGCTGTGTTATTAAATGGTTATTTATGTATGAGGTCATGGTAATTACCATTCCTAATTCCTTGCATACCCTAATACCTTCAGGCTGGTAATCTTTAGCATGTCTTCTTCCATCAAGTGTTAAGAAGCTTATCCTTGAGAATTTCAAACAACTTGGAGAACAAGACACAATCCTGTTGCATTTCCAGCCTCACTTTTAACTGACATGCCTTTTCAGCTTCAGTTCTCATATGTGTTATCATACTTTTATCACCCAGTCTTTATAGTAAGCCCACAGGGTTCCATCAGTTCTCAGACAGACTTTCCATACTGAGTAATACACCTGTTTAAATTCCAAAAAGATCATTTCCTGGCCCTATTTGTTTATTCGTCTCAGCAAGATTGTCTGAAAAGCACAAACATCCCTTTCTGAAGCTGGATACACTTTCCTGCAGCTTGTAAGAGCTGTAAGAGTACCCAAGAGGCATATTGAACAGATTAATGCTCTTTGAATACATAAACAGATTTCTGCTCCCCTTTTGGAGCAACAAGAGAATTGCTACTACTTCACTTATCTTTCCTCATTATATGTACATTTGATTTGTCTACACTAACTTACTGGGATTATGTTAAGTAATGCTTGTTCATATACCTTCCATATGTATGATTTCAACCACATTTCTCATATTTACCACTGGTTCTCTTTCTTTAATTCCACATCTTTTGACTGGTCTCTTACTTTCCTAGAATAGTTCTTTTTAGCTTATTATAAATAATTATACATTATAAATAATACTGTTTCCTGTCTATCTGCTTCAGCACAAAACCAAACCTGGACTCTTCTGGAGATTTCCAACTCATGCCAGTAAATTGCCGTTCTAAACCACATGATGAGAAACAGTCAGTTTGGGTCCAAGGAAACAGTCAAAAGCTCCATGGATTGTCTCATGAGGCTGCAGTTCTTTCAGAGGTATCAGCAGTGTTTTGAGGAAATGTTTTCTCATCACATCCTTTCATGCAAGTAAGTGAGCATCTTAAGCTCTTTTTTTTTTTTTTCCACAGGAAATTTTAGATGAATCAGCTTCCTGTGCATCACTGGTGGCACAAAGAAGGAGGTAAGAGATACATGGGTGGGAGGCCACGCCCCAGAGCTGATGAATGTAAGGTGATGCGGACGTTCACCCTTATTCCTTCTTAGTAACAAAGCCAGTTTGAAGAATTCCTATTTCCCCCCACCCTGTGCATTCCTTCACCTCTGTTCTGTTCTTGCAACTGCGTGATTTCTGTGCTCAGAGGAGGATATTAGAGCAGACAGTCATTCTATGAATGTCCTAGGACAGTTATGCCTCCACAGACAACATTTTCCCCAAGCACGTCTTTAAAAGGCTTTTGAAATCATTTTGCTAGTAAATACAACTTTGGTAATGACATGACTTGCCTCTAGAGATAACTTCCAGTATAAACTTGGAAAAATTAGCCTGACTGAAATACCTTCACTGCTCAAGATTCATGGTCAGTAAGCATTGTATTCATATATTTTCTTTATTGCCCTGATGGTGACTCTTCCTATCAGCACTTCCTATACCATTCTGCCTCTCTCATTGTCTTTCAGCAAAAAGACTGCCCTCATCCAACCATCCTTTCAATCACAACTAGCATTTCAGTCTTACTTTGGGTTTCTCTAGAAGCCTGACTCTACCCCCATTAAATCTCAGTATTAAAATCTCATCTACTTCAGTGGGATTAAGCACCATTGTTATCCTTTTATATTTACAGTGTCATAAGAAAAGTGGATTATAATTTTCAAATGGAAACAAACAAACTGACCCAAGAAATTATTCATTGTTTTTGTCAGCCTATCACCTTCATTTGTTCAGGTACAGACACAAAGCAAGAAGAGTCTCTTCAGCTGTTCTGAAGCATAAATTGGGAGCTTTCATTACAAGAGAGCTTTACCACCAAACATCTCCTGGTACACCCTGCCCTTTCAGGGCAATCAGCAGCTCAATGGAAGCAGGATCTGAATTCCTTCCAGCCTCTCCTCTCAGACTGGTCTCACCACCACTTTTTCCCACTGCCTTTTATGCTGACTGTGTATAACTCATTATGGAGATGCCTGACAGGCTTCTCAGACACGTCACACAAACGGGCTTATCAGCCACTTCACCAGCCTCTGCAAAAGTTAGACTTGCACATCCACCCTAACACATCCAGACACCTTCCAAATCAAAGCAGCTATTATCCTAGCACTTCAGATGGCAGGCAGGGCTAATCTGTGACCACAGCATCCTCAGGCACACATCCAGTGTGCCAGCTAGTGTGGGAGCACAGACTAACAGCCTCAGCCCCAAACAAGCCATTTTATCTCTAATGCTTTTCTCCCGCAGAAGAATTCCTGTGATCCACGTTGCCCTGCTCAAACACGACTGTGTACTCTGATGAGGTCCAACACCTTACTCCCAAGGTAACAAGGATGTATTTGCTCACTGGTAATAGTTTATCTTCTCCAGGCCCAAAGTGCTGATGCAAATGCATCATTGAATAGCTACAACAATCTGCTGTCAGAAAAGCTAAAGAGGACTCTGAGAGCTTCAGACACCTCCTCCCTCTGGAACTGGGTTCCCATCTTCTTGCTGGAGGTGACAGTAGGGTCATGTTGCAGAATCAGTAACCCAAATGGGCTAGTTTGACAGCTCGCCCACAGGAGGGCTGGTGCCCTCCCTCTTCCTCCTTCTTCCTCTGCTTCTCACTGTGCCCTCAAGCCACTGAGCCCACACTGCTTTGGTCAGAACAATGGCTAATTTTATTTCTAGTTAGTGTTACATCTGTTCCCAAAGGCTGGTGGAAGGAAAAGGATGAAACCAAGGGGCAGAAGTAGGATTTACTCTTGGAGATCAGCAGGCCCTCAGAAATGCACTATCACTCCTGAGATACTTCAACGCCAAGTCTAGATACAGGTTAAAACTGTGAGCAAAAACAAACTCAGAAAAAACCCATCACCCTCCGGGCACTGTTTTTCCTATTGCAAGAAATGCAGCATCCAGCAGATGGTCAGAATAAACAGCTGGCGGAAAACGTGGCGACATATTTTGACATATCATGAGAAGATGAGTTAGAGCTCATCTCATCATGCTATCATGACACTTGGAACACTCTTCTGTTCTTACTTCATGAAAGGCTGAACAAATTGCACAACTGAATCTATCATCTGATACCAACCATGTCAATCAAATCTGCAGAAAACCACCCAAGAAATCCAAACCACACATCTCCACAGGGACAGCACCAAAAGGCTCAGCTGGACCCATTTCACTGTGTCAGCGTTGCAATGTGCTGACTGTGCTGTGAGCACGGAGGGCTCTGGGGATATGGGCAGAGGGGGCTGAGCTCATGACTGCTGGCCCCAGCAGCCTGTGGTGTTCTGTTCTGAAGGGCTTCTATCCCTACTGCAGATGTATGGGCAGTTTACAGCCCTCTTGCCTTATGGTAATGCAGAATGGGTGCCAAGTCTCTTTTAAAATATTGGGCCAAACATTTCTTGAGCTGCATCCTCTGCAGCAGCTCAACTGTCCCAGTGTGGCATTGTAATTCCAAATGCCATTTAGGGTGGTATAGGTTGATGCTGTGTCCATATCCTTTTTAGCCTTCCTTTTCTGATTTGTACGTCTTTCTTTTATGGCACAAGCACTTGCATGATCACAAAATGAAACAGATGAGGGACTGAAACAAACTAAGTTTTGCTCCACCAAATCAGTTCTTTTTGACACACATCTGCACAGATGTCACTAGGTCTTTTCTGGTGAGATCTCATGTAACCATTCCTTAAGTATCACTGGTCAGGTGTTAACAGCCTGCATGCTACTTGCACCCTGGAATTTAGTTTCTGTGTTACGTAGTTCATACATGAGAAGTTTCACTAGGTTGCTTCAGAAACTTATCCATGAATGTACAAAGAAGACTAGCTTAAGTTTGAAAGAAAAAAGCAAACTTTATGTGACTTGGCAATCCTTTTGGAGGTATCCTCTCCACCTTCAAAGAGCAACTCAAAACAGAAAATAAGGAAAGATGCAAAGATACAGTTCCCAGTCATAATCATACTTATTTCTCAACTAAATAGTCACACTTTTAAATAGTCAGATGAAAAACTGCCTTTCAATGTTCAAAAAGTGTAAATATTAATTCCTTTTAAATAAAAAGGAATTATAGGTATGTATAATCCCTATAGGTATTTATAAGCCTTGCCATTAGCATATAGCCCTATACAATATGTAATTTTGCAATTCTGTGACTATACTTTCATATTTATGCAAATGAGCTCTTCAATGTACTGCAGCTGTTTCCTCAGTCACATAAAGTGTTTGCTTGTTGCAGGAAAACATACGTAATAGCATTAGGTTGGCTGCCAAGAAATAATAGTCCTAGAAGTAAAACCTATGGATCAGACAACTGGTACATCAGGCTGTATGTCGCAGCACAGCTGCTGTCACCAGAAACCGTGGGATCATTCCTTTGTAAACTTTCCAGGTTTTCACAGGTTCATGCCATGCTGCTTTCCCTCCATTCAGCAGGATAGCTTAATGCTGGGAAATCAGCACCTTTCCTTTCTCCTGGTAATGGCATCTGCTTCTAAAAAGGTAAATCTTACAACCATCTCTCTTACAGGCATGTGTCTGTCAGGTTTATAGCACATGTGCACATGCACACACACACTTTTCAGTATTAACTGGATTTTGTAGGAGAGAGTCTGAGTATTCAATTTCGGATTCTGGAGATCACTATAGAAATTTAATGGTGGGTACAGAGAGGTTTCGGACATCAAAAGTTTGGCTGTTCCTCTGGACACAGAAGCTGTTCCAACTTGTCTGGGTCCATCTGCACAGTCGGCCTCTGAAAATTTCAGAGACCAGCTGCCCAGTAGATTCTATGATAGAACAGCAGCCATGCTAACAGTGCTGCCTCCCCATTGCTGAAAACCACACAGCATGGAGAAAGCTCGTGCATCATTTAAATGTGATTCCTTAAACTGTGAGAGGTGGGCTGCTGGAAGCTGTACGGAACTGTTGGAATCTTCTCTAATGTCAGCTGGTTAAAATAAAGCCCACCCAGAGAACAACCTGCACTGACCACTTTGCTTCCCTGCAACCACTCTGGGGTGGAGTAAGGAGCAAAACCTTGGAGGCTTTGCAAGCAAACTGGGACTGTGAGGTTGATGTTTTTGGTAGGGACAGGCAGAGGCTGCAAGACAGAGACAAGGGCAGAGGAGAAGACAAAAACCCACTAGTCACTACAGCTCTAGATGATCTGGGAAGCTCTGAGACATGCTTCTAGAGATTCCACACCAACAGTGCTTTTCTCTCCCACAAAGTTTGGAAGGATCACCAGAATCAGAGAGGAAGTACTACTTACTGCTACCTTCAACCATGCCTTTTATGAACGTTTCAGACTGACCCACATCACAGCCTCTAATTTAATCTTTTATACACATCCAATTTTTATCTGCTGTACCATAGGAAAATAAAACGCACACTGAAACAAAAATATCAGCTGTAAACCATTTGCCTCCTCTTGGAACACTGTAAGATCTCTAACCACCTGTTGGCTTCTGCTTTGGTGTGGCCATGAAGGCTGAAGTGTAAACACCTTTACCCAGCAGCCCCAAATGACTGTCAAACTGTAATAATACACTTTCAAATGTCAATACATAAAGATACATGTGTTTCTCTAGCTAATTATGGAATACGTAACTGCCACTGTGGCATTTAGACTTTAACAATTACTTTAGAAAAATGCTTACTGCCTTTATTATCCTGTCAATTTCTAACATAAAAGAAAAGCACATAACATGAATTTTTAAAAACACTAGCTCTTAACTCTGTGGATATAAGTGGCAAAGTTTTAACAGCTGCAGTGATCTGATTTTATGTTGAATTTGTCTAGTTGGGTTTTTATCAGATGAATTAAAAAAGCTTGGTCAACAACAGCATATATTTAGTAAAAACACAACTTATATATAAGCCACTTTGCAAAACTCAATTGTTTTTAAAATGAAAGCTCAGAAATGAAGAACAGTGAAGAGCAACACTTTGTCACAGCAAATGACATTTTCTCCTTCTATTTTCTATTACCACATTTCGAAATCTGACCTCCCTGGCCCTTTCCAAACACAGAGATTCCTCCTCTTCTTCTTATATCCTTGGACTTCCCCTTTCCACATAACCCACAAAACTCTCATACTGAATCACCAGTCCAGTCACGGGAAGCTGGATGAACCTCACACTGGAGAGCAGCTGAGACACAGTGAGATGAGGCATGTTTGCACCAGCTGAGGATGTCCCCTTATCAGCACACACAGCCCCTGCCAGCCTGAAAATGAAGGCCTGAACTTGGGCATTCATTTCCGTACAGCTGAGCCACCAGCTCTGTTCCCACATTATATTAGTATTTTCTCTCTGGCCTCTGTTGACAAAGCTTTGTCACCCGCTCCTGAGAAGGGGCTGCTGGTGCTGCACAAATGTGAACAGCAGCGTGCAACCCCACAGAATATCTGCCAAGCAGTCCCTGCTGCCAGACAGCTCAGGGAGAGCTTCAGCCACTGGCAAGTCACAGCCTGAAAACCTCTGCTGAGATACTCACAGGCAGGATGAGGTGAAACTCAGCAGGCTGAGACTCGCTGACGTTGGAGCCACGATCTGGTCAAAAAGGGTGCCCCAACCTGCAGCCTGTCCCGTTTCAGACCAGGCAGGTGCAGAGCTGTGTCAGCATGTGCTGCCACTGATGCTGGGCAAAGCCTGCGTGTCACACCACCAGAATACACTCATCTTTAATTGAATTCAATTATATGCTTCTAGAGCTAACTAGCTAGAAACACATCCTCCTAGGAATTCCCATCTCTGCTGAAAAACAAGTCAAAAGTCACAAAAACTGTGTAGTTTAGAGGATGAAAAAAACCCCAAAAGATAACTGTACAGATGCTACTTTTTTCTTTTAAAGAGAAGTCAATACACAAGTTTAAGGCAAACACCAAGTTTGTGAAACAAAGTTTGACAGGGTACAGAGGACCAAGTGAACTGATGCTACGGATTTCACAATCCCAGGGAGGCATCCCGTGGCACACTGTAAATGAACTCCCACTCAGCTATTGTAGAGGAGACAACAAAACACTCATTTACAACACTGCATAACATCTGCAGGTAAAACCAGTCTCTATGAGCACTCTCTGAACCCAGAGCAGGCGAGTTACAGGAGCTCTTGTGAAAGAGCCAATGTTACTGTTGGAGCCACTCAGTGCAGGGGAGGCCTGAGGCAACGTCAGTAATGTAGGAAAGAGGAGTAACACAAACCAGTCCACCAGAAATTGGTCATATCAGCGGTTAGTGCCTATTTCAGGGTAAAGAGATCGAGGAGAAATTGATAATTAATATTTTCAAACTAATCATGACAAATCATGACTATGGTAATTGTTGCCATCTGAGTAAAGCTTTAGATCTACTAATTTGCCACTTACACAATATTCATTCCTTTGTTAGAGCCTGGACTGCATGAGTCCATCAAGCTTAGTAAAAGACTACTCTAAAGGGGAAATATATTTGCTTTAGAGTAATCAAAATAAACAAGCGGTTACTGCGTGCTAAGAACTGATTCCTCACGCATCTGCGACAGGAAACAACGAACTTTCAGCTGCTTCTAGAATCAAAGCTAAAATACAGGCAAGCATGGCAAGGTACAGAAACTCTACCTGAAACAAAAGCTCAAAAAGGGCAAAAGAATTAGAGCAAAGGGAAGTGTGTAGTAATCATCAGCTTTATCTCAAAGACCCTCTTGTTTTCTCCTTAGGCATATCCCAGTTTCTAACACAAGAATTTCATTGACTTGGACTGTATGTCACTGTATGCACTTTTACTGCATGACTCAGATTTTAGATACTGTGCTCGTTAATCTATTCCAAATACAAGTTAAGCATATGACAAATTATTTCCTCATGTGTATTCTCTTCCAAAACCAGCCCCAAAACAGCTTATCTGTTTGCATTGTTATTATGCTTGAAAGTTTCTCACTTTTGACTTCAGACACTTTTTGCTACTAATAGTTTTATCTTTTAAAAAAATAAAGACACTTACTTAACTGGAGGAGAGAACATTACTAGTAGAGAAAGAAGTTTTAATCCTACACATATCCACATAACTAAGAAAAAGGAAGTAAGAGCCCAAATATATCAATTTTACTTTGAAGGACTTACTAAAAATTATGGACTAAAGAAGCTTATTTTCTTGGAGATGATTTTTTGGTACAGAAATATCTGACATCAATGTAAGACCAGTGAAAACTTCCTTAGTATGCAATGAAGTGCCTGGAGTACTGCAGTAATTACACTTTTAGCAGGACATAAACTCCTTTACATTTGTGAGCAGCCTGTTATTCAGGGTGCAAAACGTAAGGGGCACAGATCAAAAAGCAAGCTCAAATACCACATGGAAAAAAAGGTAAGGAAGGAATGTATGACTATAACATCAATGGCAAACTGATCCAATCCCTCTGCATGTGGCAGAATAAAATCTGCAGAAGCCAAATCCCTTCCCTAAACTCTCGTCATTCTTGAAGCCGTGAATACTCACCAATGTTAATGTAAATGTTGTCAGGCACCCAGCCACTATGTTAAAAAGTAACATTTCTCTCAGAAGTGAGTTCCCCAGGTCCCCCAGCACACCTTGCAGTGTCTGTCCGTTGTTAGATTGCAACTCCTTGGGACAGGAAGTGTCACTTTTGCTGCTTCTTACAGCACTAAGCACATTATTGAAGCTTAACATCTGTTAACTATGAAAAGCAAAGCAAAATCCCACAAGTTAACTTTGATGTGGTTGCAGATCCCAGTCCTGTTCTGACATCAGGAAACTGGACTCATGAAGGATTTGTGAAGGCTGCTAGAAAGCGTGGTGAAGATATTTAGGGCTCACTGACAAAGGGACAAATGGTTAACACATTTTACCGCAGTTTATTTAACTGCATGAAACTTCTCCATGGGCACTTCTAATTAGCGACTTTAATTTGCTTGGGGAAGGGTCTCTCTACATAGTGAATTAGTGAACAAAAAGATAGGCTTCAAATTTCTGCATGTCTGTTGGTCTACACTCACTCCCCATGCAGTGATGATAGTTGAGTCCATATATACATATATACATACATATATATATATGTTCACAAAAGCCTTGCCTGCACAGGGAGTCAGAGCAAGGAGAAGCAAAGAGCATGTCATCGATTCACACTGTTGAACAGCACTCTGAAGTGTCAAATGGCAGTGATAAAAGTCAGATCTTCAGAGTATGTGTACCTTTGTCATCAAACTTTAATCCAGGCGTTCTCTGTCACTTCTGCACCCTCAGTTACTTTAGAAGGCTTTTCCTCCATGTAGCATGGGGAATGTGCAGGCTGGCACAGTCTTTTTAATTTCTGTGGGGTGACAGTACTGTACCATCGAAGAAGGGAATTAAAATGCCTTCATGCTGGGTGCATACATAATGCCATAGAGAGAAAGTCTGTCTCATCTCCTACTGTTGAATATTTATACAAAGTGGTGACCAGATTCCCCAATGAAGTTTGGGGTTCTGTTGTGTTTGTAATTTTTTGCATATCTGTAACAAGTCAATCACAGGCCTAAAATATTTATCTCATTTGGAGATGACAAAACCCCAGGGAGCATCTGCCTCTCATGATCCAAACCCCAAATGACAGCACATTCTAGCAAGACTGGATATGTCTCTTATAAATAGATTTTAAGAGAAGTTAAGAATTTCATTTCCACTTTAACTCTTCCTAGAGTATTCAAATCACACTCCTTCCTGCCTATATCTGTTTTCAGTGCAGCTGGGAATGTTTTTACTACTGTCTTTTAAGTCAGCAAACCATCCTCTGGAAGGTATTGATACCTATGTGTGACTAGCTGTAGGGACTCTGAACTGAGCATCAGATCAGGACTTCATTTTCACCTTCCTGAACAGAACACAATGAATTAGGTGCACACAGATTTTGTCACCACTGCTTTAAAACAGAAACCACAAAACCACACAGTATCAAGTGCACGCTTAGACGTTTCAGTCCTTTGGTGGAAGGAAACGCAAATGATCTTTTCCTCAGGAGCTGCATTCACAGTACTATTAAAAAGCAGAGACACCAAGGACTTGTACCAAGTTATATTACATATTCAATCATTCTGTTAGAAGAATGATTGGATGTACTCTGCCAATTCAATCCAGTTCTCAAGCAATACTCTCCTTCCTTGTTATTAAACATCCCAAACTCCCAGTCTACAATAAATGGAGTTGGAATCCTCTGTCTTTTACCACAGCATTTACTACTGATTTAATCAGTCTATTCATATTTCTTGCTGACCTGATTTTTCTCCCATTTCACTTCTAAAGCCTCTATTGACTTGAATTAATCCTGCAGAGGGCTCGTACAACCGGGAACTCACAGAGTTCTGAAAGCAAGCTCTGGTAGCTCCCGGAAGGCCTTCTCGATTTTAAAAAAAAAAAGGTTAAATGCCTAGTGAGAGAGGTAGCCAAGTGCCTTTAAAAAAAATCCACGGCCAACTACATGCACAAGAAGAGAATGAAAGTGATGGTTAAAGCAAATCTGTACATGAGAGACTATTTCAATTCAAGTTAAAATTCATTTGGGTGAAAGAGAACAATTTTGTATGGGAAAAGTAAAGATAGAATTGCTCCTAAAATAAAGGAGCAGCCAGTTTCATGTGTACCATATTTAGGCCCTGCAATAAACTATCTTACTTCATTCTGTGCTACAGGCAAAATACAGATAATGCACTGCAACTGTCAAAATCTGTAGCCAGGTACAGTCCCCGTTCTTTAAATAACAACATGAAGCCATTTAACAGGATTTGATCACACCTTTATATTTTGTCCCCATCTTAAAACTGAAGAATATTTATGAACAGCTATCTCTACCAACAAGGACACTTCAGTATGATATAAGCGATGCTGTACACCTAATACAGCTTGCCTAAATAAAAACTTGTTAGATAAGAAAGAGATTTTGAACAGAGGGCATTTCAGGCTGCTGCAGTTTCGTGTGAAACACACATTTATTGTCTCAGCTTAACTGCCTCTTTTTAGCTGCATTAAACAGAGGAGAGAAAGAGGCTGCAATTTCATGACATAGACCGAAACTTGGTTATATAAAAATTAAAAGGCACTAGGAACATAAATTCAAAAAATATTTCATAATAATCAAATTCAAAAAATATTTCATAGCAATCAGATACAAGCCCATGTACAGTAGGAAATAACCATTTCCCTACAATCAGTGTGGAAAAGTGTGGAAAAGACCATCCCCTGGTGCCCAGAAAATTATGAAATGGCTCTTCACTTCCTTTTCTCACTGCAACAGTCACACTGTGGAGGAAAACACCTCTTCCAAGTACAGCGGTTGTATTTGCCATTTCTACTACCATTTTATAGATAAGAAAATTCTCTTAAACAGATACCAAGAAACAGCATGATACTGCAGTACTGAACAACATAATACAGCTGTAATAGTAATTCTTACTACTCTTTGCATTTCAAATAGTTTTATGGTTTTGGGTAGTGGTTCCTGAAGTGTGGTCTATGGATCAGTGTTAATCAGCTAAGTCGTGGCAGAGGATCTACACAACTACATCTGCAGTATTTTCAGTAAAGAGTTTCACAGAAGTGGATGCATTCCTGAGAAATTTAGAGGTCTAATATTGACCCATAATTTCACACTCAACACCCAGTTCCTCCTCTCAGTTACAGGGGAATATTATTATCAGAAAGCAGCATTCTCCATGCAAAGAACAAAGATTCAGGTTTCAGCTGGAAATAGAAAGGTTATAAATGGCCACACTAAACTTTCAACCAGGGGAAGATACTCTTATCCAATTACAAGAAAACTTCTTGTCCTTTCCTGTGATTAAACCATTTGCCTGCACTATTAATACTATCACAGCAGTACTTTTTATCTACAGAGGCAAAAGCCAGCACATGCAAAAAGAGCTGCCATTTGGCAAGTTTAAAAGCACAGAAGGCATCACTTAATAGCAGAAATGTTATTAACAGGTTTTATCCCATGTTTTTTGCTAAATTTTTCTCACCTTTTTACTATGCTCCTGGTTTGTTGGTTTGGTTTGGTGTTTGGTTTGGTTTTTCTTTTAATAGAGTACTAAGAGCCTTGTGAATTTCTGTCATGAAAAATATTCCATAATTATTGTGCTAAGACAGAAACAAATAAAAACACATCTTTCATTTGGTGCTTAGACATATGAGAAAAGGTAAAGGAGAAAATAATTTCAGATGGATTGACTGTTGCATTTAACAAAAGTGCATGGAAAAATATTTATGAAGATGAATTTCATATTATAATACAAGACAGAATCTTTTTACTATGTTGACAATTCTCCTCATTACAATAACAGAGCTGTTCATAGCAGTCTTATGAAAGTAGGTATTACAGAAACTAGTACATTACATCTCATTTTCCTTCTTTATGCTACTGCTTTGACATTTGAAAACCAGTGTAGATTCCTGAAGTGATTTTATAGCTGGCTGTAAGTTTATGCCCAGCATCTACTGAAAGTATTGGAAAACTTAAAAGAAAAAATTCTAACCTTTAATTGTAATAATAAAACTATTACCTTATTACTATTCTTACTCATCTTGAAACTGCCAAAGCTGCTGTGGGCAAATTGCCCCTAGATAAAAAAAGCTGCACACTAAGTTGCTGAAATAATCTTGCAGTATGGGCACTCGAAAATGAAGGAAAAATGTTATTCACAGGTTAAGAGGAGGAGTGATAAAAAAAATTAACTCCATCCCAGCCAAAACCAGTACAAGCAAAAACGAACACTTACTGGTTTCAAAGGTATTTAGTGAATTAACCTGATTTTTTTACAAAACTATCTCATTGTTTTAACTGTCCTCGAGGGTTCCATGCCATTATCTATTAGAGAAAATGAAATGCTCTTTTCCACCAACATGTGCATGAAATCCATATCAGACTTTCCTTTAAGAAGTTTATATCACTCAACAGGGTTTTCATGTATCACTGTTTTCTGCACTGTACCAAATTAAAATTAAGTATCTGGAACAGAGGACAGGATTCCTGCACATGGTTTTTGAGGACCTGATGAAGAAGGGAGCAAGGGGAACGAGGAGCAGAGGGCAACAGAAGGAAGAACAGGAGGAGACAGACATGTTAAAAAATGATTCAAAAAGGTATAAGAGCCCTTTGACACCAATAACAAGGCTTCTAACTCCCTGGCAAGCTGTCCCTCAGAGGGATGCATGGATACTCCTGGAGAAGCCCGGGAATTTATTCTCTTAATAACTGCTGCTCTTGGTCAGGCAGCTTGCTACCATTCTTATTTGTAGAGAGATGGCCTTCACACAGACCATAACCTTTCTCTGGAGGTCAATCCAAAATCCAAATAGGCATTGTCCATGTCCAAGGTTGCCAATTCCTTTCCATGAGTCTGAGCAAACCATAGGTCCTCTGAAAATGCTCCCAGCCAGGAGTATCTCCGCGTGGCCACAGCTCGCCCAAGTTTTGCAGCAATGCAAACACTGCTGATGGTCCAGCATGACAGGTCCAGCTCCTGGCTGCCATGCTATGCCTTGCCCTTGAGAAAACCACTAAGGTCAGGACCATTAGTCACTCTGTTGACCAGAGGAAAAGTCTGAATAAACACAATGTTAGGATGTAATCCTGGAAGAAGAGGGAGTGAAGAGAAATTTCTGGTCAAGCAGATTTGCCACATTGCATGTCTGTGATTAGTTTCAGTTTAGCCTGATGTGGTCTAAACAGAAGTGACACCCAGAAACAGCTGGACCTGGAAAATGGACCTAAAAGTAATGGGATGAACCACCTTTTGTACAATGATCTTCCCACTGCACTAAAGTGCTTAATATTTGCATTGAATTACAGCCATTACAGTTAACTGAAGGAGAGAATCCCTGTTTTCTGAAGATCCAGGATGCGAAGGATATCCTTAATTCTCCCATGCGTTTATTACCTGAATTGCCAAGAACTTCTGGATCTGTAAAAGAGATACACTTCCTCCAATTTCTGGTTTAGTTTGAAATATCTAATGCATTCTGTCCAGACTTTACCTGAGACCATGAAGATCTCGGGTGTCTCAGATTTTTAACCATGATCTCAATTTAATGCAGACTACATCCACAGTGCCAGGTAAAAATCAGATAGCTAAGCTGACTCTAAAGGACTACAGAAGTATTTACTCAAGGATGCTGTTTCAGTATTGCATGTGACTTACTACAGCTGAACTATAACTTATTTGCAATTCCAAATCAATAAAATCACTTAGGTGGAGTTTGGTACCACGTTCTGAGCCTGTATGAGAGTTTATCACTGCAGTGATGATACAAGAAAGGAACTCTTACTGCTGTAATCATCTCTGGAGGACATGCCTTTCTGAAATGTACACTCACAGTCTGAGCATTTTGGTTGCCACTTTTGTTTCAAAGTGAAAACTGAGCTAACGAAACATTGAAAAGAAGTCAGAAAAGGACTTTGGTTATTTTTCAGCTTTAGATGCCCACAGGCATTCAGATATAATTCACTTTCATATGTTAAATTGGAAAGGGGAAGATCTGAAGTTTTAAATACCTATTTATCGTCCTCCTAATCTAGCTTGCTTGTTCCCCTTGCAATGAAACTCTTACTGTTATCTGCTCCTGTCTGTTATCACAACCTCCACCTTCTGTCTGGTGTTTCTGACCTTCCTCTGCACGTGCTCCTTCCCTCATTCCAAACTCCTCCAGGGGATGCCAGCTCTGAACTGAAACTTGTACCTATTTCCTTGCAAACCCTCTTTTAAAAATGCACATCCACTGTGACACGTGGAAACTATGAGGTGATGGGCCAGCTCTGGGGGACAGAGCAAATTAGCCTGAGAACACTGCCATGCCAGCAGGGTTATGCTGCTTTGGAAAGGGAAGGCACTGTGTCTTCATCAGAGTATCCATCAGAGTGTAGAATTTCATGACCATCTGGGCAAATGCAACTCCATTAAAATCAGCAAAACTCACATGATGACTTCTTTGTAGGTTTTTCCTTAAGGTCTTAGGTACAGGAAAACAAACACTTCTTCTAGTAAAAAAAAAAATTTGAACTTCTATGCATTAAATACATATACACATATCTACATAAAAGATAAAAGGTTTGTTTGTGTGTAAAAACAAACAAACAAACAAACAAACAAAAACCAAAAACAAACCAAACCAATGCTGAAGGAAATCAAGGGGATTGGTCTTCCAAAAATGGGTGACTTAGGTACATGTGCATGAACCAGCCATTTGGAAAACAAGGAAAGGATTGATGTGATGTTTATTGAAACAGCTACAATGCAGAAATTATTCTCTTTTTATGGTCTTTTAGCATTGTAGAAGTTTGAGTAACTATAAATTTAATTTGGAGAGGTTCCCCCTCAGCAGAACAGAAAACCTCCCAAGCTCAGCTACTCCTTTTACTCACAGCTATTCCACTGAGCTCTAAAACACTACTTCCCACTTAAGGAGGCAGAACAGAGACCTCTCTGTGCACTTCAAATCACTAACTCACTCCATGGGGAGTGACCAGGCACGGCACCAACCAACAGCTTTAGGAATAATGATCTGGGTGCAGCCAAGTGCCAGCTCTGCCCCAGGGGTCACTACCACAGGCTCCTGTGTATGGACAGCTCTGCAGCATCACCAGCTGCTTTTGAAAATGTACAACTCCTACATTAATGGGTTTATTTGGAATGCAGTGTAGTGAAAATCAAAATGTGAATTTTGATCAACTGCATGTCCTAAATTTCTTTAGCCAGCCAGTTCCATAAGCTGCTTCTTTATGACACTCTCATCCTTGACATTTTGACTTCTATTTTTCCCAGGTGGATTGCTTAATGATCAATTTCCAGCATGCTCCCAGTGACTCAGGCATCATTTCTGCACTGGTCTGATCACCCTGTCACAAGTTCTTGCTCACACAGATCTCTACACCCACCTTCCATCTCAGTCTGGGGGCCATATCTTATTAGTTGAACAGCAAGAAAGCATTAACAGTAATTACAGAAATGTTTTTCCTCTGCTCTAATTACAGTGACATCAGCATTCTATTAACCTTTAAATTACTGGTATTTTTCCAGAGAGAACTGTAATGAATAGTAGTTAAGAAAGAAGCTCCATGATTTCAGAGCAGAGAAAATGAGCAAGAAAGAAAGCAGAGATGTTTTATACTGGTGCCAGTATAAAAGTCTTCTGACAGTGCTCTTGTGTTGATGGACAGCACTGCCTCTTACAGGCCAGATCCTCAGCTGGTATATACTGGAATAGACTCACTGATTCTGGTAGCTATAAAGCACAGCTTTTATTTCCAGCCTTTGGATCTCTTTAGAAAGGCCACACGGAGCTCAAAGCGCTAAATGTGGTGTGGTAGGTACCTTGCAGCGGGAAAGAGTGAGAAGTAACTGCCTTGCATATGCTCCTGGACAGACAGAAAGAAAAATTGTTCTGGACTTACCTTAAGAACAATAGACATCAAACACCAAGGAATATGAAAAAGATGTAGCTTTCTTTCTTATGTGATAGTCCAATTTCAGGGATAGTCCAATCTCATCTGTGATAAAATTGATATTTCTTTTATTTCATTGATGAGATTCCTTAATTTTTTTTTTTGCAACTGGCTTCAAAAGGAAATTTTTTTTTCAGAGAAGCTAAGGAAAGCAGAGATTGGCAGAAAACCAATTCTTTATGGAGCAAGTCAAATGAAGCAACAGATACTTTTGTGTATTCTGAAAATTATGTTTAACATTTTAGGGACACTTAATCAGAGGAAATGTTTTTTTGTCCCTTTAAGCTTTCCAAACACTTCATTCCTTTAAAGGAAGTCTGTGGAAATACTTCCCGTGAGAATATGAACACTCAGGAAAAAAAAGGGAACCATTTATGCTGATACATGTTTTTTCACTCAGTTGTTTCTGGCAGAGGTGCCTGTTCCCCAAATATTCCTAAGCAGTCAGATATACAATGCCGAGGACTTCTACAGTGATGTGACACAAACTTGTGTTCACAGTAGCATACACATAATACATAGCAGAAGTTTGGCACAGGAAGGACAGAGGACAACCAGTAATGGAATAAAATAATCTTATTATCTCATGCAGAACTAGAAAGAACCCAGTGCAGATGATCCTGTATGGAAACAAAATTTTTCTCTTCTTCCAATGACAAGAATCACTTTAATAGACAGAGTTCTTACTTCAGCCTAGAACTCCACTGTGTGTCCTTTGTAAATGTGTTTGGGGTTATCACTTCTAAGTTAAGCCTTCTCTGGTTTTCTCCTTGATTTGTGGCTGACATATTTATGCACGATATTGTGAACTTCACTCAGTCCACTCCTGCAGAATGAGATCTGGTTAAAAGTCAATTCTCATTTCCTTTTTTTCAGTGTCTTTCCTAAAAACTGTTCTAGTGCATGAATATGAGAAAAAATTGGACCAGTTGAAGTGAGTGCTATGACAAAAGATCTCAACTGACACTAAAATCCTTGACCTGAATCAGGCAGAGAAGTGAGTTAAGCCAGTTTTCCTGTCTTGCTGTGTGACATGGATAATACTGGATTGATTAGCTCTCCCTGTGTTTGAAATTTCAGGCAGAATTTCAAGGAAACCTTCACTGACCAAGAACAACTGAAACTGCCCTTCTCAAAGGAGAATGTTCAGCCTTTCCACAAGACAGTTTTGTCAACTGAACAAAATATCACAACCAGCAGACATTTTCTAAAACAGCCAAGAGGCTTCAGGACTACAAGAATCATTTTCAGAACTTCATACTCTTAGAAGCCTTAATCTTCCTTTATTTCCTTGAGGGTGAGAACAGTCAGCACAAATTTACCACAGGTCAGATGAAGATTATAGAAAGCCAAAGGCAGAGAGGAGCATGTAACCACAGTATAACCCCGCTGGCATTAGGAGCGTGGTGCTTTCTGAGCCTTGGCAGAGGTGACTGACTCCAGCGTGGGAGCTCTTAAATCAGAACACACATTTATTGAAAATGCATCTGCAAAGAATTTTGTCCTAATAAAGCAAGTAAAAGGAACTGAAATTGCTTAGTATATACCTTTAGAAAATCTTATTCATCTTTATATATTGGCACTGCTACAATTAATAGCCTGTTTGAATTTCCCTTACACTTTCTATTACAGGAGGCTCATAATTCAGGCATAAAAATCTTACTCTGGGCTGAAACTTGTTATTTAATGTCTTAGCTCATTTCATGCGGCTTTCTTGCACAACCCAGCTCACTTCCCACCAACAGAAGCTGCTAAAGGGGGTTCTCCAACCTAACCTACTGGAAAGGGGTCAGAAAGCTCTGTTGTTCCCTGCTGTAAAGTTTGTAAGAGCATATTTTTAAATGAAACACCTGTGTCTGTCCAAGAGCAGATGGGGTAAGAGCTCAGGAAGTGAGTCTTCTAACTAAATCTTTAAAAACAGTCCAGAGAAAGACCCCAGAAAATTACAGAATTCTTATTTGTCTATCACCAATACAAGGAATTTGAACCTTCCTGTCACCTTGAATAAGGATCCTATTGGCACACAGGTTTTTGGGAGGGGGTGGTCTTATGCTGGAGGCAGAAGAAACAACCATAGTATGACCATTGAGAATGAGACTGAGAACGGAGGAGTAAGAACAGCCCGACAGCTGGGAACAGACATCCACCTAAGGGATAACCAGGGGCCGTAGTCAAAAACTGTTCACAGACAGGGCAAAGAAAGCCAGAAAGACAACGGAAGCAGAACTATGTCTGGTTGTGATTTCTGCACAGTAAAAGAAGTGATAACATTGAGATTCTTTCCCTATTGGTCATTACTGTTCGTTCTGACTCAGTTCATGACTCTGCAAACAGGAACACCAGATCTGTACAATATCAAGTCCCTTTGCCATATAAATCTGATTCACATCAGCCATGGATGCAAACTGCATTGTTGAATTGTCCAGGCCAGTGATGATGTTTATGAAGGCATGAAGACAGACAGCATCTTAGCTAGTAAATGCAATTTATGTGAGATTGTGGTTTGCAGATGGAACACGTGATTTTTTTCTGATCTGGCAATAGGAGTTCAAAATCCTAATTTACTACACCCTCAAATCATTATCCCAAATGAAAGGTGTTGAGTTACATACCATCACAACTCTACTACACATTTTCTTCCCCTTAAGGCATTACAAGCTTTTTACAGTTTCACAACTATTTCTTTGAATATTTTTAATAATTTGCTGAATTTTATATGTGTCCATTTCTTGAACGCTCTCTAATTTTTGAAAATTCAAAAGACTCATAATTAAGATCTGCTTTTTATAATTATTATTATTTTCCCCAAAACACTGTCAGAGTATCACCTTCTACTATTTTGTAATAAATTTGCATGAAACTGCTAAAGGTGACAATGTATCACATGATACTATCTGCAAAATGACAAGGATAATGACTTTCAAAAAGTAAATTGTGGAAAAATAAGGAGTAGTAAGGAAGAGTTATGCTGGGACCCTGCATCACCCAGTGCTATTAAACTATTGAGACTATATAGAGGTTGTTTCATGTAGCTCTGAGTGGAGATGTGGGGATGTCACCAGTGGAACAGTGGTCTCCATCAACTAGAGTGGAACTGACAGTAAAGATCTTCAGTTTCTATTCCCAGCCTTGCCACTTACACCACAGAAAGTCTCTTTCCTTCTCTATTCCTCAGCTCCCCCATTTATAAAACATGAATATCATTACTTACTTACTTCACAGAATATCTTAGTTATTCAGTTAGTCAAAATGCTTAACTGAAAAATCGTATCTATGAACCTCCCTCGAGGAAAAGCAAATAAAATCTGCAGTTAATGTAGTTACCAACATGAGGAATCACAACAAGTGGAAAATGAGTTGTAAAATGGTCGTTTTTTAAGAACTTCACCCAAATGAACAAGGTTATCACCCCTGACAGCATGCTAGAACAGAGTTCATATGAAAGTACAACCCTACAGATGATCATAGATGAGCACTGAATAGGCAGCCACCAAGGAAGTTCTGTTTATGTGAATAATTTGATTAGAAAACAATGTGTTCTTTTTCAATTTTATGCATGTCATGTCAGAGCATGATGAGATTTTGCCCGTTCCTGTGCACTGGTTAAACCCACATATTTTAAGTCAGAGGTTGGTAGAGTTTTTCATTAGCTTTAAAACTAACTTGCTGTGTAGGGTCTTATACATAATCTCTCTTCTTGCATGAGAGACAATAACCTCTCACATGTTCTGCTTTTTTTTTTTCCAAGTAGGTATATGGGAGATCTTCAGCTCAGAGTTCCCAATAAAGTGCTTCCTCACTTTGCTCTACATTGACATTTTTATTTTGAGGAGAGAACTAACATTAAAAATACAAAAAAATGAACTAATGAGGTACTCCAACACTTGCTTTGGATTAATACATTTGATTTGGCAGTGTGCATTTGGATTAGAGTTGGAAGGTGTATTTCTAATATTTGAAGAATAAGGAAAAGGAAAAAAAAACCCAACTGAGCTAGAAAGGTTTATAAATTCTCAGATAAAATGATATATTATTCATTTGAAGTCATCTCTCTACAGCTCAGAAGATTTTCTCTACTGTGACAGATTGGAAAACTCCAGTACAATTTGTCTTTTCAAGCTGTCCCTGAAAGAAGATTCTGGGGGAAGTATTTCAAGTGAAGAAACATGTGCTGTCTTCTTCGCTTTTAGCTTATATCCAAGCTACTGAACTGAGAACATTTTATATCCTGTCAGTTTTAATGTTTGTTAGTCTACTTTTATAATTATGTCATTTGTGAGATTCTGTTAGAACAGAGACTGGGGTTTGTAAAAATGTGAGGCATGAACGTGGCACAGTAATTCACAGAGAGCTTTGTTTTCACAAACAGTCCAAAACAGAGAGCTTGCAAACTCTGGTTCTCCCAGACAGCTCTGTCAACTCCGGCTTTCTCCTGCCTCTCATGCGGAAAGTGGAACCAGTTCCTTATTCCAGAGCAGTGAAATCTGCCTTGTACTCATTATCAAGGCATATTTTTTCATTATTATGGCACATGTTCCTTGGTTCCCTTGGCCAAATACTTCATTGTGTGCCAAAATACTCAAGAGAATCAAAGTTATTTGTAATTTTGAATTAAATTTTGTCTAGACATTTGTCAAAAATGGCAGGTAGTGAGAAAAGTCAACGTGTTTTGGAATAGTAGAAACATTCTGTGTCTAAGTTATATAATTTCATTAGGAAACACTTTAGAAGTCATTTTAAAATAAAAGAAAAGGTTAGAAAAAATAATTATATCATTTAATTTGATTTTGAAAAAAATGAAACATTTCAAGTTGATAGCTCATCTGAGATTTACTCAGCTGTTTTGGGAGGCAGTTTTCTTTGAAGGTAGGGTATTTCTGTGCCAGTTGTTAAAATATTCAGGCAACAATATATCATCTTGTGATGATTTTTTTTTGATAGCCAGTCCACTGGTCTTGCAATGCTGAAGTTCTCTTCTCACGGTCACATATCAGTTGCTTATCATTGTTGCTGGAATAAGATTGTAGCTCTTCTGGTCTGCCAGAACCCTGGTCTTATGTCAAAGTGGAAAAAACAGCAGCCACCACCTTTTTCAGGACAAGAAGTGTGCACATGAGAACCCTGGAGATAATCTTGTCATAGAGCTTGTGTGCTCGCACGTGCTTCAGCTTCCATTTCCTTTAGGGAACAAACACTGGGATATTTTCCTTGCCCACAAAACACTCAGTAATATTTTAGGCTGAGCATTTTACTTCCTGCCTTTGGTGTGTTTTCTCTACCTTCGGCAGCAACGTCTGCTCTCTCAGTTTGTGTCTGTCTATTCTGCTTTCCTGTTCTTTTACCTTGAACTTTTGTATTTGTTCTGCATTAATGGGTATTAATGTTTTGATCTTTTTCACACTACAGCCTCTTTCTGCCTCAGGTCACAGTTCTCATCAGACACTTACTACTTATTCCAGTATTTCAGGAGTGATCCCAGGGACAGTGTCAATCATTTGATGTCCTTGCTTCGCTATGGCAAAGTACAGAAAGGAAAAAAAAGAAAAATGAAAAAAGTATCCCCCAATTTTATCTTCATTTTTTTATCACCATTTTCTGCAGGTGTTGCATTTTTTTCCCTCCTTAATTGCATTTCCTGCCATGTTGTGTGTGCCATGAATCTGCTCGGTGACATCAAATTTCGTCTTAGGTATGCTGAATAATAACAGCTTGAGCTTTACAATAAAATTGTTCTTTATCTGCCACTTACAGAAATCCCAGAACAGTAGCAAATGTCTGAGTCGTGCACATAGATTTGCACTGTCTGGTCTACACTCTTCTCTCTTTCAACTTGCACTCCTCATCTAAGTGCTATCCAATTTATTACTTGCATGAAAGACTCCGTATAGCATAAGAATTGAAAAAGCTTCAAATACTGCAGGTTTTCAGCCATAATTGCAGCTCAGTTTCAGCCTTATCTTCATGGGTAGCACTAACACCATTTGTAATTTGCTTTCTTTCAAGTAAGACATGAAGGTCAGCAGAAGTGTACAAGCAGGGCCTATACTCATAGGTTTATTGAGTCTAAAAAGAGCTAATTAAAGCTTAATTAACCAGCATGCCATGCTATATAACAGCAACTTTACTATGAATAAAATGTTGTACCATCAGGAGCACAGATTTTTCTCCTCCAGCATTACCCCTAACTGCCCCCAGGATCTGAAATCCTGGGGTCAAGCTCCCCATAGGCATCCCTTCTCTGTACAGATGTGTTTGCACAAATTCCCCCTCTTCTTGCACACTTTTTCTGCAAGCCTTGTTGTATTTCTGTACTCTGCCACTCAGTGCACAGAGGGTAATGGTAATATGGACCATTCAATAACTAATACTCTGATAAAGAGGCTGAATGGAAAACAGTTTTCCATTTATTTAAAAGAAAAATATTGATAGAGTTATCTTTTTAAATAAGAATGGAAACATGTTGCCACCATCCACATTTCTCATAAGCAAATATATTTGTTATTGACGAGGAACTCTCATGAACTAGTTTTTTAAGCTTCTCTTCTGACTGTTCATTTAGGTAGAAAAGAGACAAATTCCCAAGCTTGGGTAAAAGCATTTGATGCAAGGTGCACACAGCTAAGAGATAAGGCCTATCCACCTCCTTGCACATGAGCAGTCAAGGAACTAGAACCAAGTGTGAGGTAATATTAACTGAGATAAACAGCTGGAAAGTAGAAGGGAATTCTTTCCTTTCACTGGAAAATAAATTGTGCTGTTAACAGCTGTGATTCAGTAGCGAAAACAAGTCTTCAAAATTATTTATCTTCATCATCTCTTTAATGAATATTTAAAGTTTGCCTAGAATGAGCTTTCATGTCAGACATTTTGCAGGGCAGTTTACCTGAAGCAGACAGCACTGATGGAGCAGAAGCACTGCTAGTTCTCTGTTAACTTTGGGGCTCAGGTTAACAGTCCCACCTTGGCCTGGAGCAGGGTAGCTCTGAGCTCTCAGGGCTAGGGATACCATATAGTGAGTTTAGACAGGATCACATCTCTAGAAAACTAGTAGCTGGAAGTATTCAGAGGGTGTGAATCCTTCTGTTCCACATCAGAAAGTGAAAACTTACATATTTTCATTAAAGGCAGGAGTAGACTCTTTACAATAGAACTGCTTCTAGAGTGTTTTTTTGCAGATGGATATCTACGTGTTTCTTCAAACAGTGTGGGCAAGCCTTTATTTAAAACATTAAAAACCATTATAATATTCATTCTGGCACCAACTCAAAATTCTCTCTGTATTGAACTTCCTCCTAAACCCTGCCTAAAAATGTTCTTTATCCGCACGTGTGTACATGTATAGTACAGCTGGGGGGAAAGTCTTGTCATTAGCTTTTTTAGGGTTTCCTTTAGGTTTCTGCTTTATTGGACACACCTGTGGAAGTTATTTCAATAGACAAAGATCTGTTTTCCCTCACTTTCTATGCAGCTGTTCTGACAAGGCTATTATATGAAACAAAATTTCCCTCTGTGCTCTGGTCTCTGAGTTAGCCTGTAACTCCAAGGAGTTAACATGTGTGACAGGTCTTTTCCTTGCACAAAATTTTTGAAATAAGGCATAAAAAATGAATCTCAGTAATGGTTGATGAAGCTTTGTCAAAGAAGACTGATCAAAGCACTAGAACAAAATAATTCTCTATACAGAATTTATGAAATTCAGACTCCTTCCTAAAGTACCGGATGAAAACTTAGAGCAGATCTCTGGAACAACTGAATACCAAAGCTACAAATCAAAAGTATTTCAAAGGCACTTTGATTAACTGAGCTATAGTCATGTATTGTGCCAATTGATCTATGTTTCTTTCTGGCCAAGTATTGTTTCTTGCCTCCAAAACAAACTGACCGTACTCAGGAGTGACCTTAAAATTGCCATAAGGGAAGGATGACTCAGAGAAAAGCCTCAAGCTCCTCTATGTTTATGAGATCATGACTTCCTGTGAATCTCTTCATTTTGAGGAGATGCCGCTGTCATCTTCTGTTATCCTAAAACTTCAAGGCCAAACAGGTGTTTTAGGTGACAAATCTGATCTTGGTGTTCTTAAAAGATATTTTTTAGACTTGCAGCCGTGATTGCCAATGACTTTGAGATAACACACTCTGAGATTTTGTTGGCACTTAGAGGTAATTCACAGTAGTTAACCAGGGTGATCTTACTTAAAATCTTCCTTTTAAATTAGCTAACTTATATGCTTACATATAAACACCTTGAAATACTAAAATTCAAAGGACATTCCAATTCTTAATTACTGAACAACTGAAATGCAAGATACCTGTCTGCTTTGGTACCTATCTGGTCTTTTTCACCAAGACTCACTAGGGAGCTATTATTCATGTTTTCTGAATTTAAACACAACACGTTGAAGTTGTTCTATCTGTCTTTTGGGATATGACCATTACTGAATCAGTTTCTTTACCACTAGGAATAATTTTGCTGAATTTAATAGAGACACTCAGGCATAGAACAGCTACATGGAAAGATCAGTCTAAACCTCAAGTACTCAAACTACAAAACAAGAAAGGGTTAAAAGCAATTAGGCAACTCAACTTTGGGTTACAAGAAAACTGGGCTTTTAATATACGGACAGGAAAACTATGGGGAATTATTTTTTAATGAAGAGATAGAGAAGGAATTTATGTAAATATACTGTATCATGATGTAATAATTAAAGAGAATATATCACATCTTTCCAAATCAATGGTGTCAATAGACTTTTAAAAAAAAAAAAAGTTACTTTCACCTCTTGATAAAAATGGCATTTTGACCTCGTCTAAGTGTAATGTGCACATGAGTTTGCTGTATAATTTCTTCACTAATTAGCATTTTGTTATGTAAATTTGGTAAAGCAGTTGAAAGCTAAAATCTCAAATGAAGTTTGCATCCAATTACAGAATTGCAAAATGACTCTAATAGTGCTTCACCACTATATGTTTCTTATGCCAGAGTAAATCTGACTCAGAGGACCATTTTCTGCCTTAATCTACCTTTTCCTGACCAACAGTTTTAAGCTACTGAACAGATTCCCCAGAATATCTCCATCACTGAGTAATACACTCATCATCCTACATTATTCATCTGAGCTTTTGCTCTAGGAATAGGATACTTCCATGCTGGTCCCTTGAATCCCAGAGCAAGAGGAAGCTGTTCATCTTCTGAATCATAATATGTCTGGAGACACTAAATGCTTGCTAGCAAGGAGAAACGAACGGCATGAAAACATCAGCAATACAAAATCTCTGCTAGCTGCAGCACTTATAGCACATGCTGATATGTAAAAAGGTGTTAAATCTAAATACTTGCCAAAAGAAATAAAAAGTAAGTAAGAAACATCTGTGTTCTCTTCAAATGAAAAGGTTTGCTTCACCAGAATTCCAAATATCAAGCATAACTCTGTTAGAAATTATCATGGGGCTGTTCTGTGTTCCCAGCTTGGTATTTAACATTTGCATTGGGATCTTTCCAATAATCCTGAAAGGTGTTTGGTCTTCTTATTTTTTTTCCTGGTATTTAGAATATGCTATTTATCCTTACTTCTATTCATAATGAATGGTGAATCTCTTATACAAATATCCAATAATTCTTAAAGATGCAATTCAGCAAGCCTGTATTTTATAACATAATCCAGGAATTATTCTGATTAGAAGATTTTCCAATAAAGACTCATACTTATTGCACAGGTTATGTTACTTTTACTACTATTATAAACATATATTGTTACATACATATATCTCTAATATTATTATCTAGTGTACATGGTTCAGCACAATTTAAAATTAACTTTTTTTGCAGGATAGCCACATTCTGACATTTTAACTACTTAAACTTTATTAAAAGCATATGACCAGATCAATTATAGATAAAAGTGATGAATAAATGTGGGTAAATTATTGGTATGGGGGGGATGGTGAAACTGAAGAATTAGAAAAAAATGGCCAGTAGAATGCTTTCATTTCTCAAGGAAAAAAAATAAGAAGAAAAACAATTTATGGTCAAGCAAAAATGCTGTTTGATACACACAGTAAAAACATGTATCATTAGAAATTAATTAACCTTCTGAATTAGCAGAGGTCAACTCATGTATAAAACACGAAAGCATCAGCTTTCAATTTAATATTTATCACCAAATCAATTTTTCCATATGTAATATTTCCTACCAAAAAATTGCATAATATGGGGGGGAAAGAATAAAAAAAATACAATATTTTAAATGCAATATGCAAACTGAACAAAATAGGCATTTGTATGTGCAACTCATAAATCCATGAGTAAATTATATCAGTTTTGCAAAAATCAGTCAATATCCAGCTGCCTGTTCTGCATATTTGGTAGGTGTGAAAATCATGGCTAGGCTTCGCGAACGAAGATTTGGGAAGGGCTCTACCCACGCTTGCTGCAAGCGCGGGTGTGAAAATAGGTATTTACTGAAATGACAGTGCTAGCTTATTTCACCCATTATTAAAAGTTAGGTATCTAGTGCTCTGTGCTAAATATGTTAGAGTTGCAAAGTCGGACAAAAGAGCTCACTCCTATAAAATGCTACATTAGAAGGAATATTGGTTTTCTTACTATTCACAGAGCCAAGTGAGGCAAGCCTTGTCATGAAACTCAAGAGCATTGGGGGAATATTAATGTTGAAAAGTACTCTGTGAGTAGCATAATTAAGGATTTTGTTTATCAATTAGGAAGCAGAAGGATGTTTCAAGAGGCAACCCCACAGAATCTCACAACTAAAAAGGGTAACAAAGTTCAAAACAACTTGTCTTCTTCACAGACTGAATTGAGGCGTGCATTTTCCTCTTCTAAATGTGCCTTAACAACTCTATCTTCATTCAGTGGAGAATCTGTGGATGCTTCTGAGAATCTGTTTGTGTGCTCTCTGAGCCAACCAAATTGTGTTCAGATGCTGCATTTATCTCCATTTATAAATGGTGATATTTGGGGGCTCCATAAAATTCAGAACGTCATGTTTGTTCTTCGCTATATAAAAATTACTTTTAAAGGCATTTTAAAAGCTACTTGGTATTGAAATGAGGAAAAGAGTATGCATTTGGCTTCATTATCAAATTTATGAGTATAAGCCACAAAGCAAAATTTGTTCTTTATTGTTGCTTTCTGGTGTAGAAAGTTTCCACACTCTCTGAAGTCCATAGAAGGGAAGCCCCTTTGTGTTTCAGGGCTTTTTGGAAAGCAGAAATGAGTAGACAAGGAAAGATTTGGCATTGCATTAAAAAATACAGAGTTTGACTTTACTTTTTTTGGGGAAAGAAGACGAATACTGGTTTGCAAAGACCTTAAAAGAGGCTTTTTTCATCCTTTAGCAAGACCCAAAAAGAATCTATTAAATTTACAAAAAACAAGCCAGCAAAAAAAATTATACACCAAAAAAAAAAAAAATCCCCCAAAATGAAACAAACAAAAAAACCCCAAACAATATTTCCCACGGGAAACTATTATAAAAAAATTAACCACATCCAGTGTTAGCAGTAGTGCCTGTCAGGTTTGTGTCTTATTGAGGACATCCTATAATATCCCTGATTTGCCATCTCGTTTGTGATCCTGTGACTCTGCAGTGACTGTGAAGGAAATGAAAAGGAGAAAAGCCCTGGGATACAGCACATGGTTATACAGTAATGGTTATGGATTTCTAGGAAATACAGGAATAAATTCAACAACTTGTGCAGGAAGGAAAAGTAAGTGAAAAATCAGCAGATTTGTCTGGGTAGGTGACTGAAAGAAATATGGGACATTTTTTGACTAGAAACTGGTGATAACACGTTAGAGAACACTGAGGAGGAAGTAACCAAAGATGGTCAGGGATTTGCAGCTCAACATTCTGCAGAAAAATTATTGTCACGGAGTCTGCAACCAGTCTCCGGTAAGTTTTCTGCCATTATGAATTAAAGAAATATCCGCAGGAAGATAGGATAGGATACCTGCTTTGAAGTCCTTACCATCTATTTTAAGGCATAACAATAAACACAGAAAAACTGAGGGAAAGGAACATGACAATACAAAGCAAATTCTATTTAATAATTCTTTTTTAACACCTAATAACATATAAGCATCCGTTGAAAAAAAAATATCTTGAAAACCTGACTGAAACTATGTGGGAAACTTTTGCGTGTCTTTGTGAAAGTTAGAAAACTGAAATGTTTTCACCTTTTGCATGAAAATCTTTTCAATGTTTATTTGTTTTTAATGAAAGAAGAAAGGCAAGCTCACACCCAACAGCTGCTGAGCTCAGGCATAGTTTGGAAGTCCCGAGTTCAAGTATCTGCTAAAACTAGTGTTTGTTTATACAAAGTGTAAACAGAGTAGACTCTAATTGCATATCAGCCAGTAGCTTGCTGGTTAAGTTTTTATCTGTGGTGTGAAAGAGATCAAAACTCACACTGAATCAGGAAAAACAGAGACTTGACCGACTCACCTACCGCAGGCGCGCTCTGTGCTACAGCCACTGGAACACTGTTTATTCCTACCATAAAGTCACCATCCTTGCTCAGAAGAAGCTGCACCTTTGCTAAAACCTTTCTGCCAAAACTAGCATATATTTCACAGTGAAGAGTGCTGTTTTCAAAACACTGACCTTTTCAAGTGAAGACCCATTCTGTTGAAACATGACTGCATAACTTTAGGGCTGTATCTCTACGGTGGAAGGAATTAGTTGCTTGTTGCAGCTTAACACATTTCATTATTTTACTTCTCAGAAAGAAGATCTAGAAGCAAAATACAAAAAGAAATTAAGGGGGAAATTCAGTCTAAATTGCATATGCTCTAATACCCTGGAACTTTAAATTCCAAAGAGCAATCCAAATTCTCAAGCCACTATAATATATAAAGACTAAAACCTTCCCTGCTGAAACTTCATACTCTTTTAAAACTGCCCATGACCTTGTGACTCAAATCAGCTAGATCTGCCTTTACATTTACTTAATGCAAAGTCACCCATACGTCTTGGCAGTATATTTGCAGTGTTGACTGCTGGCTCTGTTAAAAGCAAATAGGGTAAAATAAAATAAGATGCTGTGGATTTATCATGACTCCTCCAGAAAGTGCTCTCATTTGGACACTAGGCAGGAAAAGAAAACAGAAAGTATGTGACAGTAACACTCTCTTGGACAGTTTGTCACTGATTTTTCTAGAATATGTCAATAACAATAATCACATTGGTTAGGAAAATAGATGAAATTAATATTCTTGTCTTTAATTTCTTTCAAAAAGTTTATTTTAATGACATAATCCTGTTGTGAGTCTTGAAAACATATTGCAGGAATGTGCTTACATGTGCATCTGTAATGTTTCCTTTCACCAAAAAATCACAAAGAGGCTTATAATGAATCTGTAATTAGGATACGTAATTTCATCATTGAAATATGGCTACTTACTGGGTAGAGAATTACTTCTATCATAACTTCATTTCATATCTACATATGCAACTACCTCCCTTATATCTGTGAGATTAATACTGAAAACAATCTATTTTACACGCTCTGAGGGTTAATCTCATCACGTGCAGCAGCTTAATTCAGTTCACCTCATATCACAAAACAAGGGTGAAGAGATATCAGCAATAACCTAGAATAAATTCTCTGTTTCCAATAGAAGCACGGGAAAGATGATGTTTAATATTACAGTAGATAGAATTTGTATTTTGAAGGGTTTATCTAAGGTGAAAGTCCCAACAGCCCAAAACTTGATGACGCTGTGTTGCCTGCCCAGACTAGAGCACTTAAAATCTCCAAATACTAATCCTTCTATAACTAAATGTCAACATGCTTCCTTAATCTTTCTAGGAGCATTCTTAAGTAAAATTATTCTACAAAGGAACCCTTAAGAGCTGTTAGGCAAGGTGTTTGAAATAGTCAGCCTTTAGGAAGGGATCCAGATTGACTGTAGTAAAGGAATATCATCAGCTGGACTAGGTAATCATTGCAGGGGCCTTTCCAACTGAAATGTTTATCCTGTTCTATTCTAAATATGAGGACTTCATAATGAATGCACCACAGTGCAGTGGAGACATTGCTCTGTCCCAGTGGAAGCTGGGAGGAAAGAATTTCTACAGCAGTGGATTTCTTCTTTTGACTTTAATCCCTGACAGCTGCTACTGCTTCCTAGTTCATGTTCCCTGCTGCAGTCATGACATGTTTACAGGTCTTATGCATTGAACAACCCTTCCCCCTACACATATGTGTGCAATGAGATCTTTTTCATAATGAGAAATGATAAGCAGCCCAAATAGAGGAGTCAGAACTGCTGGCTGTGTGTACAGTTACAAACAACAACTACGACAGCCATTTTGCTTTGTTCAGGTTTCTTTAGAAATACGGTTTCCCTCATTGTAACTTGACATCTAAATACATTTAGAATTAGGCTTTATTTAGGACAATAAACTAACATGGTCTCTTTCTATGAAAAGCTTTGAACAGTATAAATACCACCAAGTTTCTGCCAGAAAGTGGTATATATTGTAAGAGCATAATCCTATGTGGCTTCCTGTCTGCTCTGAGGAAGTATGATCTAAGGCATTCACTCCGGACCCAGGAAAGTTTTTTCCTCCTTTAGATCTGACAGAATCTGTGTTCTGGAGGTGTGCTTAATCATTTCAACCTGTCTTGTTTTCCTGTATCACTTTCTGTTCTGATTAATTAGATTACAAACTCTGTGTTTTGTAAAATGTCTGGCATGAAGAGTAACATCTCAACTGACCCCAATGTGCTGTCATAACGCAAAGAGAGAGGACAAAAATAGGAATCTAAGGGGGAGTAGTACTGAGCAGTGAATGAAAAGCACAGAAAAATAAGTTAAACTTTGGTTCAAGCCAAAGGGAGACACCAGATCTGAAAGGTGGTTGTTGTTTTCCATGGCAACCATTTACACGCCCTTCTGTGGCATGCGCCCCCACACACCAGAATATAGTATACGTGAAGGTGAGCAAAAGGCCTTTTCAACCCAAGGGTTGTATGAGCTGTAATCTCACCTTTTGTCTGCCGACAAAGAGGCTTTATAAAGTCAAATATGCGCTAACAACTTCTGTTAATGATCTGTCTTTGCAGACGTTCTCTAGGGCGGGGTTTAAGGGAAAGTATACTATATACAAAGATTCACTTGGCTTATTGTTTTTCCTATGTGCTAAACTACTCTACTGAAATCCTGAGATTCCCATCGCAGGCTCCTTAGCTACAACTAGGAATCCACCCCTGACTTCCAGCAGCAGTGACTGAATTCTGCCCTGTGAAAGAGTGGATATCTTTCACCTCCCAGTTGCAAGTGTCTCCAAGCACTGAACTATTCAGCTAGTAAGAGCAAAAATTCTGATACTCTGTGTTCTATTGTGTCTCATAAAAAGAACGTGTATAATGCGCTTTCTTCTAAGTAACGGGCCATATAAAAATAACAGCCTGGTCCTCCTGCATGCATCCGGCTTTCTAATTGGGGTAAGTTCTGGCTGTGGCTGTAAAGCTATTTCGTATGAAAAAGACTCCAAACAAACAAAAATGCCTGAGACATCTCAAAATACAGTGCAATGCTAGCCAGGTTCCTGAAACAGTTCTTAGAGAACTAGTACTACGAAAGGCAGTACCACCCTGTCAGTGCAGTTTTTCTCTGCAGGATGAATTATCCAGGGCTCTGTGCCTCACTAATGCAGTTGTATCGATTTTGAGACCTTGCTAGCCCGAGTAGCCTTACACAGCACAATGCTGTGTGTATGTATTCTTGGTGCTCGTTCTCAAGAGAAGCAATTAAGGTGTCACTGAGTCTTAATTGCCTCCACAGAGGATGTTTTCTTTAAAGCCCAATTCCTTTGAAAAACAAAGAAAAACATATTGCTTAAGTTTTATTTCCAGCCCTCCGCAGGGAAGTTTGCAGTATTCTGTATGTAATTTGCAAATTATCACACCATTTATTTTTAGAAGCAACTAGGAAACTATGCCGATGGTGTAGAGAAATTCACCTGTGTCTGACCAACAGCTCTCAGAACTGCTGGGTGGTGAACACGTGGATGGAGCAGAAAAGCCTCAGTCAGAGGTTGTGGAGCAAAGGGCTCAAAGGCCATGGTTGTGCCAGCCAGGGGCAGATCTGTGCACCAGGGGAGATGCCAAGAGATGCTGTAAGTCAGGGAGCAGCCACTGAGGACTGGCTCTGGTCAGGCCCCAATATCTGGGAGCAGATGCAGCTCACGAGCGTCAATTTCAGGTCAACTTCATCTGAAAACAAAATAAAAGTGATTAAACAAATAAACAAAGAGTCCTCAGAAGCCCCAAATCTGCCCTGCAGTGAGAACCAGCTGGTAACAGGGGCAATGACCAGGCAGCTGTTTCAGGGCAGCCTTCCTGACCCCTCTGAGTGGGGGTCCAGAGAAGGAAAATGAGAACGATGGGGACACTGGAGCATATCCCTTGTGACGAAAGGCTGAGGGATCTGGGCCTGTTCAGCCTTCAGAAGAGATGACTGAGAGGGCACCTCATCACTGTGTATAAATATTTAAAAGGGAAGTGCCACAAAGATGGGATCAGGCTCCTCTTGATGGTGCCAAGTTATTTTGGGCTGGAAGGGACCTTAGAGATCATCACATTCCAACCCCCTGCCATGGGCAGGGACACCTCCCACCAGCCCAGGTTGCTCCAAGCCCCGTCCAACCTGGCCTTAGACACTTTCAGGGATGGGGCACTCCCAGTTTTCCTGGACAACCCGTGCCATGGCCTCACCACCCCCATAGGGGAGAATTTTTCCCTAATATCTGATCTAAACCTACTCTCTTTCAGTTTGAACCCATTCCCCTTGCCCTCTTGTGTTCTTGTAGAGTCTTGCCCCATCTCTCCTGTGAGTTCCCTCAGGCCCTGGAAGGCCGCAGTGAGGCCACTCCAAAGCCTTCTCTTTCCCAGGCCGGACAATCCCTTTCTCCCCGCTCCTCAGGGGAGGCGCTCCATCCCTCAGGAAGGACGAAGGGCAGAACCCGGGGCACGGGAAGTTCCACCTGGAGGCGTCAGCGACCGGGACAAGGAGGGCGCAGAGCCTGCCAGCCCCGAGACATGCCAGGACCGCCTGGGCTCCATCCTGCGCCAGGTGCCTGAGCCTGAGGGCGGGCGGTGGTCCGTCCCAGCCCGGCGCATCGCGGGAACACCCACTACACATCCCACAGGTCCCACACACCCCACAGATCTCACACATCCCACAGCTCCCACACATCCCACAGATCTCACACACCCCACAGCTCCCACACACCCCACAGATTCCACCCACCCCACAGGTCCCACAGATCCCACACACCTCACACACCCCACAGCTCCCACAGGTCCCACACACCCCACAGATCCCACACACCCCACAGATTCCACACACCCCACAGATTCCACACACCCCACAGGTCCCACACGGCCCCGCCTCGCGCGCCTTCCCGGATGGAAGCAGCGCCGCGTGCGGCCGCGTGACCGCTCCCTCCCGGAAGTGCGGCGGGAGCGGGAGCGGGGCCGTGAGGGCGGCCGGGCCGGTGCGGAGCGCGGGGCAGGGCCGGGCCGGGCCGGGCGGNGAGGTCCAGCCATCCCCCCGATCCAGAGATCCAGCCATTCCCCCGATACAGAGATCCAGCCATTCCCCCGATCCAGAGATCCAGCCATTCTCCCGATTCAGAGATCCAGCCATCCCCTGATCCAGAGATCCCCTGATCCAGAGATCGAGCCATCCCCTGACCCAGCCATCCCCCGATCCAGAGATCCAGCCATTCTCCCGATTCAGAGATCCAGCCATCCCCTGATCCAGAGATCGAGCCATCCCCTGACCCAGCCATCCCCCGACCCAGAGATCCCCAGATCCAGAGATCCAGCCATCCCCCGATCCAGCCATCCCCTGATCCAGAGATCGAGCCATCCCCTGACCCAGCCATCCCCTGATCCAGAGATCCAGCCATCCCCCGATCCACAGATCCAGCCATTCCCCGATCCAGCCATCCCCAGATCCCTTCCTTGGGCTCCGGCAGGCCCTGGAATGGGCGCTCGCAACCGCCGAGAACCCTTGCCCTGGTTATCCCCGAGCGCAGTTTGTTTTGGGAAGTTCGCACCGTGTGAGAGCATTAAAAACAAGGCAGGGGAGTGTGTCTGTGTGGGGTGGGTTGTGTCCCTTCGTGGGGCCGCGGCGAACTTTGGGGGAGGCCAGAGGGGCGAGTGAATAATGTGTAAAACAGCTCCTGGCTTGATTCATCGGGGCTGCGCGCACCATCTTAGTCGTGGTCAGGAAGTGGGGCTGACTCAGGCTGGGTTTCACCTGGTGATGTCGTCTGCCGAAATTCCCGGGAGTCCGGGGGAATTCGCATCACTCCGAGCCTCCCTGAGAGCGCGAGTAGGTGAGAAAGAACGTAGAGAATGGAAACCAGCAAAACAAAGGAGGCAGAGTAAGCGTTAACGAGGAGTTCCCGGTGTGTGTTTTTAACCGCAGGATGCTTAAAATCAACAGTCTGGTTTAAAACGTAGCTTTGCTTTGTGGATGTATTCTTGTTTTCTGAAGTGGTGTTAAGGGTTATAAAAATAGTATTTGAACAAAAAGGATTGTTTCGAACCTCTTGCCAGGAAGAACAACGTGTTACAGTCAAGCTGGGTCGTTCCTTATTCTTACCAGTTCTGCAGGATGCGTTATTTTGATAGATATCCCATATGGCTGCAGGAATTCTTACCACAGTGGTTCTGAGCTTAGCCATTTGTATGAGTGCCAAGGCATTTCGTTATAACTGTTAAAAAAAAAAAAAAAAAAGGTTTTGTTCCTTTTTCTGTTTTTGCTAACACCTTTATTATTCCTGGAACTAAAAATTCCTTTTTAGAGGGACAGGTCGCAGTCACTGTTCCTTCTGAAAGTTTTACCAGGCTTCTCTCTCTCTGGGCCTTCTGGGATGTGAGGACAAATGTAAATGTTTGTGAAGGATTTCCAGTGTGTGTCTTCTGCATGGTGTTTTCTCCCCACTCTTTAAGTGGATATTTACTCAGGAAAGGGAAAATAGTTTTTAAACAATATGCCTTTTGTATATAAAGCTGCAAACTTGTCAGGCTTTGGTACATCAGCAGAAACTGGTGTACTCTCTTCTGGAAACCTGAGATTTTATATATCCAGAAATATCCTTGGTGTTATATTGCCTTGAAACAGCTTTCTGCCAAACTTTTAACTTTGGTACTTTGCAATCTCTTTTTAAACTGTCAGTGAAAATAAAGAATTACATTCTGTTCTTGCTTAGGCAGTGTGAGCTACTTGTTGCTATTAAAAAACTTGTATATGCTATAGACAAATATAAAATGAGTTTGAAAAGCTACCAAGTTTTTTTCTGGCCCTAATCACTGATTTCAACTCTCAGTGCATGCTCTTTACTGTTTTTGAAATAATATATTATAAAACTGGGGTTTTTTTCTCTTTTTTTCTATATGTTGTGTTTGTTGATTTTTGTGCCTTTGAAATCATCTAAATATATAAATACACAGGAGAGAGAATGAAACCAGTTGTCATTACCAAGATAAGTTAGAATGGAGAAGAAATAGCTGAGGACAGCAATAGGTAGCATAGTTGACTTGCACATCGATCTCATCAACTTCTCTCTTCATTCATTCTTCCCAGGTTTTCTCTCTGCATTTGTTGTTTTGGCAGCCTTTTGTGTACAATCTCTCCACACCTCTACCATAACTGTTTTTACATTTCATGCCCTTGTAGAAGTGGTCGTAGTTAGAACTTTGTCCTGTTGAATTTGTTTCCAGCCTCTGGGATATGCTCAAGCATATGCTTCTGTGTGTCTTGCATTACAAAATTACCCCATCCTGTTTTTATTTTTTTGCTTGTGTTTTCCTGTTGATGACAAGTAGATATTTTTGGTGTTCTTTTTCTCACAGTTTTGGTGACAGGTTCATATGCTCCTTATGGGCATTTCTGTCTCTTTGTAAAAAGCAGTTGACAACATGCTGCCCTTTCTTCTTCCTGTGTATTTAGCAAAACATGTTTAAAACTACGGAAGTCTAAATGAGATTGTTACGCTCCCTAGAAACAGTAACCTGACGCTTGTAGTCATGAAATCCTGGGATATTCAAAATACTATGCCCCAGATCAAAGCATAAAGATTGTACATTTTGTCCTGTGTATTCTGAACCCTGCATTTTTAGGATAAAATAGAAGGCAGTTGCCTCAGTGTTTGTCTAATGCCTGTGCCTTCACATCAGAGATGTTCTCTCCAAGGGGCTCTTGTGCCTTGGCTCTTGGCACTGGCCCAGGCTGCCCAGAGAAGCTGTGGCTGCCCCATTCCTGGAGGTGTCCAAGGCCAGGTTGGATGGGGCTTGGAGCAACCTGGTCTGGGAGAAGGTGTCCATGCCCATGGCAAGGGGGTGGAACAAGATGGTCTTTAAGTTCGCTTCCAACCTAAACCATTCCATGATTCCACAATTCCCTCTCCCCGCTGCAAAATGCATGCATATTCACAAGAGACTTCTTCCTTCCTTTGAATCCTTGGGAAACTCCAGTTTATGTCCTTATGACACTTTGTTTCTGTTTCTTCTTGTCCCCATAATATCAAAAGTCTTTGTATTGGAACTGTCCCTTCAAATGAAAGTAGGAAATCTCTCAGTTTGTGCTCAGTCCTTAGAAGAGAATTGTTGCAACTATGTGAAAAGCGGAGGTATTTTAATAGTGGTAATTTAAATGTTGTAGTACTTCTTAACTGAGAGAAGATGGTCACTTGCCTTAGTTCAGTGAGTTTTTAAAGTAGTGTTTGTAAGTATGTTACAGCGTGTGTATTTTGCATAATTTTTTTAAAAATGTTTTAGCTGCTCAACTTGTGTGGTGGAATTTTGGCAGGAGTATATGTTCAGTACTGGAAAGAGCTTAACCTTAAAAGCCTCAACTCTCTTGGTTCCATTTTACCCAAGTTTAATAGCTTTCCAATGTGTTTTTTGTAACCTGGTTTAAAATTATTCTTTGTCAGCTATAAAGGGTTTTTATGTTCTGCACAAGGAATCACTTTGCAAGCATGTATGTATCTGTCAACGTTGTTGTGGTCGGTGTTTGCATATAGCATTTGAGAAATGTAGTGGAAAGTGAGATACTCTTTCAGCTGATGCAGAAACTCATTGGCATGGAATAATCCAGAGAGCTCACGTGTCAAAATTCCCTGAATTAGATTACTTATCCTTGAAACTGCCTTGCATCTACCAGAAGCCATTTATCACTTGATTTTTTTGTGAAAAATATTAGGCTTGCCACTTTTAATTGGTTACTTGTCTCTTTCTTTCTGTGGAAATCATCAAAGATAGGTGATATAAACCAAACATAATATGTTGCTTTGGTGAAAAAAGTTAATTTCTTCATCAGGCTGCTTTTTCAGAGGTTAAAGATGGACTAAGTGATTTCAAAGTGGACTTCACACAAAGTTTGGTGCTGGGTGAATGGTGAGAAGAATTGGTGTTGAGTTCTCACCTCTGTAAAAGAGGCTGCTGTATGTTACTTGCAACCCTTTTTTTTTAAACATTAGAAATATCTATGTGTTTTCCCTTTATTTCATTGCTAAATACACGGAATGAAGCTGGTGGGTTGTGTGAGCACTTGAAAGATGGCAGTTTGCTTCACGTGTGCCTGTGCAGGTTTTTTTGAGACGATTTGTTTTTTTATTTGAACAAACTTCAGATCTCATTTAGCTGCCAAGCGTTACTGGAAGCCGCAGTTTGATTGTACTCCTGGTGTAGGATGGCTCTGGCACAAGCAGCTGCTGAGCCTGTAGTCAGTGGTGCTTCAGCGAGTGAGGAGTGAACAGCCTGTGCCAGTTCACCTGCCTTCCTTCACCTGACATTTGCTCTTTGCACTCTTGTGACTTGACTCCTTATGTAGTTCAAAGGTGAATTATCATTTGATGTGTAATTTACCTGGGTGCTTTATGGAAAGAAAAAGCAATTGTGTGCCAGGGAGAATGCAACAGAGTAGCTCTTGGCGTAGGCAGTGCTGCTGCTGGTGGAGTAAATGTCTCCCACAGTTGGGAAACTTCGGAAATTCATGGGGTGGGAACCTCTTATTGTTGTGCAGTGGAAAGCATCACGCAACCCAACTTGGGAGCTAGGCTTTCTCTTGGCCTCCTTCCTGGTTGTTCCTTTAATGTTTGTCCCCTCCCAAGAACTCACTTACCAGTTGGTCAAGTCTTTTGCAAAAAACTGTGCAGATGTAGGGTTATGAATGGAGATGAAGGGAATGGGGGGACTGATGACTTGCACTTAATTTCTTTCAAACTACTTATTTTCTTGTGTATTAAATGTTCAGCGAATTAATTGGACTTGGGTGTCTCTAAAAGGGTTTTGGGTAGTTGCATCAGCAGTTGCTTCCTGAACAACTGACATGATGTATAGGTGCAGAACTCCTCTGGCCTGAGGAAGAGCTGGTATAACTTTCTTCTCTGGTGTCCTACTTTCTAGCTCTCTGTTCCATGCTGACTTTTTCTTTGGCAAACTTCTTTTCACAAAAGTTTTAATTTTCCTGGCTTTCTTTATTCATATTCGGTTTCTAACTGATGGATCTGTTTTCTCCGTCAGCATGGCCTGTAGCATGCGAAGGACAGACAGTTTCAATACACAGAATTTAAATTAAAAAATCACTGATTTAAGTTGAAATGAAGTCTATATATGTGTAAATTGTTTTATTGAGTGCTTGATGTATTATCTAATGATTCAGATGAGTTAGCTAATAATTTCTTAAAATTCTTTAGAGGAGGCACATGTGTTCTGTCTTCAGCATTGAACACAATAGGGCTCTGAATTACTTAATCTGTAGACATTACCTCAGCAACAAAACCAGTACTCTTTGGTGGCAGGTTTTTTAAAATATTGAAACAGATGGATTCCTTGTTAACTGAGATTAATTTCAGAGTTCCTTGTTTGTTTGTAATCGAAACTCTTGAAGATAAAACCAGAACTGTTTTGTAATGCATTTAGGTAACAAGAGCTTAGAATAGTTTGCTGCAGCTTCAGGGATGGAGCAAGATGTAATGGAAATAGTAAATTTTAGCTCCTTTCTATGAGCATCAGATGTACCAGTGGGCACAGTGTTATTTACATGTCAAATTGAATAACTGTTCTTGTAAGAGAACAAAATACAGTCATTTTAACTACTGTGTCTGTGCTGTGTGTGAAGTTAATTGCAACAATTATTTGTGTACATCTGAATTTGTACCTATTTTTAGGTGTTTTTTCATGCATTTGGAAAGCTCTGCTTAGAACTTCCCTGAACTCATATAAAGACTTAAATCATACTACTTCCGTTCTGGAAATGTTATACTGGAAACCAAATTGTCCAAAATCTTCAGCTGATTTGGGTAATTGCAGGCTAATGTAATCCCTTGCTGTAGAGACTGTCCGAGTGGGTGTGATCTCTCTCTTGGGTCTGGGACCACACTTGGCATATGGTGGTTTCAGAGGAATAGGTTGTAGGAAATCTATTTTCAATGTTTTTTTGACCTCTGCAGAACATGTCAAGGTAGATTTTTTTGGTGACTTATGTGCATGACAGCAGAAGAATATTTGTATTGCAATATCAGGCAATATAATTTGTAACCAATTGAAACTTCTTATACTGAAGGAGTTTGCATAAATACATATTTTTCTTTTTTGCAAATTTTGCAGAATACACTGAGCAGGCGGTTGATCTAGGAGAAAAAATGCAGTAAACAGATGTGACAGATTTGAATGAATACTGTTGCAACCCATGAGAGACTTCTGATTAGGGGAGTTCCCGTCTTGCTTATGACAGAAGATGCCTTATCAGTGATGTTCTCCTAGAGTGCTTGTTCTCTTTAAGGAAAAAAAAGGCTTAGGGGAGGGAAGGAAGACATGATACAAGTAGAAGCAGAAAAGCTTCCATAGGCAGTAGCCTGCACAAAATTTGTGTGTGGTAAACTTTATATTCAGGTTTAGTTGTTACGATTAGTTTTATTAAGATTATCAAGCAATATCAACCTTTATTCTGTAGTCAGTGGTTTTGAATATTGTTTTACAGGCTAGGCATCATAAATAGCAGTTGTGTTTGGGAATGTGCCATCTCCTCCAACAACTGTGGGACTCCACTCACTGGAATGATATATGACAGTAGCGTCATGAAGCGCTAGTCTGGGTAACTAATAAATTAGAGTGTCTGAGCCTTCACAGAGGTTTTGAGAGTCACTTGCAAAGACAGGCTCGTCACTTGGTGTTGGCTGACTTCTTGATTTCCTGGTATTACATTGCCTTTTTTCCTTCTGTTTGTTTTCCTGCTTTGGGAAAGCGCTTTTCAGTGGCAGCACCACAGGCATCACACTGTGTTTGAGGAGGTGGCCTCATTGGGATGATTAACTGCAGGGTTGTGTCTTCTGTGGATGGAGGCAAAGAGCATCTGCTTCTGGTCTGCCTTGTTTGACAGTACCCAAGATGAAACCAAATATATTTATTTGCCACAACCAGTGGAGGATGTTGAAAGCCTGACTGTGCTTCTGCAGGGCTGGGAGGGATATTTGACTTGTTGAAGTGTAGCTGTCAGTGGGCGATTGCCTGGGTGATGCAGGCTGTGCAGGCACAGCTTTTGGTGACAGACACCCACGTGGTGGCTTGTGCAGTGTGTTGCCAGAAAGAGCCTCTTGAAAGCAGCTGAGGCAGCTCATGCAAAGAGAGTTTGGTATGATACAACTTGCTGCCCTTTACAAACCCTGTTGCTTCTGTGAGACTGAAATCTGCTTAACCATGCCCGTTTAGCCATGCCACCCCAACAGCCCTACACCAACCTCTTTGCCCTGGTGTTGTTTCCAAACCTGGGAAGTTTTCGTCTGTCTTAAACTTGTGCTGTAAGTGGGAAAACTTACAGGAAATTGCAAAGATTTGAATTGCTTTAGTTGTGGAGAAAGGGATCTTAAATGGATTGTATTTGAATTGTTCTTAAATCCAAAAGTATAAGCAAAACAGTATCTGGATGTTCTATAAACAGCAGAATGACAGAAATTGTCTACATGTCTTTGAATTTCAGAAATCAGTTTCTCTAGGACTGAAATTGGGAACTGGACTCAATCATTCTTATAAGTCTCTTCCAGCTCAAGGGATTCTGTGAACTTTTAGGATTTTCTTCTTTACCTCTGTGGGTGTAAATCTGTTTAGCTGCAGTCCTATACTGAGACAACAAGTTTTGCTTGCGTTGGTGGCTTTCAGAAGTTCCAGCTTCGTATTCGCCAGAGCAAGTGAGTGTGCAGCTCTAGCTCTTGACCTACCTGTCTTCGCTAGGATGTGTCTAATCAACTGCTGTGAATAAAATTTAACACCCAGTCCATTTAAATTAGTTTAGTTTCAAGACTGTTTGAGTGAACTAGCATAAAATGCATTCTAGTCTGCTGACAGAATTGAGTTTTGGGGGTTTTTTGTTTTATTTTTAAATTTCATAGCTTATAAGTATCAGTTGTTTTTTGCACAGTGTGATACTCAGGCATGGAACAGGTCTGAAATGGGCTGTAACTCTCAAAACTTCCAAGATGGAGGTATGTGAACAAGCGTGTCCGCTGTTTGCCATGAGCGGTAACAGGGCAATAAATGAACGCTCAAACCCCCTCCGGATAACATCTGTGAGTATGAGCTTTTGGCTGCTGGAAGCAGTTGTACCACTTCAGTGTGAGCTTTGCAGGCGATACCAGTCTGCAAAGGTTAATGGGGAGAGCATTCTGCTGCTGTGTGCAGCTTCTCTGCAGCAAATAAAGCACCAGTCTCCAGAGGATGTAGTCCAGTGCTTTTCACAGTTCTTATGAATTTTAAAATTTTAAAGTAAACCAAAACACCCCAAACTAGCTGTGAATCTGCTAGAGAAAGGCATTTTTTTGTTACAATTGAAGTTAACTTTCTGTTGGCTAATACAAGCTTCTGTTTCAAGTGCAAAGAAAAAAGTCAAGATTAGCATTTGCAGTTTGGTGAACTCTTGATTGTGTGTAACTGAAGTATGTAGGGAAAAAATGTCTTAATTTAAAATACTTTCACATGTCAGTGATTTGTTGGAGAATGAGTAATGGAGTGAAACTAAGGAGGGGAAAAGATCACTTTGTCTATATACCAGGAACAAAAACGCAACAGCAATAGTTTATTTGAATAGAATAGTCTCCCAAGAGGAGTTGTGCTGGAAATACCTATCTTTTGGGTCCCATAAAACTAGACTGGGCAATGAAAATGAAAAATGCTGTAAGAAATAATCATGCATTTCTTCTCCAGGGAAATGCATAGATGACTGCTGTAGGGAATGGTCTGGGATATCTAATATGGAGCACAATGGGTTTCCTGTACTACAGAACAATAATAATGTAAGGCCAATACTGAGGGATTTTTATCAGTAAGCTTGGCTGATGTAAACTAGACAGAGCTCAAGCTCTGCTGAGCACTAGGGTTTTTGCTCAGCTTAAGTAAAATTCAACTTTGTTTCTTAAAGGCTTAGGATAGGAAAGAAAATTCACAGAAACCCCTGAAAATTACACGTACTTAGCTCCACAGTTTGTAACTAATAATATCATCTTGCTACTTTTGAGCTGCTGAGTTCAGTGTTATCAGTTATAGGTAGAGCACCATCCTCCTGAAAAGTTGGGCATTTCACATGTGCTGGGTTTTGCTTTGCCAGGGCCCTTCTGCTGGAACCACCCTGAGAATTTGCTTTTAAATTCTGGAGTCTTAGTTGCAGCTATTTTAAGATGTCTCTGACCCCAGTTGCCTGCCCTCTCTCTCCTGGAGTTTACTGTCCCCTGGGCAGGGGTGACGGAGTGTATATGTAGTTTCTCAGCTGTCAGGGTCCAGTCCAGCATGGTATTTTTTCTCACTGGAGGAGTGTGGGGAGGGTCCTGAATTGGCTCACAGTGTGGGTGCTGAGGTGTCTGTGTGTGTGTTTGCGTCTCCTGGGCACAGGCTTCCAGCAGAGCTGGTGGATGGCAACGGTGAAATCTTAAGCATCAAACACATGGGAGTAGACAGAGCTTATGATTAAAGCCCCAAAGCTGGTTTGGGTTTGTGTAAACTTGGTTGGTTGCTATTGCACAGATCAGAGCAAACACGTACTTAAATAAGCATTTTTTAGTATTATGTTCTAAAAAAGGCTCAAACCCTTTTAACTGCTATAGGCTACTTCTTCAGTAAGTGTCACAGAGTTTTCCTGTGCCTAGCCCTACTGCTTTACCCTTCTGCTTGCTCTGAAAAGGAAATGTTTTGTATGTGAGAAGTACTCTAGAGAAAGTGTAGTTTATCCTTTAGCCTACAGGTTTTCTAACTTAGGGGGTGGATATGTTTGATTGCAATTGTCCAAGTATTAGTAATTCTGTTCACTCAAACGATGCAGCGATAGATAGGGATTAAATTCAATAAATACTAAACACTATTTAAATTTTCTTAGGTGTATCCTAAGATATGTGTCTGCTCTTAGAGAAGCAAATGATGGTACTGAACAAATTGGAAAACTGCCTGAGCTTAATAGACCTTTCAAATGTCTGTTATTGTGTTGTGGATCATCCAGCAGGAAACTTAGTTTAATAGTTAGATGTCTAGGAAATACACAGCAATTCTTTCAGAAAGATTGATTTGGAAGAGATGCAAATCCTGCTAATTAAAAAAAAAATCTTTTGCAAATTTGGGGTTTTTTTTCTACTTACTAGTAGAAATCTGATGAATATTTGTAAGCATAATTGGTTTGTAAGACAAACCCTTAAACAGAAAAAACCTCCAGTTTCCTCAACTGGATATGTTTTAAGTCTTTGAGATTTGGTGAGAAAGATAATGCCTCCTCTGTGGATTTGAGCAGCATTTGAGCCACAGGAGTTTTGTGTCACTGGATAAGCATAACCCAGGTGAGGGTGGCTGTTACACAAATCCTTCTGTGGTCAAGGAGAAAGGACACAACTTTCTTCACTTTTAAATAGTTTGGCTTTCATAAGTTGATGCTGCCTAGAACTGGTGAGACAAGCGTAACGTTGCTTCAGGTGGGGGACTACGAAAGTAACTTTGTCTTGGGCCTTAGAATGTCTTTTACCTCAGATGTAACTACTTTGATCTGGTTTGTTTGTTTCCTCCATCTTTACCTTCAGAAATGTATTTTTGCTCACCCAAGAAGTGATAAGGTTGTGAACTTTAGAGCAATTAAATGCTTTTCCCAAGAATTTGCCTCCTCAGTCAGTTGAAAAACAAAACTAATTCCTTGAATAAGAAATACTGATACACAGTATTATAATAACACATACATAATACTGTATAATACTTTGTTCACTGGTGATCATTTAATGAGAGAAAATAAAATCAATACCTCTGTTAGCAGAGTGTCTTTATTTTGAATGGGGTTTTGGGAGCTGATTGTATTGAATGAAAGACTTACATCAGATTTAGAAAAGAAAACCAGACTAAAACTTTCATCTGTATAACTAGACAAACTGTATTTGGGGTCGGAATCATATATCTATTAGGAATAAAAATTGGAGGAACAAGGCATCATTTGCCAGTTAACCCTCAGAAGGTGATTTTTTATTTCAACCAGTGATGAAATATCAGTATTTCCAAAGGGGAGGTGTGCTGGTTTTTACTGGGATAGAGTTGATTTAGTTGCTGGCTCAGGTTCAGCCGTGACAAGGGGAAAACAGTTCATTCATAACACCATTGCATTTCCTGAAATGTTCAGCCCTGCGCAGGAGCAGGCTGTCACCATTCAAAGGGAGTATGGCAGTAGACACAAGTGGGATGTGCTGGTATGGCCCAGGAGGGAAACACTTTTGCCCTGGTCTTGCCTAAAATGTGGACAAAA
>VWZG01013499.1:39785-167271 GCA_013396735.1 Grallaria varia | reverse complement strand
GTTTAGAGGGCTTTGAGGGCTATAGGGTCTGTGAGGACTGTGTGATCTGGGAGGGTTGTGGGGTCTATGATGGCTATGGGGGCTGAGCGAGCTTTGAGGGTTGTGTGGGCTGTGATGGGTATGGTGGCTGGGAGATGTGTGGAGGCTTTGGAGACCATGGGGCTTTGAGGGATGTGAGTGCTATGGGGTCTGAGAGGGCTTTGGGGTCTGAGAGGAGTGTGAGGCCTATGGGGCCTCTGAGGGCTATGGAGGCTCTGAGGGCTATGGGGCTGTGAGGACTCCACAGCGTCCACATGGTTAGGAAAAACATTCTTACAGCTTCCACCCTGTAACTGATAACCCACAAACTTCATTTTTAAGACTTCTGTGATAGTACTTTTCTAATTGCAAGAGGTGTCAGAACATTGTTATCCCTGATAATAGAAGTCAAATGGCTGTTTTCTATAAGTGAGGCTATTGGGGTCTTTAGTGGTTCGACCCTGGCTGGATGCCAGGTACCCACCAAAGCCTCTCTCTCACTCCCCTCTGCAGCTGGACAGAGGAGAGAAAATACAAGGAAGGACTCACGAGCTGAGATAAGGACCAGGAGAGATCATGCACCAATTACCACCACAGGCAGAACAGTCCTGAAGTGGCAAAACATTTATTTACATTTATTACTAACGAAATCAGAGCAGGATAATGAGAAGTAAAATAAATCCTAAAAACAGCTGCTCCCCCGAGCAGGGCAGGGAGACGGGGAATGCGGGTTATGACCAGTTAGTTGCAAGTTGTTTCTGCCACTGCTGAGAGAGAGGAGTCCTCCCCCGCTCCACCATGGGGTCCCTCCCATGAGCAACAATTCTTCATGAAATGCTGCAGCGTGGGTCACTTTTCCACAGTCCTTCAGGCACAGGCTGCTCCATCGTGGGTCGTCTCCCACACAAACTAAATGCAGGGTCATTCAAAACGAGCTGTGGTCATGCCATAACATAATTGAACTGTCATATTAATAGATGAAACCCAGAGCTATCCCTCGTGAGTCACACACAGAAAGAGCAGTGGCATTGTATGCCCCTTCCCTGCCCTGCTTGCTCTTCTCTAGTGTGATGGGGGTGATAAGATGTCTTTGTCAAACTGCCAAGAAACTGAAGGGGAAAGGAATTCCATCCCAGCCCTGAGAGATCTCATGACTGGGAGATGATTGCAGGAGGATGAGGGGAGAGGCAGAGACACCCGTGAAATTCCTAGAGGCAGCAGCAACATGTTTTTTGGAGCTCCTGTTTTTGTTAGGGTCCTGTGAACAGGGTCCTGTGACCTCCCTGCCTGTGGCCTGGAAATGGGTTGGAGCTGTTGGTGGATGCTCCTGCTCTGACTCCAGCTGGCTTTTGGAAACTCCTCTAGCTGTTCTCCACAGTGCCCGGGATGATCCCTTGTTGATGGGAGCCAAAACACCCATTGGTGTTCATGAAGTGAGGAGCAAAGCTGGAGTTGATGCCATTGTAAATCACATCACCACCCCAAGCATCGCTGCAGCACCTTGTGTAGGCACATCTTCCCTCTGCAGCACTCAGGGCTGCTCTTTGGAAAACTGGGTATTGTTATACTTGGAGAAATCGCTGGGCTTTTGCCCTGTGGCTTGGCCAAGGAGGGACCTCTTTATCAGGAAGAAAAGGAGGATGGGGGAGTGAGAGTGTTTGCTGGTTTTGCTGGAGTGGCATTTTGCTGTCTTTAGAAGCAACCGAACAGTATCTTCACCCATCAGTTTTGTTGAGCTCTGATTATGGATTTACTTCCAGTTATCAGTTAAAACGTTGTAAAATGAATGGCTGGAGAAAGTCCAGGCCATATGTCCTATATAATATATCAGTTCACAGTCGTCCCACAAACAGTTACCAAGAACTGCAAAGATAGCAACTCATGTGACTATTATTTTCAAAAGAGCGGCCCTGCAGCCAGAAGGCATCTTTCTCTTAAAGAAGGTATCCCAGAAATCCATTCTCTTATCATCTGGCAATACTGAAAATCAGAACTGGAGCCTGAAATAAATCTACACCTGGTTTCCCAGGAGGGGCTTAGCCTGTGACACTTCCCTCTCCCATTTTGCCACCTCGGTGCCCAGATCCCCGACTCAACTGGGCTCGAGGTCCATTTGAGCCTCCAGCTAATAGGAAACACGAAACTCTGCCTTTACAAACCCGTTCCTGACTTCCACCCCACACGTGCAAGGTCACTGCGGTGCTTGTGGACTTGGGCACACAAATAACATCGTCTGGCCCTACAACACAGAATCATAAAGACGAAGTGCAACCATTGAGGTCCACCAAGAAACCATTACCCTCATGTGCCACGTCTACACATTTTTTGAACACTTACATGCGATAGTGTCTGTCTGAGTGGTTCTGGGTGGGTTTTTTTTTTCTTTTTCATGAGTTTGTAATGTTTGGGAGCCTTTATTCATGGCCGTGTGGTGTTCTGTCTCAAAGCAGAGACTTGCTAGAAACTGGTGGTTGCTTGGTCCGAACTGCTACAAAATCCAACAAACTCCTGTGAAGGGGGAAAAAGAAATAAGGAAAAAAAAAAAAAAAGAAGTCTGTCTTTGCTGTTACATACACCAGTGAGCTGATGGAGGAGTTTCCCTAAAGAGACTCAGTTCCCAGCACTTGGAATTTATTCTGTGGACCTGCACTGGAGACATTTCCCACACGATGGTTTTCAGGCCAACCCGGCATTTTTTTAGGGGCTATTGGCACTGCTGAGCGCTTGCATTTTTCACAGTTTGATTGCACGGCAGGCCACATCTTTCTGGTTTTCTTCAACCTCTCAATCCTTTTGAAGAAGAAAAGAGTCGGATCCGAGCAGCGTCGGAGCTCCTGGCGTGATTGTGCTGACAAGCCCTGGAACAGGGTTGCGTTGTGATGTTAATTAGTGCCTATTGACCCGCTCCCTGTTCGGATGCAGCGGGGCGAACGGGGGCTCGCAAACATAGGCTTACATAAGGAGCATCCCAAGTGATGTCTGGCTCTGCCAATAAATTAATTGCTTTTGTCGGGACTGTATCTCGGCTGGAAGAGGAGCCGAAAATCATGTGTTCCTGATATGCAGGCTCAAACGCTGCATCTGTAATCATCGCCTTTTTTTTAATTTTTTTCTGCACAAAATTCGTCCAAGTTTGGATTTGAAATGCTCTCCTGGCTCTCTTCATGGAGTTTAATATTTGTTTCAAGTGAATTATCAGAGTGGATAATTAACTCCTTGTAGCCCGGGGCAAGCATGGTGGGTGGACAGCAGGGCTCTTGGTCCCACCAGGCAGGATAGATAATTTTTCTCTTCGGTCTTGCCCTTTCGGTCCCATTTTACACACCCGTCAGGGAGAAAAAAAAAGCGGGAATAGCATCAGTATTTGCTCTGATGAAGACGAGAAAGGGGTTTAATACCCAGGGTCCTGCTTAGACAGGGAACGAGTGTTTTACTGAGCAACAGAACGGCCTCGGTAGTGAGGTTATTGCAATGTGCATCTCCTTGGCTATGCGATGTGTTCAGCGCTTCTCTTAAAATCCTGTCAAACCGTCTTTTCTTGCTCAGGGTGAACCGGGGGAGCTCTGCGTCCTAATTAAGCTGTTTGCCACGAGCAAGCTGAGCTTCCCAAATTGCTGGGAGAGAGAGGGCAACGCAGGAAACCAGGCTCAGGTGTTGGGGGGCGGGAGGCGGGGAGGGGGGAACGAGATGCGCTTAAGCTTTCCCTAAGGGAACGTTGTTGGAGGGGGAAATAAAAATATCGGTGTAATGCGATGAGAGGCAGAAGAGCGCGGCGGGGAGCGGCGAGCGGCGAGCGGGTCGTGGCGGGGCAGGACCTGCCGTGATGGAGCCGGGGCCGGGAATGCCCCGCTCCCTCCCCAAAACCCCGTGGTCTGCCTTCCATCGCCAGCCCGGGGGTGGCGTTCCTTTGAAGGGCTTCCTTTCACTCGCACGCCCTGCCATCGAGCAGGCGGCCATCGGGCGAACCTCGGCCCGCAGCGCCAGCCGGGCGGGCGAGCTGCGGAGCCGCCTGTGCCCGCGGGCAGCGCCTTGCGGGAAGGCGGCAGCCCCCGCAGCCGATGGGCACCGCGCCAGGAGCTTGCCAAGGGGGCTGCCAAGAGCCGGCTGGCCCGCCCGCAGCTCTGCCCCTCGCTTCGGAGGTGGGGCTGAGCCCTGCCCGGCTCCGCCAGCATCCCGAAGGCTGCGGCGCGCCCGTAGAGCCCAGTTCGGATATAGAGCCCGGCGCGGCGATTAACGGGATCGCCGTGGAGATGGGCAGGAAGCTCGACCTCTCCAAGCTGACCGACGAAGAAGCGAAGCACGTCTGGGAAGTCGTGCAGCGGGACTTTGACCTGCGGAAGAAAGAGGAGGCGCGGCTGGAGTGAGTATCGGTATCCCCCCCCATCCCGCCCCGGTCCCCGCGGCCGTGCGCCCGCAAGGTGCGTGTCCCCCGCCACTCCCCGCACGAAGGGACGGGGCGAGGAGGAGGAAGAGCCAGGACGCGGGGCTGCGAAAGTCAAAGGGGCAGGGCGGATGGGTCGCCTTATCGGGTGGCGAAGCGGCGAGGTGGCACCGCGGCCGGGGCGGGGATGCGCGCCGGTGACATCGCGGGCACGGGCTGCGGGAGATGCCCCCGTGGGGCTCTCCGGGGGACAACTTTGTCACGGAGCGTGGCATTCGGTTCTCCCGCTCTTGCACCGGGAGATGCGCCTTGTTCGGTGGGTGTTCTGTGAGTCCTGGGTGACCTCGGGCTCCTGAAGGATCCTGGAAAAATTAACCCTTGAGAGGAGTAGCAAACGTGTCGTGGTAGCCTTAAATGCGCTGTGCCGTCCTGGGAAAGTTTTTAGGGGGCAACAGATTGGGAAAGGATCGAAAAATCACAGGAGTGGCANGGGGGGGGGTGTTAAGTCTTGTTCATTAGCTATGTCAGGCATTGTGCCTAATAATGTCTTAACGTGTGTCCAGAATCTGCAGTAACCCCTTTCAGGAGCTGGCAAAGTTATCGGTATTATCCCAGGGGATGGTCCGGGTTCCCAGGCTGGCTTTGGGCAGTGCTGCACTCCCACTGAGCCCTTGGATACCACAATGCCTGGAGAGCTGGGCCCCATTAGTTCCTATATCAGATCCAAAGGGAAAGGTGAGGGGCGAGAATCATCCTCCTTTGTTTGGGATATCTGCATCCTCCAAAAGCTTGCTGTCCCGGGAGCCTCTCCGTTTGCACCATTAGCCACAAGAAGCTCTCAGTCATATATTTTTCAAACCCCCTGATGACTTTTTTTGCCTAAAAAAACCCCAGCCTGCGTGGGAGGCAGAGATAATTCAGTATCATCATTTACTGCCTTCCTCTGCTGGTGGCTCTGAAGTGCAGGAAGCTGATTAGACAGGGGTATTTAAAAAAAATTACCATCCTGGAGAGCGTGAATGTCTCCCTTGTGATGGATCTGAGCTCTGCCTGCAGGGAGGAGGTGGGGACCCACGTTGCTGTGCCCTGCAGCAAAGAGTTGGGCGAGGTGAATGCCTTCCCTGCTTGACCTTGGCGCCAGACCGGCTTATCTGGGTCCTCTCTGATGCCCAGGAAGCTCTTCCAAACGGAGTATCATGCTCTGGGAGATGTAAGATGGAGGAAGGTCTCAGAATGCTTCTACCCAGCTCTCCTCCTAAGGGTCATTTCCTCTGTTTACTTTGATTTTCTTGTCTAGTCCTGCCCTGTGGAGGGCTGGCATTAACCACTCTGAATTACAGAAATTTCTGTGATTGCTGAATAACTTCTGCTATAGATGATGAGACTACCAGTCTGGGAAAGCCTGCCACATTCCCGCATGCTGGCCACAGCTAGAGGAGCATTTTCTGCCTGTAACAAGCTGGGGCACGATGTGACATTGTGGGAGACCCTACATCCATTCACCGTGCTCCCTGTGCTCTGACCAGCCCCATTTGCTTTTCTATTAATTGGCTTTGCTATTCACTGGACTTGTCTCAACCCGCAAGCCTCGAAGAAGTGGGCAAAGCCAAATGACCCCCCCGCCCTCCCATCTTGGTCTTTTGATTTCCTTTCTGCTGCTTCTCTGTATTTTGCTTTTGGCAGAAGCCGTTCACCAAGGACAGACAAAGGCTTCTGCTGGCCAGGAACTGCTCAGGCATGTGAGGGTGATGCTTTGCCCAAAAAATTAAACCATGGCCGTTTTTTGGATGCTCTCCCTGATTCTTTCCATAAACATCCCTGCCCACGACCCTGTTTTGGAGGGGGTGGCTCCCTGCGTCTCTCCTGGAGTTCAGTGGGGCCGACCCCGCTGCAGTTGACATCCCATCGCTGTGGATTTATTTATTTATTCGGCTGTGAGCAGAGCAGGGAAGGGGCTGGCTTGTGCTCCTGCCAGCAAGAGGAGACAAAGAGGCGTTGCAGTTCCTGCGGCTTTTAAACTGGTTTGGTGGAGACTTGTCCTTCCTTTGGCAGGTCTGGTGAGTGAGGGAGGAGAGGTGAAGGGATCCAACCGGTCTCTGGGAACCAGAAAAAGCAGTTCCATTAAAAGATTGGATCCTGCTGGCAACAGCCTTAGCACGGGAGTGGAAAAGGAGCACTGAGTCCAACCCAAGGGTTTTCTATTTGCGGGTTTGTTTCCAGTAGCCACATATAAATTCACAGCTGGATCTTCGCACTGGGTTCTTCAAAACACTGCTAGGATGGTGAATGGCTGATTTTAAAAAAACAGGTGCCAGTTCAGTCTTTACACTGGCTTTTACACCTCCCAGATCCTCAGTTAATGACGAGGTGGAGTCACTCCTGTGTGATAGTGAACACAGCTGGGTGTGCTGGCAGTAAGCTGGCCAGAGAAGTGTTCCTTGGGGAAAAAAAAAAGAGCTGCTCCCTAATGTGCAAACTGATTTGATTAAACAGAGATTAGCTTGATTGACATGCCTGTCGTTCCCAGTGCCAGTCACGCCACTGCTCCTGTGGCCAGCAAGGCTCCTGCTGTGGTCACCCCAGCGTCGGTCCGGCGGCTGGCACTGGGAGCATCACCAAAGCCTCGTGGTCCACACTGTGATCACGAAACAAACTCCAGACCCAATGGCTTGAGATTTATGGCCCAAGCTCTCTCCTACTCTGGAAAACACAGCTTCGTAATCTTGCCTAAGCAGAAAAAAAAACCTTCTAGGACCTTCCCTCCAAATCAAACATTTTCCTCTCGGCCACGGCCCCAAAGGCAAACATACCTGTGGTGGTGCGTGGAGCAAACAGAAAGCCTTTGGGCACCATGGTGGGCCCCCAGAAGCTTGGCAGGCATTTCAGGCCTGGGCTGTTGCTGGGGGTTCAGCCTTGTGCTGGCGTTGTCTCACAGGGGGACCCAATCTAGCAGGCAGGTTCAGAGAAGGAAGGGAGCCCGCGGGGCTGGACTGCCAGGAGAAGGTGCTCTTGGAAAGTGCTCATCGTGGCCAGCCTTTCATGGGACTGCCACAAGCATCTCCTCCTGCTGCGTCCTCTGAACAGCCAGAACCTCTGCTGAATTTAGCATGGAAGGACTATGTCAAAACCCCTTTTAATCCTTTTTAATCCCAGAACTAATTTTTTTCCTGTGCTAACTAAGAATACAGAAAGATTTTAATTCCCTGCTAGACTCCAGGCTCAAAGATTGTGTCAGGTTGGGATTCAGCCAGAAGAGCCACTCTCCTGAGACTTCTGGGATTTACGATCAACACCCTGGGAAACAAACAGGACAGGTTTTGGCACAGTGAAATCAAGTAGTAAACTTAACAGTGGCAGATCCTAATGTATAGTTAGTTACCTGCCCTGAACCTGGAGCCCACTTTGTTGTTCAGCTTATTTAACTCGTGATATGTTATTTATTAGATTTGCCCTACAGCTGTTTCCACAAGCTGCAGGACTCGGAATGTTCCCTGGAAAATCATTTCTGAAATGATTGAGTCATAAAAGAGTTTGCCATGGGAGACTTTGCAGTGAAAAGATAACAAAAACAAGTTCCTGTCTTTTGGGGTGTTTTCTGCAGGGAGCTGAAATGCAAGATCGACCAGGAGAGCAGCAAGAGAGAGTTCTTGACCAATCAGTCCCACCTCAATGAAACTCACTGTGTCCACTGCCTCCAGCCCTTCAAGTTCCTGCTGAACAGCAAGAGGCAGTGCCTGGACTGCCACTTCTACACCTGCAAGAGCTGCAGCCGCTACAACAAGAAGGAGCAAGGCTGGGTCTGCGATCCCTGCCGCCTCTCCAGGTGCCGCTCCCCGCGGAATCACGGAATGGTTTGGGCTGGAAGGGACCTTAAAGATCATCTCATTCCACCCCGTGCCATGGGCAGGGACACCTTCCATGAGCCCAGGTCGCTCCAAGCCCCGTCCAACCTGGCCTTGGATGCTTCCAGGGATCCAGGGGCAGCCACAGCTTCTCTGGGCATCCTGTGCCAGGGCCTGCCCACCCTTCCAGGGAACAGTTTCTTTCCCCTATCCCACCAACCCTGCTCTCTGTCTGTGTGAAATTGCTCCCCTTTGTCCTGTCATTCCAGTCTAGAGTCCCTCCCAAGCTCTCTTGGGAGCCCCTTTAGGTACTGGAAGGGGCTTTAAGGTCTCCCTGGTGCCTTCTCTTCCCCAGGCTGAACAGCCCCAGCTCTCTCAGCCTGTCTCCATAGGAGAGATGTTCCAGCCTGTATTTGTGTTTGGAATTGTCCCGACCCAGGTGCAGGACCTTGCACTTGTCCTCGTTGATCTTGATGAGGTCCACACCAGCCTGTCCAGGTCACTCTGGATGGCATCCCTTTCCTCCAGGACATCGGCTGCACCCCGCAGCTTGGTGGTACAGTCACTCCCACTGCCCGTGTCCAGGATATACACATTAAACAGTGGCAGTCCCAGGATCAGCCCCTGAGGAGCACCACTGCACACCGGTCTGCTGTGATGGGCGAGCCTCGGGGATCCCACTCAACAAGAGTTGCCCAAACTCGGCATCCTTTTGTGCTGGCTGGAAAACATGCTGTGTTTTCGCCAAGGGGCAGTTTCTGGGTGAGGAGGGTTGGACTGGGTGAGGGTTGGACCAGCTCACGGATGCGTGTCCTCTCTCCTGGCAGGATCGTGAAGGTCGGTTCCCTGGAGTGGTACTACGAGCACGTGCGGTCCCGCTTCAAGAGGTTCGGAAGCGCCAAAGTGCTGCAGTCCCTCTGTGGCAGGCTGCAGCCAGGGCAGGGGGGCAGCGCTGCGTTTCTAGGTGAGGAGGGGCACCGGGGGTTCCTCCCACCCCACGGCGCGTGGGGCGTCCGTACCACGCAGCGTTGGGATGCACCGAGGGAGGCGCGTCGGTGTTGGCGCCGCTTCGAGGGCCATGCGGCATCCGGGCTGTTCAAAACATCCTGGGGAGGAAGCAGAGGTTGGGAATTGCACATCCAGATGCAGAGCGGGGGTTCTTCATGGTTTTTCTGCTTTTAGGTCTTAAGTTTTTTTACCACAGACCTGAGACTATAGGATCATTAAGGTTAGAAAAGACCTGTAGGTTATCCAGTCCAACCATTAACCCAGCACTGACAAATCCACGACTAAACCGTGTCCCCAGATGCCACATCTGCATGTTTTTTGAACACTTTCAAAGGTGGTGATTGCACCACTTCCCTGGACAGCCTGTCCCAGTGTTTGACCGCTCTTTCAATGAAAAAAAATTCCCAATATGTCATGTTAAATTTCAAAGTCCCACATCCTGCAGTTTGCAGCTCTTGTTTTTCTTTATTTTTTGCTCTTTTCATCGCAGAGCTTGTGAAATTAACCTTAGTTTACCCTCAGGATAAAGCCAGCACTCATTTTCTTTCCCATGACCTAACAATTTTTACAGCCAGTCTGACACTGATAAAACTTACCCAATTTAGTGAGTTACCTGCCACTGTAACTGTTTTCTTCAGAGCTTTTTGGGCCTTCAGGATTTCTGATACTGGTCCAACAGTGCATAAATATATGCTGATGTTAACACAGAATTATTTACTGAGCAGCTGCTAGTTGCCATTCAAACAGCTCCTACATTCCCTTGCCTCTTGCCTTTGGAAGCCAGTGTGGATTTTATTCCCATTTCCAGGAGCCACTGAAAAGTTTGCACAAATACCATTAACATGACCTGATTCAACTGGTCCAATCATTCAAAAGAAACAAACAGACCACTCTTGGCAGAAATAGCAGAAAAAGCATGGAGGGTAGTGGCATGGAATATAAAATTAGTGGGCCGAAAGACAATTCATGCAGCATTTGGTCCAAAAATTGCATTGGACCACACAAACAGGACAATCTGAGAGAAAACCAAACCAAACATGAAAATAACGGTGCTTAAGGCTGCTTTAAAATGAGATTCTGATGCCTTTTTCCAGAAGAAATTGTTTTGTTGTTAATTACTTCATTAACACCAGTGAATTGACTTGACCCTCGAGCAAGGAAGAGCCTCCTCCTGGGATATATCTCTGGTTGCAGGAGGAATGACATGAGGTCATCGTGTTTGGCGTGGCCATCTGCAGTTGGCTGTGCCTGGGCACGTGGCACCAGGACAGGAGACGTGGTGGCAATCAGCTCTTTGACTTTTAAAAGTCAAGCCCTGTCTCCAAGTGCCTTTTTTCTTCCCTCTGAATCATCTTTTTGCCTGTTGTTTCCTGTGACAGGTAAAGAACGAGAGCTCCAGTTGTCCAGGGCTCTGAACCTTGTTCTCTGCGTGAGGCAGCGGGAAAAATATGATTATTTATTTTTACCACCATTTTTCTTTTTGTTTAGGCCTTCATGACAGAGTTTACAGCCTGCCAGACATCAACAGTAAGTAAAAAAAGAGGATTGGAGCGTGGGGCTTGCAGTTCAAGGAGGGTTTCCAGTGTCTTTTTCTCTTCACCCCCTCCTGGCGATGGAGACGTTTGGTGTGCCTTATAGGAGCCCTTGCAGGAAAGATTCACCACCACACCTTGCCATTTGATGTAGGCAAGGGCTTTTTGCCTGCCTTGATTTTGGGCTTGGTCTGGCATTTGGGCTGTTCCTGGTGCACTGCTGGGCTCGGCAGTGGTCTGGGTATGGAGATGGGCACCCAGAAAGCAGCAGGTCGCTGATAAACAGGGAAGCTGGCTGAGGGGAATCAGGAATAGCAGAAGCAGAGACACATTGGGCTGAGCCGTCGAACACCAGTCACCAGGGTGGACCTCGGGGTGCTCCCTGTGGTGCAGGAGACCTTCATGTTCCTGAAGGTGCACCTTCACTTCCACACCTATGATGGTGCACGTCTGGAAGGGGGAGCAATGGCCAAGCCCAAGTGCTAAGAGTCTGCAGAAAAAAATTTGGGGAGTTCTTTCTAACCTGGCCCTTTCCAGCCCAGGTAAGGAGTGTGGCCTCACCTGCAGGTGTGACCACCACGGTGGGGACTTACCTGCTGCTGTCATCTCCCCTCCAGGCGAGTGCCAGCTGCTCACCAGCTGTGACGCTGGGGACAACAGTGACGATGACGACCGTGTCCTCCGTGGAGCTGAGGCAGAGCACTACAGCAGAGTGAGTGTTTCATTCTGGAGCTCCTGTTGCCACGCTCGGTGTCCTTGGCCTGACTTGGTGGTGGTGGCAGTGGTGGTGGTGATGGTTTTCTGTGCCGCTTTCAAAACAGAACTTTTATCTCTGTTTTCCTTCTCCGAGATGAGCTCCTTTCCTAGTTTGTGTAAAAACAGCCATGTCAGTAACATCACAAAGACTTGTGTGCTGGTAAAAAGACACACTCCTAACGCTAAAGATGTCCCCAGTTAGTATGAAAGTCCCAGTTTCTCTATAATGAGAACCCACCTGTTTGTTTTTTTGCTGATGCCCTCCCAAATATGCAGAGAGATCTGCCTGCAGCATTCTCACTCTGAAGATGGGGAGATGCTTCAGGACTCAAAAGCATCACCTGGATCCCTCTCTGAGCTGTAACCTGGCTCAGCTTTCCCACAGTACCTCTATAAGCCAGGACAGAGCTGCTCACTGCCTGCTGATGGCAACAGTCAGAGGCTGTGGAATTCAGGAGCCCACTTTTCTGTGCCTCTGACACGAGCACACACTGTACCTGGCTTCCTTCGAGCAGGACCGCATCAGACCCAAGTTCTCACTGCAAAATCAGAGTGAACTAAGGAGACAAGGGCCCTCCCTCCCCCTTTTCCTCGAGGTCGACTGTGTTTTATGCTGAATATTTCTTTTCTCGCGCTTTCCACGCTAAGATGTGCAAGACAAAGCGCCTGCTGTCTGTCCACCCCTTTGACTTTGAGCTGGACTCGGATTACTCTTCTCAGTCTCGCCGCCAGTCTCTGCAGCTCTCTCCGGCAGCCAGCATTTCTCCGGATGCTTTCCAGGTACTGGCAGAGTGCTGGGGGGTTCCTGTCCTTCCATCCTCCTGCTCCTTGCTGTCTCTCCAGCTCCCGAGATCTCCTCCAGCTGGTGTTGGTGCCAATCTCCGCTCCCCATCGCCCACTTCCTATCTCTGCTTCCATTTGAAGTCCTTTGCCTCAGGCTAAGTCAGGAGTAGGGCATCTGATCGAAGGGAAGATGAATGGCAAGATGAGACAGCAAGAGGTTCTTGGGCCTTTTCCTTTTGGATTTCCTTTCTCTCTGCAAACAGCAGTTTTCTTGTGTTGTCCCAAGGCTATGGGACACCCTCGTTGCCAGCGAGCTCTTGGAGCTCAAATGAAACAGCCATTCGCCACCTTCCAGGTCTGAGGAGAAAACACAGATGGGATGGCCTTGTATGTGGCTAAAGGTCTTCCAACCTGGGATGCTTCCAGTCAAGGTTTTTGGGCTCCTCCTCTTTGCCTTTCATGTTGAAATTGCGCTTTTAAAACACTAAACAGCTCCTTCTTCCTTCTAATGGTACTATGATACTTTAAACTTTACTCATGGGGAGGATTTGCTGAGATCTGGAACAAGAGGCTTAGAAAAAGTAAATCTGCACAATTTCACATAAATTGATTAAAATTTGGGGGAAATAAGTAGGTTCCTCCTTTCTTTATCTGAGCCCATCTTTATGCAGCAGAATTCAACATGAGTGGTGGCCTCTGCTGAGATCCTCTGAGTTGGATTTACTGATTGCACATCTTCTGAGGTGGTGGTTGTTTGAATAAGTGGAAGGGGATGGTTTTGCAGCCTGGCTGAAGGGTCTTTCTCTGCTTGTAAAAATGACCAGTACTTGCAGAAATTACCAGTGCCCCCTGGCAGTGATGGGAAGTATTGCTCAGGGTTCAGCAGCCAGGCAAAGTCTTTCAATTGGATTATTAGGAATGTTTGTATATAAATATAGCTGGCATTATAAAAGGTCAATCTATGCATATATTGAAGGATGAAGAGAGGAGCATATCAGTGAAGTTCAGAAGAGACAAGGAGTCATAGAATGATAGAACAGTTTGGATTGGAGGGACCTTAAAGCTGCCATGGGCAGGGAGACCTTCCACCAGCCCAGGTTGCTCCAAGCCCCGTCCAGCCTGGCCTTGGACACTTCCAGGGATCCAGGGGCAGCCACAGCTTCTCTGAGCCACCGGTGCCAGGGCCTGCCCACCCTCACAGAGAAGAATTTCCTTCCCAATATCCCATCTAACCCAGCCCTCCGTCAATGGGAAGCCATTCCCCCTTGTCCTCTCCCTCCATCCCTTGTCCCAAGTCCCTATCCAGCTCTCCTGGAGCCCATTTTGGCACTGGAAGGGGCTCTCAGGTCTCCCTGGAGCCTTTTCTTCTCCAGGTGAACCCCCCCAGCTCTCCCAGCCTGTCTCCAGAGCAGAGGGGCTCCAGCCCTCGGAGCATCTCCAACAGCTCAATGTCCTTCTGATGTTGGGGGCCCCAGAGCTGGAGGCAGCACTGCAGGTGGGGTCTCACCAGCGGAGTCTTCACAGGCAGCTGTTCAACAGCATCCTTATCTCTCAGTCCTTCACAGATTTCCCCAACTCAGCCGAAGGTGCCTCCCAGGAGTCCAGGATTGCGGACGCAGATCTGGTCTTCCACCACGTCCTCCAGGAACAGGGACCAGGAGTGAGCCCTCCAGAGCAGCACTTCAGCACAGAGGTTCGGCTCACCGTCAATTCACGGAGGAGGAGCCTCGAGAGAAATCCAAAACCTGGTAGGTGCCTTGTCCAGGCTCCTCTTGTATCCTTTGGGAACAAATGGCTGCAAGAGCTGGACCAAATGAAAATGTCAGTTTTTTTTCTGAACAGCCTCAACGACATAAAAGGCTTGAGGGACAAGACAAAACATCCATCTGAAAAAGTGATTTTTCTCATGAAACAATGTGCTGAGAGTTGGTTGGTTAGTTGGTTGGTTAGTTGGTTGGTTAGTTGGTTGGTTAGTTGGTTGGTTAGTTGGTTAGAAAGAGCTGGTCTTGTTCCCAACAAAGCCAAGGGGGTTGTTCTTAGGGTGTCCATCCCTTTCATACCTACTGGTCCTTTCCAAAGTGGAAACTAGATACAATCAAATGGGCATTACTTAAAACAATGCGTTTCCTGCTGCAAGCAGAAGTAGAGGAGTTCAACTACTTGGCAAAGGATGTTGTGGGTGCAGAAAGTTTCAAATTTTAAGGGGACTTGGACTAGAACTGGAAGGAAGAACTGGGGATTGCTGTGTGGCATCCTTGTAGCTGAAAGGGGTGCATGGGTAGACCGAATGATCCATGGGTTTGTGAGTCTATAAATAGGCTGTTAGAGGCAGAATTTGCCTTTTCCTACTTCTGTTTTTCCTGCAGTGACAGCAGAGCCAGGGGGTTGGATCCTGGTAAATGCAGAATTTGCCTTTTCCTGCTTCTGTTTTCCCTGCAGTGATAGCAGAGCCAGGGGAGTTGGATACTGGCAAATGTGGAATATGTCCTTCTGTGTCTCCAGCAGCTGGGCTGTATTTCCAGGGCATTAAGGAATGCTGGGTAGACCTTATCATGTGCTGTTTAAATTCCTTCTCCCTGTCCTGCTGGAGCACCACATCAGCAGGGTCCCCTGGCTTGTTAATTCCATTTTCTCTCATTGTTTTTGTCTCTTTGGAAATTCTCCTTTATGAAAGGAGCCTTTCCAGTCCTTTTTAATGCTCCATCCACGACTGGTACCTCTCTAACCTGAGCCCAAACATCTTCCAGTACCTGGGTGGTGAATGATGGGCAGTGTCCAAACCTGGCCTCCCACAAAATTGGGAAGACAATAGTGGGTTTTGGTGTGGGGCCTGGCTGTTCAAGGCATGGAAGTAAGGATGATGCTCCTTGTGTCCTGCACGGTCTGAGCAGAATGTGGGACCCTGCTGAGGCTGGAGCTGTGTGGCCACAGTGTGCAGAGCTGCAGCCTGGGCCACTGTAGCCACCCATAAACTTGGTCTCTCACGCAGAGGCATCTTCTGACAAAGGACAGAAGGTTTGATCTGGAGAAGTGCCTCGTTATTTGCTTGTCTTAAGGATGGGGCCGGTGTCCAGGGAGGAAATCCGGATGTGAATCTCTTGTACCTTTGTGCTGAAGCCTTCTCTCTCTCCAAAGGCAGCTCCCGATCCCGGTACTCCGCAGACATGGACACCTCCGATGAGGATGTGAAGGGAGCCCAGTTCCCTGCCTACCCATCCCATCATGTCAAACGCCGCAACAGAGCCCTCTCCCAGGAGAACATCAGCCACTCTGGGAATCAGGTATCAAACAGCTGCTGAACCTCTTGTGAGACCCAGTCTGTGGCCAAGCCCCTCTTGTTACCCCTGAGTGGTTCAGAGGAGAAGAGAAGCAGCAGTGGCAAACTGGGGTGCAACCACAGAGCCTCCTGGACAGGATGGATGGTGGAGCATGAGCAGAAAAGCTCTAGGTGTGCCTTAGGTATCCATACAACGGCTGCCCCTTCTGTGCTGGGGCGGGTTGGTGCCCTTGTTTCCAACGTGTGGGTCCAAGAGGGAGCAGAAGGGATCCCAGATCTCTGTAGACTTGAGATGCCTCCTCCCCTTCAGGTCAGGAACTGGGGTGTAGCCTCTTGACATTGCCAGAACAATACGGAGTGACTGTAGGATGAGCTAGGAGCTGGCTCATTGAGGTGTCACATGAGCTGCGAGACACCAGCAAGATGAGTGCCCTGGAGATATCCTGCCTTCTGTGTTGTGATGGACCTGCCAAGGTGGCTGTGGAATGGGAGCAGGACTGGGACCTGGGAAGGTGCATTCAAGCCTCCTTCATTCATTAAGACGAGGGAGAACAGTCATTTCTCTGCCATTTTAGGACGATGCAGGAATACACCGGAGCTCCGTGCTTCCTCTCCCAGGTCCTCCTTCCAGCCCTTCCACTTTTTCGGTCAGAGCAAAGAGAAAATCAGGCACTGGTTGGTGCTTCCCTCTGCCCATAGCAGTAACAAACCTGCCTTCATTGCTGTTGATTTTCCAGTTTATCCTTATTAACCAGTGAGTTGCCCTTCTGCGTCCCCAAAAAGGCTTTCTTCCATTGAATGTGCCAGTGTTTTATGATCAGGCCGAGGCTCAGAGAGGGGTATTTAATAAGCATCAAGATCCTTTTCTTCCTTTGCAGTGTGTTCCTGCCCCAGCAGGACTGGGTCAGGACAACCTGTCACGTACCTCTCCTCAGCGATGGTAACGGGAAACAGGCTAAAGAAGGTGTCAAACAGGCTATGAGGAGCTTGTGTTTTAATTACCAAGCGAGGGCCTGCCGTTCCTGATGCCCCCTTTGCCAACGGGTGGTGGTGAGGATGGTAAAGCATTCCTCAGATGTCACGAGCAGCAAAATGCAGGGTGCTCTGTGGCTGCAGATGCGCAGGGAGAGCCAGCTGGGGAGTTGGCACGTTCTGGACCCCTCTTTGGGTAACCAGAGGAAGGATCTGTGACCACAACCATCCCCTGGCACCACAATTCGTGTGCCCACGTCGGGAAAGCTTTCCCTTGCCTTTTAGTTCCCTGGGCATACGTTTTAATGAGTAAATGCTGCTCCTTTATTGGTCAGCAGTAAATGGGAGAACCCTGGACTGGATGTCCTTAATGAGGCCACGGTACGTTAGGCATGAAATGTGCACCAGGTTCTGCGGTGGGGAAATGGGGCCAAATTCCTACCAACGCCTCAGATGACTTCCTCCAGGAGCTGGGCAAACTCTCGCTTTGGGGCGGTCCCACCTCTGTTGTGGTTTGCTCTGTCACACCAGTGTGAGGGCCGGTGTGGAACCTTGTCACCCCGGTGGCCGCGAGACATCTCACTCCCCATTTAACCCCATTTGCCCTTACGGCAGTGTTGCTCATTAGCTTAAAGAGCTCCTCATCCTGCCTGCCCTTGGTGCTCTGATGTGTTTACAGCTAGCAACCATCCTCCCGCCCAGCCTGCTCCTTGCCCAACAGGAAGGGACCCGGCTCCCTGCTGGACCATTAACTTCAGAATGATGCTCACATGTCGCTTTTGGCCGAGGAGAGGCCAGGTACGAGCCCAGAGAAGAGAGAAGGCAAGAACACCCAGGCTTTGGTTAGAGAGCTCTGCTCTATCAGCAGAGCTGGAAGAGGTTGGGGAAAGGTGTCCATGCCCTTGTCCTGAGGTGGCTCTGCAGTTGCTTACAGGCACTTCCAGGGTTTGTCATGTAGCCATCATCGGGGCTTCTGGTGTAACCCAGGTCCTGATGGGACATCCCAGGGGACAGCTGAGTATGATTGGTCACCTCACAGAGGCCATGCCCTTTGTTGTGGCAGTTCAAGATGTTGGTCTTGCGAGGTGCAGGGTCCAGAATCATTTTTGTTAATCCTGTATTGAATTCCATTAGCCTGGCTTTAAATGCAGTGTTTTCCTGATAGACACCTTGTCGGCATCTGAAGGTTTTGAGAGGTGGAGAGTTCAGCTCTTTGACCACGCAGATGAAAACTCTCTTTCCCTAAAACTGCCTCAGGGTCAATTTTGCCAATATATGGTTGATCTGAAAACCTCTTTTGCATTGATTCTGTAGAGGATGATACATTGTTCAGTCCTAAACACGAGAAACTTAACTTTTCCAGGAACAAAAGCAGAGCCTGTTCTCTAGTCCTGGGACTCCAGGAACTGAAGGTGTTAGAACAAAACTTAATAAAAAACCCCACTATTTAGAAAAGCTCTTAAATGCCATGAGGCAAAGAAGAAGCAGCCCTGAGTTGGTAACTGCGCAGGTCTTTGCTTTTAGGTTTTTAGAAGTCAGGTAGGAACGGGTCCAATTCACAAGGAATAGCTCGAATTTAGCAAGTTTCTCCTCCAAAGCCATCCTGCTGTACCTCAAGGGAGCTCAGTGGGTCCAGGTTCCCAAAGCTTTGATGCTGTCTGGCTTCTCTTCTTCACATAAAGCTTCTGTTAGAGGTCTTGGGTATTTGAGAGGCTGCAAGAGTAGCCTGTCCTCCCTCTGCAGCAGCAAGGAAGGGGTAGTTTCCCCTACCTGACATTTCAGGTTTCTATTTCTCTGGTTTCAGGTTAACTATTGATCAAATATTTCCCAATGCCCACCTTACAGGCTGTGGTTTAAGTTTATTCACATAAAATGTTTTAATACAGTGCACGGCTTGGCAGCCTTTGTCAGGCGGGAGAGCAGCGCAGGATGATGCAGTCTCTGATGGGGACGTGCCCTAATGGGGTGCCCACCCTGCATTAAAGCCAGCTTTGATTGGGAAGGAGAATGAAGGCCAGCTCTTCAGCTCGTGCCCTGGTGGATATCCATCAGCATCGTCAGGGCTGGTGCTCAGTTCGTCACCAACGCTTTGGGTTCAGGGTGGCAGTGACAACACTCTGCTCTCCAGTGCCAGGTTTTTGTGTTTATCTTCCCTTAAGCAGAGGCTATCACTCCAAGCTGTTGTGGAGATCTAATTAATCAAACGCTGGCAAGCGCAAAATCTAAGAGAGAGGATGGAAGCTTCATAAAAACAAAGCCAAGCCCTCGCATCTCTTTGTTACCACCTTTATTTCCTGCATTTGTTGCTTGTTCCCCTCTGAATGGGCAGCAGCCACTCAAGACAGCAGTGATGTGCTGGTAGTGTCACAAAATAGGCAGTATTTTTCATCATTTGTGTTTTATTTGTTTGGATCAAAGGAGTGAGACTTTTATTTTCCCAAAGAAAGCAAAACTTCAATTTCTAAAGGGGAAAAAAAGCTCTTCCTTTACTGTTTTCAGTGATCAGGGAACGTAGAATTGTTTTGGTTTGAATGGATCTTAAAAATATCTCGTTCCACCCCAATGCCACAGGCAGAGACACCTTCCACGGGCAGGGACACCTTCCACCAGCCCAGGTTGCTCCAAGCCCCGTCCAACCTGCCCTTGGACACTTCCAGGGATCCAGGGGCAGCCACAGCTTCTCTGTCCAACCTGTGCCAGGGCCTGCCCACCCTCCCAGGGAAGAATATCTTCCTAATATCTAATACAAATATCTAATCCAAATCCACCCTCACCACACAGGTTTGTCTTGGCACTTGAGCACAGAATTTAATTTCACTTTGATTTTCAAGATTTTGCCTGTCTTTCTCTTCTCTAATCTTCTCTCCCTGCTCCGTTTTATAGTCAGGAGAGTATCTGAGTAAACTGATACACGGAGAAATCAGAACATTTCAAAGTGGTGGGGGAAAACGTTCAGGTTTGGTCTTTCTACCTGGAGTTTTTCATGGGAAATTCATGCCCTCTCCCCTCTTCCCTTCTAGCACTGGGTCGGCAGGCAGCTGATGGGGTCGTAACAGCCTGAAAAACATGTTAGTAGGAAGCGAAAACAGATGTTGCCTTGAATTTGGGGCAGCATGGGAGTGATGGAGAGATAGGTGGCTTTATCACAGCCTGATGCTTTTGTTGGTGGTGGGGTTTTACATTTGCTGCATCAAAGCTCTGCTGGGAATTGTGACGTGCTGGGTACTCACCATCGCTTTGACTTTTCCAGATTTGAGGAGAGGTTGCTCTGCTGAGGCTTACTGACATTTTTTAAGACATTATTTCAAAAATGTTATGTTTTAAGACATTGTTTTTTAATGCCTTTTGACTCCTCCCACGGTGGCAGTGTCTCGCTGCTTGCTTCCTTCTGCTGGTTGCACTGCTTTCTCACTGTCCTGGCAGTGGTGGCTGGTCTGTTCTCTACTCCTTTCCCCTCTTTCTCTCTCTCTCTCTCTCTCTTCTTTCCTTCAGATTCATGAGCTGAACAATCGCATGTCTGCCATCGAGCGCATTCTGAACCGCTTGGAGGAAAAAATCCTGGTGCACCCTCGCAAGGTAACCGGGCAAAGCCAAGGGGCTCTGCAAGGAGGGAGCTTGGGTTGTGCCAGTCCCTTCCCTTCCCCCGGGTCGTTGGAGAGCCACATTGCAAGGAGAAAGCTGGATGGACCAAATCATAGAAATATTGAGGTTGGAAAAGACTTCTGAGGTCGCTGAGTGCAGCCATCAACCTGCCACCGCCACGTCTGACACCGAACTGTGTCCCTACGTACACAATGACTTGGGTTGAGTTTAATCCCCTGTTTTGGCCTTGGAGGCTGCTCTCAAGTTCCAGGTGATACCCGTGGAAGGACAGAACAGCAGCAGATTGAAGCCCCCCTGTGAGCCAGTGCCATCCTCGCTCCTTGTGCACGAGGAGCTGTGGGTTTCAGTCTGAGACCTCGTGAAATGCTCATCTCAGGGGGTTTGTTAAGTGGGCGTCTGTCCATCCACAGAGCTGTGACAGCTCGTTTGAAATCATGGGGCACTTGATTAGTACATATGAGGAAATTAGCCGGTTATTGTGACTATGAGATCTGAGTCAAGGAGGATTTCTGCATCCTTACTGAGCTGCCCTCATCTTATCATGCCATAAAACTTGGAAGAAAACATCTAAATTAAGTTAAAGCTGAGCACCAATGCAGGATCTGTGAATACTAAGGCCACTTAACATTGATTTTTGGGTTTCTAATTTTAGACTGTGTGCTCTTTTCCTTTGTGTGAACCCATCAGCGCTCTGGTGGCTGACAGCTCAGTAGAATGGACAGTGATAATTACAGGGAGGTCCCCTCTAGGCACAGAGGAGACAACGCAATTTCTCCTTTTTTTTTTCCTAAAATTCGTAACATGTTTGGGATCACTCAGTGTATCTGTCAGTACATCTGACCAAGAGAGTGGGAGATGTGCTTGGTGGCAGGTTCTCATGCTTTATTCCCATATCTACGGCAAAGCAGAGCAGAGGCAATGGGTCTAAACTGTTGTGGGACAGGCTGAAGGGAAGTATTAAGCAAAACTTTCCAGCAGAAAGGACAGCAGAGCCCTGGGATAGGTTTTCCAGGAAAAAGATTGCCTGCCGCAGATGCTGTTGCTTGAGGCTGTTAAAAAACAGCTTAGACAAAACCCCACCAGGTATGACGCAGGTAATTGTATTCCCATCTTAATGAAAGGGACAGTGAGTTCAGGAACTTCTGGAGATCTCTTCCAGTGCCTGGGAGTTTAATAGGATTCCTCTCCAGGCGCCGTGAATTGCACCTAATAACGGGGCCAGGTGGAAAGGACCCATCTGTCCTACGGGAAAATTTGCTGCGTGGTTTCTCATTGCAAATAAGGTTCCCTAGAGGCTCCGAGAGCTGCCCCAGGGAGTGGCAATTCCCGTGGCTGCTTCCCTCACCCTGGTGGACCATGTCTTCGGGTCGCTGAGATCTCTGCCCTCAGAGCCACCAGCCACCCTGTGGTTCCTGAGGAAAACGTGCTGGGTTTTGGCCCCGAATCCCCCATGCGCACCTTTTTAAGGGCAATTTTTCACACAGGGAAAAACGAGTTCTCTGTGTAGGGAAAACGGGAACGAAGGATCTTTAGAGGAAGGGTTTGCATCCCTCAGTGTGGAGCTGTCTCACTGCTCCTCAGAAATACGGGGGCTCGAAGTTCCCATTGCAGAGTCCATCTGTGGTCACACTCCCCGAGCTCCTCTGCTTGGTGAGTGTGTCTGGACCCAGGCAACACCCTGTTGTCCACCACGGGAGACTCTCACACAGCTGCCTTCCTCTGGTCCTTCAGTCTCCAGCCCCGGAGTCCCAAACCGATCCCGATGCCGAGGAGGAGGAGTTGAAGAGGAAGCTGGAGGAGTTAGCCAGCAACATCAGCGACAAAGAAGTCTCTTCTGAAGAAGAGGAGGATGAAGAAAAGAAGAGAGCCAAGAAACCAGAGATGAGTTCCTCCAGCGATGACATGGCCAGAGATGTTCAAAAGGTAATCCGTGTCGTTCCACCCATATTGTTCCAGGTTGCATGCAGGATTCCTTCTCTCAGTGGATTATGGTTTTACACTGTGACAATGCAACTCTTCTTCTGTCCCACACCTCCACCTCGATGTCTGCCAGGGCCATGGTGTGTCTGACTTACTTGTCTGCTTAAACAGAGTGTTAAGGGATAGGGAAGTCCCAGGGTGTTAGATCCGGACCTTTCTCCAGGTAGGCTCTCCCAGTCTCATCCAAGAGTCACAAAGTAAAGCCTCTTAGAGGTCTTGCAGGCTACTGCCTGTCATGCAGAGGTACACAAGCTCCACACCTGCTTAGAAGAGTTGTCCCAGGACCTGGACATCAGTATGGAGACGAGTCCTGGGGTGGGAGAAGAACTTGGTGATGATTTAGTACCAACAGCCTTTGTCAGGCTACAGCCTGAAAGATCTTTCCCACACCCATCAGTGCTCCTGAGTCCCTAAATCCCTGATCCCTCTTCCACTCGGCAAGATCAGCATCTCTTGTATTTACAGCACTGTGCTGGCTCCTGTCCCCTGCTCAGGGGTGGGTGACCTTGTGGGGACATGGGGCAGGGAGAGGAGGAGGGATCACAGCATCTGTACAGTGTGTCTCCAGGTGTGCAGAGCCTCCCAAGATGACCCCTTAGCGCAAATGGAGAGCTCAGCATTCCCTGTGGGGTCTATAATGGGTTATTATTCATCCCCTCCCTTCTGCCTTGGCTGTGAATGGGGTTACGCGTGTGTGGCTCTGACACATCCGTCGCTGGCGAGTGCAAAGGAAGCGAGGTGGGCACCACACTGCTCCTGTCCTCTCCTGCAAGCTCCTCTCATGGTGCCACGAGACCTCCTTTTAGCGTGCATTTGGTCCTCAGCCTCGCAAAGGCAAAACCTGGTGGGTTTGGGTACCATTTGCTGTGCTCCCACTGCCGCTGGATCAGCTGCGTGCTGCATCCCTGCCCCACAGCATCCCTGCCCCACAGCATCCCTGCCCCACAGCATCCCTGCCCCACAGCATCCTTCACTTCCTCCTTCTTCCTGAAAGCTGCTTTTTAGATGATTGTTGCAGCCAGACTTAACTACTTCTCGTGTGGATTGAAGGATGTGCATCATCTTAACAATCATTTCCATTCAAGTGCAGATAAGGGGTAACTTAATCCCTGTGTGAGCTGCTGACGTGCAGCAGGTAAGAGGCTCAGACCCTGAACAGGAGTCGTAGTATCAGCGTAAAATTCCTGATTCTCATAAAATGAAGCCTGGATCCTTCAGATCTGCTACTTTCTTTGCCCCAAACCCATCTATGAAGCAGAGAGGAGTATTGAGTTAGAAACGTCTGCAGTGATGTAGCTTAAAGGCTGTGCTGGCATGGATAGTTTTTAACAACTTTCCTTATACCAGATCCAAGTCTGGATTTTGCACGATTTCTGAGGGTTTTTTTGTTGTTGAAGACTCCTCCAGTCAGGAGGAAAACTTCCAACTGGAGAACACTGGGATGAAAGCACACAATCCTAATGGGAAATGTGAAAAAACTCCATTGTACCGTGAAGGCACCATAAAATTATAAAAATGTCATCTGGACTGAGTTAGCTGGTTCTCTGCAGGACAGCTTGCCTGGAAATAACCTGCAGTTGTAAACACAACTGTTTTGTCACCAGCGCAAATATCACCCCCATCTCCTTGGTTTCTAGGGAATTATCAATTAAGAGAGCGATGATGAGTTTCTTCAGTCCATTTTTACATGTGCTTAGCACCTCATCAAGCCAACAGCAGGTAGGAGCATAATTGCCATTCAGAGCTCCTTGGGGTGGGAAGAGAGGACATTAGTCCCAAGTTCTGGCAGTGTGGCAACACAATCATTTTATGGGGTTTGCTTGTTCTTATTCTTTTGCCACAAACTCAAGGAGTTATTTGCATCCCAGCTCAGGCCCGCTGAGGTGTAAAGCAATATTCTGCAATTAGACCTCAACTGCTGAGTAACCAAGTGGCCTTCAGGTGGCCAGGGTGCTGTCGGACAGCGCCGGTGAGCAAAACATCCCTCCAATAACCCTTTTTTTTCCAAGCCTTTCGAGACGACTTCTTTTGTCGCAGCCACCCTCCAGAAAGCACGGGCTGAGATCAAAGCTCTGCTTTAGCCACGCATCCGTCTCCGGTGGAGAGCCCTTCAGGAACAGCGTCAACCCGTTAATTACCTCTCCTCCGTCTTTCCACAGCTCTCCTGAAGGTCTGATGCCCCCTTTCAGCCCCCAACCCTTGTTGTTCCGTACGCCGCGTTAAAATAACGTCCTTATTTTTGTTCTATCCCGCCCTCCGCTTTGGCTGTGCCGGCCGTTCGCAGAGGTCGTCGGCCCAGGCTTTGAGCGAAATCACGGCCAAAGCGCTGAGAGCCATAAACGCCACGGAGGAGGCAGTGCGGGAGTCGCTGCACGGAGAGAGCCAGTGCCAGGGCGGCTGCGCCCACCCCGCGGGGCCCCTTCCCAACCTGGCGCGTGGCAAAGAGGTGGCCGAAGTGTACCGGGAGCTTGAGGAAAATGTAAGGCTCCCGAGAGCTCTTCTACGAGCAGCAGCTTGGGCGTCGGTGGGTGGGAACGCAGAGGAACCTCTCCCCAGATCTCTGGTTAAGCGTAGGTCAACACTAAAAGGATGGGCAGCAGAGGGGTTGAAGGGTCTGGTCTTGTCCAGCGACGTTACAACAACGAAGAGCGGGTGCTCTGTCTTGTGGCCTCCCTTCCCTTGGTTCCTGGTTCCCCTGGGTGAGTGCCAGGGAGAGAAGACAAGCACGGTCCCCAGCTTGCTGTGACAGCCAAAGCTGTGTCCCGTTTCTCTTCGGCTGCCCCCCAGCACCGCATCTCATCAAGGGCTTTACCGGGACCCACCAGTTTGCTGAGGCTGATGGGCTCACGCAGGTGACGAGCTGACATCTAGAGCATAATCCCACATGAATTGATTCCCTGTGGGAAAGGCTTTGCATCCACAGTGCCACGTCCCAAGCTCCAAAGAGATGGTTCAAAGAAGCGTTGCATCTCCAGCTGGGTGGTCAGGCTGGAGGAAGGAGGAGCAGGGTTTTATAACACACACACCGTGGCTCACCTCCTGCTGGGGAAAGCTTATAAATAAAAGTGGGGAGCTGCCATACCTGGATGGTTTTCTGACCAGATATGGCATCCCAGAGGAAGAGGGTTGGATGCATGGAGGTTTTGAGGTGTCCCCCCCACCCCGTCCCCAGGAGAGGAGGTAGGGCTGGGAAGGATTTGAACTTTGGGCTTAGAGCTGCTGCCATCAGCCCTGGGACAGGGATGGGTAGACAGTGACCCTGGGAGAGATGTGTGTCATACTGCTATTCCCTCGGGGATCCTGGCTGAGTCACAGCTGCCTGGCCACTCTCTTTTCTCCAAGGAATGCCACCCACCTTGGAGGGCACTGGGAGAGCCTGATGGGCCAACAGCAAATCGCTGTGACTCACAGGTGGAGTGGTCTATGGCTCTGGGGTTTGCACTGCTGGGGGTGGCACCTCTGGGACAGGTGTGCTGTGATTTGGGTGGATGCTTTGTACTTCAGAGCACCCAGAGGGTTCCTGCCAGGCAGTTTTACATAATGCCCAACCCAGGGAGAGTGGAAAGGGCTGGAGGAGCAGGAATTGCAGTAGCAAGGTTTTGGGATCGGTGCGCAGAACAGTGACCAGCACCTAGCTGGTCATCTGATGTGACTGCATACCAACATATTACTGTTTCCTGAACTGCCTTGCTTTGACTTGTGTGCTTGGAGCAACCCAGGAGGAGGCAAGGGGCAGTGGATTTATTGGGATAGATCCTTTTACCCTTCTTCTCTAGGCAGCGAAGGGTGGACGGTGCAGGCTGACCATGCCCCCAGCAGCACAGACACCCTTAAAAGAGACTGAGAAGATGGGGAAAATCAGCCTGAGCTTGTTTGTCATTACCTGCCCTCCCTCTGAGCACACGGCATAAAGATTCTGCTGCTTCTCCAGCAGGTCACTGAGTTTTGGTCCTTCCTGTGTTCGCATCGAGCCTTTTACCACTTCACCCCATCAGTAATTGCTCTTGAAAAGCCTGGGGAAGGGAGGAGATGAGATGAAAAGCCGTGTCAAAGCTGACTGGTACCATCTGTGCTGCAAGGCAGGAAGGCAGTCAAAAAAGAATGGCAGGAGCTGTGGCATCTGGGGCTGCAGTCAGGCCAGGAGAGGAGAACTCCGGGGAAGTTAATTCTGCACTGTGGGTTTTCTCTTTTCCTGTATTTCAGGTGTACCTGACTGCGGGAAAGACCTACCAGCTTGAGAAGACCCTGAAGGAGCTGGAGGAAGGAGCTCAGCACAGCGGCACTACCGACTCGGAGCTGTCAGAGCTGGAGGACAAAGTGGCCTCGGCCGCCGCTCAGGTGCAGCAGGCAGAGAGTGAGGTGAGGGCTTTGCTCCGGGAGCTGCTTTGCCTGGCCAGTGGTGGCAAACAAAGCCAGGGGTGGATCCTCCAGCCACCATCTGTATGTTGGGGTTTTTTTCCTCCCTCTAAAGATATCAGACATCGAATCCCGGATCGCGGCTCTGTCCGCAGCGGGGCTGACGGTGAAGGCGGTGGAAAAAGCAAGGAAGAAGTCGAGTGGGCAGGTGAGCATGGAGGGTGCTGGGTGTGAGGTGCCAGCCCTGAGATGTGTGTGCTTTCCTGGGCTGTCGCTGCTGCCTCTGGGTGCTGCGAAGGGCTGCCTGGCGTGCTGAGCTGTGCCCAGCTCTCTCCCTGCTGCCTGCTGCTCTGGCCTGTGGCAGATCGAGCTGTCTCTCCTCTTGCACCCCCCAAAGAAACCTCTGCCCTTCCTTTGCCTCCAGGCTGCCTGCCTCCCCTCTCCTGGTCCTGCCAGCAGCAGTGCAGGGGAGTCTCTGGATGACATTAAAGTGAGTATGCATTGAATCAGTGCTGGCTTTGCATGTGGCACAGCATTAAGCCTGGAGACAAGCAGGGTCTCCAGGGAGCGGCTTTCAAAGCAGAGGCCTCAGTAGGGACCCCTGCCCTTCCCCACCCCTTTCCCACAGCAGGCGGCTCCCCTTCTCTTGCAGGCAATGCCTGGACTGCAGAGGTACAGGAGGAAGTTCAACAGCCCCCTGGAAATCACCAGTAAGGAGCATGGCTCTGCCCATGGGAGATGGGGACCTGTGGGTGATGGGGTGGGCTTTGGGGGATGCTTGGGTCACTCTCTGCTTCCAGCTGTGTGTCTGCAGTGGGGGTCCCATCCCCTGTGCTTGCGGCCTCCTGGTCAGACAGCCACAGTGGGAAACCTGTGGTGGATAACTTGGAAAGGAGAAAGCAGTTGGCAGGACTGGGGACAGTGACGGGAGAGTAGAGGTCAGGCTGAGGTGGGTCAGTCCTCCAAGACCAGGCCTGTCCCTGCAGGCTGGACTCGAGTCCAGGGAGACATCTGCGTTACTTCATCTGTGGCGTGCCATGGGCTGTTGGATCTCAAAGCCTTGCCTAAGCCCATCATCACTTCTGACAGCAACTTCTTCCTTGCTTGGCCGTCTTGGGGAAGGTATCCTTCCCTGGATGGTATCCCCCACCCATGGAAGTTTTCCAGGCTGGGTTGGATGAGACTTGGAGCAACCTGGTCTAGTGGGAGGAAGGTGTCCCTGCCCATGGCCGGTGGGTGGAACAAAATGGGCTCTCAGGTTCCTTTCAACCCAAACCATTCTATGACTCTATAAATCTTGTCCCTGTTGCCCACCTGCCTCAGCCACTGGTCTCTAGTGGGGGGCAAGAGACCCTCCTGGGTCCAGCCATGACAAACAGCAGCTTCAAAGTGGATGGTGACCTGAAACATGGCACAGCAGCTTGTGTGGTAGGGGGGGCAATCACGGGAAATGTTTCATCCTGACGGTATCAGCGAGGCTGATTAGGAAATTACTTTTCTAGTTCTCTCTTATCGCACCTCACAAGCTTAAAGACAGAAAGAGTGTCTCTCCTTCCTGATAACAGAAGCTGAAGGTGGGGAGGGTCATTTAATGCAGAGGTGGAATATCATTTCCCCCATTCACACAATTAACAGTGCTGTTCTCCAAGCTGAGCCTGGTAGGGGAAAAGTCTCCTTGTCCTCATGCTGAAGAGTCATCTGCTCTCCTTCCTGCAAAGGACAGGCAGATAAAGGCAGTCCGTGGGACACGTCAGCCCTGCAAGGAGATAGAGGGATGTGCAATTGGGATGGACGTCACCAGGCAAACCTAATCCCCTCTGCCTGGGCTGGGTGATGGGGCCACTTGTTCTGTTGAATGCCCTCCCCTGCAGGTCAATGACTTGGAAAGTTGGGTCTGAAAAGATGCAGCTGGTGGGAGTTGGTGGCAGAGAGGAGAGGATATGACTTAGTAGGTCAAGAGAGTGTTGTAGGCTTGGGTGGTTAGAGCTCCTCGCAGGCTGGGTGTTTGCTGTTGCGCAGAGCTTTCCAGAGCAGAGGTCCAGGCACTTGACTGCTGGGAGACTGACCCAGCTCACGCAGTGCTCTGGGAAACCTGAGCAGCAGCAGCTCTTGTCCCCTTGTTATCAAAGGGTTTTCCATCACCCTCCCAGGGAGAGAAGTGCCGTGATGCCTCCAAACCCCACAGTCAGTGGGGCATTAGTAAAACCCGGGCAACTTGGTGGGTCACTGAAACCTCCAGGGAGGTGGATGAGGAGCTGCTGCCTGTCTCTTTTCCTTCACTGCAGGTTTGGATGACTCCTTTGACCGCAACTCTGTTTACCGTGGCTCCCTGACACAGAGGAACCCCAACGGGAAGAACAGGAGAGTGGAGAGGCTCTTTGCGGTACGGACGCAGCCACCCAGGAGGGCTGCTGGCCTGGGTTCTGCCTGGGACCTGCCTCCCTGGGCTTTCACAGAGGGACCTGTCCCTCCCCACACTCTCCGCAAGCCGCTGGAGCGCCCAGCTCTCGGCACTGGTCTCACCGTGCTGATTGGTGGGCAGGCACGCCTGGGTGTCACCCCCTGGGGTCTGGGGTGTCATGAGCCACAGGGTGGGGGGACCAAAAACGATGTACATCTTCAAATTCCTGCTGCCTTCATGGTCCTTGGGGTGGGACAGGCGGCAGTGGCAGACAGAGGGGACAAGAAGCACGCTGTCCTCGTCACCTGGGGTGGCTCAGGGTGGCATGGGCACGTTGGTGAGCTGAGGGTTCTCCTTCTTGTGCCTTGCAGAAGCCTGTGATGACCCACCTGCCCTGAGGAGAGAGGGACCTTCCTGCTACTGCATTTCAGCGATCATACAAGACCTCAGCGCAAAGCCTCTCGCCGCCTTCCCCGCAACACTTTCTCCTCCTTCTCCGATGCCCGTCTTCCCCTGAAACCCTGGACAGAAAGGAAGTCAAAGGCCATGGGCAGGAAGTCCTGCTGGGAGCTGCTGGGGAGAGGAGCAAGGCAGTGGGGTGCAGACACATGGCCAGGGGCTCTCCTGGAAGGATGCCGGCATGAGACCTTGGCTTTGGGCAGCTCTTGGGTACTGGGTGAACCAAGGGGACCAGAGGAGGGAACTGGATGTCAGCATGGCATTCAGCATAAGGACCAGGAGCAGTGACACAGCCCTCCCTTGGTAGAAGCTGTCAGTGCCTGTCCCTGCTGTATTCCAGGCTGGCGGTGAGCAGGGACAGGCACTAACAGTGGGGTGCAGGATGCCCTTGGGGTACCCCAGGTAAGAGCAGGGACCTGGGACTCCTAGTGCTGGGATTTACCTCGCTGGTCTCAGCTCCCAGCCATGTCCCTGGAAGTGTTGCTTCCCTTCCCTGAGCAGTGAAGCAGGCTGAGAGCAGTGTTGGTTCCCTCTCAGCAAGTACTTGGACAACAGATCTTTGCACCAAGCCACGCAAACACCCACTGAGGCTTCTCGCCACTGTGCCTGAGGCAGGTGTGACTGTCTGGGGATGTGAGTGAGGCAAGGTTTGCAAGAGGAGGTGACAAGGAAGGTGGAAGAAATGCTGGAGAGGTTGTTGGGTATTGGTAGGTTTTCCAGCTCTCGAAGATACCTCCTCTCCATGTGAGGTTTTGTCAGCAAGGTACAGAAGAACTCCAGCAAGCAGAGTGTAGGTGCTTCTCTGCTCTGCAGAGGAGTCAGCCTGTGCCAAGATGCACGTTCTGGATGAGCATGTCCTCTGTCCCTGATGATGGCATTGTAGAACCTCTTAGGACCATCCCATCCTTTGGAGGGGCTGAGATGACCTTTGGAGGCTGCAGTGGCCCTGGGCACCTGCCATGTGACAGTGGCATTGGCAACACCCTCCCCCAGATACCCCAAGATGTTTGTTTTCCTCCAGTATTTAATTCTCCACATCCATTAACCCCCATGGATCAGTGCCTGGCCCCATATCCATGCCCAGGATATTGGGATGGGAAGAGGATTGGTTTCTCTTGCAGGTCACTTTGGAAGAGTTTTTTTGCTTTGTATCTGCTGGTTCCTGTCCTGTACAGCCCCCCCCGCTCCCTCCCTCCCTCCCTCCCCAGTGGGCAGTGTGGGGAGGATCGCTCACAGGCAGAGTGGGGATGTCAGGCTGATGCAGACAGTTTCCCATCAATGGCCACTCAGGCTGGACCCTTTAGGCAATTCCTGTGCATCTGAGCTAAAACCACTTTAATTACAAGCAGTAGGGAGAATTCTCATGCAAGTAACACATACATTTGGCTTTGTCTAGAGACTGCTAACTGCCTAGAAATTGGTCCTGTGGTCATCCCAGAGCGGTTTTGTCAGTCCATAGTCTGGGCTTCTCAGATGGAAACAAAACCACTTTCTTAATTTAAAATTAAACCCTTCTGGTCTGAAGCTCAAAAGGGTAAGTGCAAATCTCTGCTGTTGCAGAGACTTTCCCAGACACCACAGCATTATTGGGTACATCTCTTGCTGCTCTGTTGGCCTCAGTGCTGGGATGTCAGCTTCTTGGTTGGCAGAAAGCAGCCCCACCAAGATCTGGGGGGTTTGCACCCATCCTTCTGGTGTCAGAGTTCAGCTTTTGCCCGGACTCCGTCTCTTTCTCTGTGTGGTTTCAGCCATAACTCAAGCCCTTCCATGAAGAAATTCTCACAGCGAGCTTCAGCAGTGCAAACTAAGGCATCATTCAGGCTCTAGTCATCCACATTGTTCTTTGCTGTACTTCTGACCCATCTTTCTGTCTAGAGATTTTACATATGCATACTAAATCATGCAATAAAGCCAATTTTGTGTCTGTTCTTTTAGCTCACTCAAGTGAAGGCTCCTCTCTCTTACCATAGAATCACAGAATGGCTTGGGTTGGAACCTTAAAGCTCATCTCATTCCACCCCACTGCCATGGACAGGGACACCTTCCCCTAGACCAGGTTCCTCCAAACTCTGTCCAACCTGGCTTTGAACACTTCAGGGATGGGGCAGCCACAGTTTCTCTGGGCAACCTGTGCCAGGGTCTGACCACTCTTACTGGGAAGAATTCCTTCCCAATAGCCCATCTATCCCTGCCCTCTGGCAGTGGGAAGCCATTCCCTTTGTCCTGTTCCTCTATTCCTTGTCCCAAGACCCTCTCCAGCTCTCCTGGAGCCCCTTTAGGCACTGGAAGGGGCTCTCAGGTTTCCCTGGAGCCTTCTCTTCTCCAGGTGAACACCCCCAGCTCTCCCAGCCTGGCTCCAGAGTAGTGGGGTTCCAGCCCTCAGAGCATTTTTGTGGCCTCCTCTGGACTCGCCCCAGCAGCTCCATGTCCATCCTTTCCTTTTACCAACCCATGCAGTCCTTGCTTTAAAACTAGCCAGGTGAAGCAGAGAGGAATTGAATCGGCAGCACCAAAGCAGAAGGGGAGCACATGGTGCTGATCAGGATGGTAATATGACTGGCCAGATAGTGGTCACAGAGCCACAGGAGTGTGAAGACTGGAGGGGCAGTGGTACCCAGTTGGTGAAGCCAGGTGGGCAAAGGGGATGCACGGTAAAGAGGGGCTGATCCTGAAATAAATGCTCCAACTTGCATGGAAACCCTGAATCAAATCTGGCAGCTGAAGCCAGACAAAACACAAGCCCATAACAGGGAGGGGTTGCTTTAAAACTGTATTAAATTTCAGCACCAATCCTGGGGTAAAGAGAATCCTGCTGACCTCAGGTTGTGGGTTTTGATGACTAAGCACCAGGGGTTTTATCTCCTCTCCTGGCCCCTTTCCCTGCCTTCCCTGCACCTCTGTGGCAATCACCCTGTGTCCTGTGCTGCTCCTGTCACCTGTCCCCAACACTGGCTGTGCTCAAATACCAGAGCTGACCACAGCGTGAGATGGAGATCTGCCCCAGAGCAATGCCAGCCCCACGCAGGGGTGCCAGACAGAGACCGTCCTCCTGCCCACACTCCACCAGTGACGGTGTCTTCACCATCCTGCCAACACAGAGATGCCCCTGCTTTGGGATGTCTCTAGTCCCAGTTTTGCACAGGGATACCTCCACGCTGGGGACACAAGCTGGCTCCTTCAGTGTTACATCCAGCAGAACAAGCATCATTAGACGTGTTTTAAACCCCAGATGGGGGACGGGGGAGAGGATTTGAAGCCCTCATGCCATGAGGAAAAATTCATTTCTGAGAGCCCGTGTACCCGTCGTCTTTGCCTCTCCCCTCTTCTGTTTTCAATGTCCTGGTTTCCTTAAAGAAGTTTTTTTTGGTGGGAGAGGGAGTGAAGGAGAAAGGGTGGTGGTACCCAGTGTAAATCCTGGGGTGGAGTCACACTGATAACTCAGCAGCATCACCCACTGACCCCCACCCCACTCAGTGAGCGCTGGGTGGGCGATGGACCAGAAAACTTCCCCTTGTCCAAAACAACCCTGGGGCGAGGACAGGGATGAACATATTTCCCAAACCATCTTCCTCAGCCAGCGGAAGATAAAAATGCTGGTCCCTTCTGAGTCACGACAATCCCCGCGCTGATTTGATGAGCGGGGAGGGGGGGACAGCGGGGAGGGGAGATGCTCCGGCTCGGTCCCCGCCAGGGCTCGCCTCTGACATCAGCACGAACCCGGCCATAAAAACAGCGACCGGAGGGGACTCCGGCTCAGGGAGCAGCCCCTGCGCTCGGCGGGACGGCAGCACCTCGCCTGGGCACGGTGAGCGCAGCATTGGAGATGGGGAGCCACGCTCTGCTCTCCCTCTCGTGGTGCTTTTGTTGCTGCATAACTCCTGAGCGCCGCTTTGCCTCCGTGGGTCTGTCCTTCGGTCCCTCCGTGGGTCTGTCCCCGGGTCCCTCCGTGGGTCTGTCCCTGGGTCCCTCCGTGGGTCTGTCCTTCGGTCTCTCCGTGGGTCTGTCCTCTGTCCCCGGGTCTCTCCGTGGGTCTGTCCTCGAGTCCCTCCGTGTGTCTGTCCTTCGGTCCCTCCGTGTGTCTGTCCCTGGGTCCCTCCGTGGGTCTGTCCTTCGGTCTCTCCGTGGGTCTGTCCTCTGTCCCCGGGTCTCTCCGTGGGTCTGTCCTCGAGTCTCTCCGTGTGTCTGTCCTTCGGTCCCTCCGTGTGTCTGTCCCTGGGTCCCTCCGTGGGTCTGTCCTTCGGTCTCTCCGTGGGTCTGTCCTCTGTCCCCGGGTCTCTCCGTGGGTCTGTCCTCGAGTCTCTCCGTGTGTCTGTCCTTCGGTCCCTCCGTGTGTCTGTCCCTGGGTCTCTCCGTGGGTCTGTCCTCGAGTCTCTCCGTGTGTCTGTCCTTCGGTCCCTCCGTGTGTCTGTCCCTGGGTCTCTCCGTGGGTCTGTCCTTGAGTCTCTCCGTGTGTCTGTCCCTGGGTCCCTCCGTGGGTCTGTCCTTCGGTCCCTCCGTGTCTCTGTCCTTCAGTCCCTCCGTGGGTCTGTCCCTGGGTCCCTCCGTGTGTCTGTCCCCGGGTCTCTCCGTGGGTCTGTCCTCGGGTCCCTCCGTGGGTCTGTCCCTGGGTCTCTCGGTGTGTCTGTCCTTCGGTCCTTCCGTGGGTCTGTCCAGCCGGCCTGGGGGGTTCCAAGAGTTGGTGGCCGCAGCAAACCCGAGCTCGCAGGAGCCCAGTCTGCCTCCTGCTCGGCGCGTTGCAAACGTTCCCTTTGCCAAAGCCCCTGGCGATGAAGGGGCCGCCACAGCCGTGCCGTGTCCCTGGCCGAGATCAATCCCATCGCTGAGCCCGCCCTGCTCATGCCCTCGGTGCCATGGAGCGGGTTACGGGGCGCTCCCGGCTTTCCATGTCGGCAGCCGGGGCCAGGGGTGGGTGCCCAGGGTGCAGAGGTGGTCGTGGCACACCCTTCCAGCCGCCGGTATCCCGCAGGAAAACCCACGCGTGGCTCTGTAGCCTCGGATCGGTGGGGCCAGCGCTGCCTTTTGGTGGTGGCTCCTCTCCCTTGTCCCCGAGGCTGTGGAGTCCCGTGGGTGCACCGGGGCTCCCAGAGGAGAAAAAACGATGTCAGGCCTGACCTAAGGCACTAGGCTAGGACCAAAACCTGTTTTGATGTACACCGCCTTTGTGCAACTCATGTTTCGAGGGGATGTTCTCCCCAGCAAAAGCCCCGGGCTCTGAGCCAGCTCTCCCGAGCCCTTTGCGTTGCCGCCTGCCCGGGGGATGCTGTGATGGGGACGCACATCGGCAGCCGAATCTCTTCTCTCTCTCAGCCTCATCGGAGCCCATCGACTTCGGACGTGAAGTGCCGGGAGCGGGACACTTGGGAACAAAGGCACTGCGGCCGGAAAGCTCTGGGGATGAAGCTGGGGACCACCTGCCTCCTGTGCCTGATGCTCGCCTGCCTGACCCTGCCCGGCGCCCACGGCCGCATCTTCGAGCGCTCCATGGAAATCAGGAGTAAGGAGAACATGAGTAAGGGACTCCCCCCCCCTCCCCTCCCCAGACAACTCCCTCCCACCAGCGCCCCCTGCATCCCCAGACTCAGCCGCATTTTGGGGGGTGAGTGGAGGGTGTCACTGTGCAGAAGCAAAAGTTTGCTTTGAAACAGCCGCTCTTGCACCTTTCCTGCTCCCCTCGCGTTCATCGTCCCCCCCCCCAGCCATGGGTGAAACGCCCTGTCCTCTCCTCCATCACCCCCTGATGGCTCGCCGGCTTTTCCCCTTGCAGATCCGGACATCGACCCCTCCTGGTACACGGGCCGTGGGATCAGGCCGGTGGGGCGCTTCGGGAGGCGACAAGCCCTGGGCGAGGACAGCCACCCCATGGGGACCGGCCGGCAGCGAGCCTGTGCAGCCCCCCACCCTCCCCGGGAGGAGCGGAACCCTTGAACTGAAGCTGACAATAAAAACCCTTCTCCTTTCATCCCCGTGTCACAACCTCTGTGTTCCCAAATGCGGCATTGGGGGGGTGCAGGATGGGAGGTGTGACCCTAAAATTTGACGGTCTCCTCATGGCCCGGCATTGGGTGTCTCTAGTGTGGTTTGGGGAGGGAAGGGTTAATATTGGGAAGCGGAGGGAGCACATTGAGGGGGGAGGAGTGGCAATTAGTCTCCCAGCTGCCCTAATAAAGGGGATTTAGGCAAGAGGAGGCAGCAAATCTACCTTTTTGCCGAGGAGGGACTCTTGTCCTGCTCCAGCTTGGCTCAGCCCTGGTGAGTGTTGTGGCTGGTGTGGGGTGCTGGAGTGGTCCTCGGGGGCAAGATAACCTCCTCTGCATGGGACAAGTCTTCTGCTGCCTGGTGTTGCCCCAAAAACCTCAGGGGTTCCTGCCCTGCAGACAGGGTGAGTGCTGCTGCCTTTGGAGAGCACAGGTGTTTTCTTTCTCCCTTTCTAGCAAAGGTGCACTTCCCACATCTAACTCATAATGTGAGAAGGGGAGGCTCTGCAAGGCATGGTGTACTGGGACACCTCTTATTTGATCTGGCTGCATTTTGGCTCTTATGTTGGCAATAAATTGGTCATTTCTCCAGAGAATGGGCTGTGACCCTGGGAATGGGTCAGATGGGATGAGGGGAGCACTGGTTCTGGTCCCTGCCACCTCCAAGCTTCCTGTGGTCCCCACATGCGGGATGACATCCCAGGGTGGGAAAAGAAATAACACACCTTTAGGACAATATTCTCTTTATTTGCAGCCTGGGTGTAAAGCCCCCGGGATGCACCTGCTCTGCTCCGGAAAGGAAAACCCACCCTTTTCAGATGTGAAGGGAGACTGAGGAGGTGATGTGTAGCTGGGGTGTGGGGATGTCACCTGTCAGGGTTGGTGGCAGTGTTGCTGGTGGGTCATGCTCTTCCCTGGAAGTGGAAGCTTGGTGGAAGGAACCCCCTGTTGCTCCATCTCTTGAAGACAGTGCTGGAGGGCTGCAGAGGCCCTGTGCACCCAGGATGGGCTCTGAACTCCCTTTGAGGAGGAAGGTGGTCAGGCCGAGCTGCTCTTGCACTTCTGAGTCCCCACTGCTTGGTTTTTGCTCCTCGTGGAGACTTCATCTAGCCCCAGCTGAGGTCCAGAGGTGCCTGTCCTCAGGGCTGGCAGCACCTCCTCCTTGCCCTGCCCTCCGCCAGGTTGACTGTTGACCTCCCACGTGGGGATGGGGTGGGTTCCTTCTCTTTTTCCCGCCGCAGGAGCTCTTGCACTAAGAGGAAACACAAAGCAAGAAAGGGCTCTTTTCTCCTGCTGGTGGTGTGGGATGTGATGGCCACCCAGTCCCATTCCAGGAGACCATCCCACAATTCCATGAACAGCTAAGCTGGGGACACCATTACACTAAGATTGGATACCAAAGCGAAATAAAATTGTGGCATTGGGAGGAAGCCTGAAAGCCATGTCTGATGCTTGAGTATGCTGGGATGGATCTGCTCATTCTTCTGCTTTAAGCGGTGGCACAGGCTGGACCGGCTGGGAAGAAGGTCTCAGGGGCAAGCAGGAGCAATGAAACCAGTCAGCTTTGTCGGGGCCTGGGGCTGTGTTTCACCTGCCTCTGCCCTCACCTAGAGCCATCAGATGACTCACCTGTGGCCATGAAGATATCATTTACTTGATAGTTGGATTTTGCAGATGTCTCCATGAACAGGAGGCCTTTTGTCTGTGCAAACTCTTCCCCTTCCTAAATGAAGACAAGCAGAGTTATCCCTTCAGCCTCTTCTGGGGCAGTTTGTTCAGTTATGGTGGCATTTCATGGGTGGATAATTGTACAGGGACTTTGGAGGTGTCTGAGAACCTTTTAAACTCTCAGCTTTCCTTGGACATGTCCCAGGGCTTGCTGGTGAGGGAGTGATGAGGGAAGCACAGGCACTCACCTCCGTGGTGACCTCTCGCTCAGCAGCAAGGTCTGTCTTGTTGCCCACCAAAGCAATCACGATTTCGTCGGGAAGGAACTTCTTCTCCAACTCCTCCAGCCACAGCTTTGCTCTTTTGAGTGTTTCCTGGGGAGATGGAGACAAAACCACCCAGTGAGCTGGTTTTGATTTAATCCCTTTGTCTCAGACAAAGCTCTATAGGTGGCACCAAACCAAAAAGGGTGGAAGAGATGTGGTGGGGAGATTTTGATTGCCCTCCCTCAGGGAAACAGGTCACTGACCCTCAAACGCCTTTAGGGATAATTCAACCTTGGCATGGCAGCAGAAATCACCCTGGGGCTGTGGCAGGGACTGCTCCTGACAAGTCCCAGGGGGAATGTTCACCTTCTCGGGTGGTGCTCATGTACTTTGTGCTCTGCCAAGGACAAACACCATCATCTGGACATCTCTGTCCCATCAGTGCTGCTGCAGTATGGCATGGCATAATTCTAGCATGGATGGGATCCGCATCTCCTGCCTTACCTTGTTGGCGATGTCATAAACCAGGAGAGCAGCGTGAGCATCCCGGTAGTACAGGTGGCAGACACTGTGGTACTTCTCCTGGCCTGCGGTGTCCCAAATTTCAAACCTGATGGTGGCTCCCTCCAGGTTGAGTGTCTGTGTGAAGAAGGAGCCTGCAAGCAAGACACAGAGTGCACGTTCACTTGCAGCAAGAGGAGATAGCTCCGATGTCACCCAGAGGGTCAGTAATGATGTTCTATTGCACAAAGCTGGGGTGGGTTTCTCATGATCCCTGGCACTGTTGATGGGATGATGTGCCGTGAGCCTGGTGGCTCTTTCTGGCAGCAGATTTGGGTGGATGCACACCAGGTTTGATGGCAGGTAGCTCTGAGCTTTGCAGAACAGCCCCCAGAAAGAGAGACCACCACCACTTTGCTAGTGGGTCAGACCTGTGAGAACTGTGAATAGGAATATCCACTGCAGGGGAGCCTTCATCCCTGTTCCTGGGGAGCAGATGGCTGCTTGGGGACCAGCCAGAGCCAAGGCAGAGGGACAGGGAGAAGTTTCATCAGATCTTCAGGTACAACTGGGATCACAGCCTCTGTGCCTGCTGTGCCTTCTTAGGGCAAAAGCCAGGTACATCATATGAAACATCTATAATATCTAGGTACTGTAGGACCTATGCGGGGGGATTGAAACCAGATTATGTGTAAGGCCCCTTCCAACACAAACCATTCTATGAGACCCTCCTGGGGTGTCTTAATAGCTGGGAGGGCAGTACAGGACCAAGCGTGCAAAGAGCAGATGGGCTGTACAGTTTGAATTCCAGGTTTCACTCATTTTGCTGCTCATCTGCCTCAAAAAAGCAGCAGTAAGCCAAACTTGTGTGACATGGACGTGGCTTTGCCTACAGCCTGGTGCTGAGGAAATGGGCTGCAGAGATGTGAAGAGGGAGGTCTGGCTTTTAGGCAAGTCTGTAACATGTTCAAAAGTGGGTCTGTGCTACTGCAAGATGTACCAACCAGTTCTTTTCTGTCCCATCCTGCAGCAAGGAAGTGCATCAAGGCCTGGTCTCTTGTCCAGACCCATCAAGCAATTGAAGCTACTCACTCACAGCCCACGGTTGGCAGGATCTCCTTGAAGTCATTTCTGATGTATCGATAGGCCAGGCTTGACTTCCCCACTGACATGCTGCCCAGCAGAACCATCTTGTACATGTAGGTGGGATGACTCCCCTCCAGGGAGGTGCCTGCCATTGTTTTCTGTGCCGTGTCCTGCAAGGAAACCAACTCTGTTCAATGTACATCTGCAAGTGATCCCAGACTCAGGTGAACCTCCAGCGTCAGCTCCTTACTGGTGTCAGTGGGACAGGTGGGGTTCAACCTCAAAATAGGCTGGAATAAAATCATTAACATTCTGAATCAAATTTAATACATTAAAGCATCTGCTACTGTCAGTTACAACCAGCAGGTGGAGACCTGTAGGAAGAAACAATCAATGCAAGAAGCCTTCTTGGATGTAGACGAGGAGATTGGAGTGGGAGATCTCGTCTAAGAGGACATGCTGGAGGAAGTTAATGGCATAGGGACATCACTCATAGCTGTGCCTTGCTCTCGAGCACTCCTCCTTCCCCAAAGTCCTGCTGAAGAGCTTAGACTGAGGTTCTGCATTTATTGTGGGTCTTGGTTAGAAGTTATACCAGGAAATCCCGGCTCAGGCACGGAGGTGATGCTGCTATCAGCTTTCTAAGGACACTGCCCAGGGGCTGGCTGGGCACCTCGGGAGCTGCAGGGCTTTGTGACAGCACTGCTTTGAGTTGGCAAGTTGCATGAAAAAGCAGGAGCGAGAGGATCTGCACCCCTGAGGACAGCAGCACACAGAGTAGATGGCACGTGCTACCGCACTGTGGTATGGAACCCCCAGCCAGACCAAGCCCATGGAGTCTCACACCCTTGTGACCATTCGCTCATGACTGTGCACCGCTCCGGATGGAGCTACACCGTGCCCGGGGACAGCGGGGAAACACAGACCAGAATAACAGTGGTTGTCTCAAACCTGACTCCAAGAAAGCCACTGCAGTTTTAGCTGTTCCCTGGGAAGAAGATGGTCGGTGTGAGCCCTCCTGGGTGGCACACGTCCCCTCCTCCCAGCCTTGAGGTCAAGGAAGCGACACTGCCCTGCTCTTGGTGGGAACTGCCGGCGCAGGGCAGTGAATAACACTGTCTCTTGCTTTGCCTTGGTTCCTCCTTACAGAGCTCCTCCTCCAAAAATACTCATCTCATGTGAACAGTTATAAATGAGAGAAGGAAGTTCATGCAGAGAGTGTAGGTGAAGGTTGGTGGGGTGTTGAAGAGGATGCCAGGGTGAACACTGCTGGAATAACGGGGTGCTTCCCTCCATGTGGAAGAAAGCCCTGGTCAGCCAGAGGGCAAGACCAGGATCTGCCAGACTTAAAATGAAAATTTGGTGCAATTTCTACCTGGGACTCAGGAATTTGGTGGGTGGAGTAAGTACCTTTATAAAGACACCTAACAGCAGCGCTAGCAATGAAGCTCCTGGCCTGGCAAGGTCTCTGCAGTTCCCTTCCTGGACAAAAGCCCCTTGTTCCTGCGAGCTGCTCATCCCACATCTCCTTTATTCTTCCTGTCCTTCCCCTGCAATCTGGCAGGCTCTAGAAGTTTAATTCTTCATTAAGACTGTCCTTAAAAGCATTCCTCGGTTGGCTGAACTCGGGTCTGTATCTTTAGATCCAAATAGTTTTTCTGCTTGGTGAGATGGGCTTTAATTCCCTTAAAAACACAGGTACCATCATTGTCCCCAGCACATGCAGCCCTCTGATGAAGAGCAGGATCACAGTTTGTGCAGAACAGCTAGTTAGGGGTGGGTAATACTTTTTAAGCAGGAAAAAGATAAACCCTGCAGCACAGCATAAACGTGCTCCTTGTGGTATTGATCCCATTCATTTGCCTCTTTGTAGGCTGGAAATAAGACTGCTATCCATTCTGGTCAGTTACTGCCAGTAATAAGCCATAAAACTCTCTAAGGAAGCAAGAAGCTGTTTGAAAACCGACCAGGATTATCTATATTAAACTCAGTTTCTCATAGTTTCCCTCTGCCGCTCTCTGTTCAAACTTACAAAGTTGAGTTGATGCTGGAACAAAACTCACGTGAGATTTAATGCAGTGAGTTTTGCCACATTTGAAACAATTTCTTTCCCAGAGAGTGTCTCCCTTTCCACCCAAGGAGAATGGCAAGGCAGCAAAACAAGTGGGGTGTTTGTCCTTTTTTTGTTTGTTTGTTTTTCTGTTGGAAAAGGAGTGTACTGAGTGAAAACCTGCACTTGCTGGCTAAGGGACTGTGGGGAAAGCAGCCAGACATCTCACGTGGTTCACAGTCCCCCTTCTGTGGCTGCTCTCTGCCCTGGGGAAGAGACTGTCACTAAGACCTTACAGTCAGCTCCACAAATGCAGGATGATGTTCCAGCAGGGTCACCAATCCTTGCTGCAGGTGTGGATGTCACAGCAAACAGCACCCCTGTTCTTTCAGCCAGCATCTGTGCCGCTGAGGAAACCCAAGCTTGCTGTTCTTCCCTGGGCTGCCTGAGCGTATCCAGGAGAAACGCTGACAAAAGCTTTCCTGCCGATTTCTGTGAGTTAAACCCCAACAGGGGGCATCTGCATGCTAGAAAACTTCTGTCGGCATAACTAGAATAAGTTTGATTGATCTCACTCCAAACTCAAAACTCCGAAGATGTCACCAATGCTTTGGTGTAAAATGGCTTTAGCAAATTTTTCCACACAGGGTTTCAAAGGCTGAGGTGTAACCTGAACTGGGACTGCTTAGATGCTGGATTTTGTGGCTTTTTATTTTGATCCTGGTAAAGAATAACTCAGCAATTTGGGGAACAGCTGGGGTGTTGCAAGTCCTGTTCTTGTGCCTAGAGGCCATGCTGAGGGGCAGGGAAAGCTGAACATCCTCAGATTCAGTATAGTCAGAGTTAAAATAAACCAAGTTATCTTCAATCGAGTGTAAAAATCCTGCTGGTGGATTTAGTCTCCAGATACAGATTAATATTTTGTGACAGATGTGTCTAGCAGCAAATATTCAGGGCAGGATTGCTTGACCTTATAATTACCTTGAAGGTAAGTACCCAAATGGCTACGATACAGATAATTTCTCACTTCCTAAAGGAGGATTAAACATCGCTGGACCCAGGAAATTGTGCAGACACCCCCATTCCCCTGCCTTGATGTCTCCCCTCTCCTTCCCCTGGACCAGCTCCGACCAGCATTAATCAGCTGTGCCACTGTGGAGCCCACTGTAAATCAGCTTAAAGGTGATCTCTTTGCCAGGTATGGCAGCAGCAGTGCCAGATCAGTGATATTGCTCTTGAACCACTCATTTCCAAGAAGGAACGTGAAAATCTGTTTATAAGGGTGAATCAGTTGTTTAGAAGTAGCAGGAAAGTAGATTTTATCAAAGGAGTATCCTTTCAAAGTCATGGGTTATCAGCTTAAAGACTAGTAACAAAAAGAGAAACATGAGGTGACTGAGTAGATTTTTGTGCTGGAATGTGACAGCAAGGGTTTGGCTTTTGCCATTTAATAAATTACTATCCTGCAGGATTTTTAACCTGTGGTGGGGGGATCCCGGTATATTTATGGGCAGGGGATAAGCCCTTTCTTTCCAAAGGAAAGCAGTAAAAAAAGGAAAAGACATGCACACCTTTTGGGCATGGAGTTACCAAGAAGTCTGATTTAAGACTGTTAACTTTCTGGGAAATTAATGTCATTTAAGTATAATAATGTCTAACAGATCTCTAAGCTTTTCTAAAACAGAAGCTCTAAGAAGGTCCTAAACCCATTGGTGGGTTTCTGCAGGGGTGCAGCAGTAAACCAGAACAAGAGTTAATGAGCTCTTGGATAAAAATACAGGAGTTCAATGCTTAACTGTGTTAAGTCTGCAGTATCTAACCCTGAAAGTTTTGGACGTGGTACTTTAGGTTCTTTNNNNCCCCCCACCCCCCAAGATAGTTATCACGCACCTATTTCCCCAGTTAGCTTTCGGTATTGAGCTCAGAGTACTCCTGCTTTTGGGAGCCTCCTCCTACCTGCTAAAGCTCTGGCAGTGCTGGGGTGGGAGTGTGGTCGCTCAGAAAGTTCACTTAAGCCAAGGTTACCAGGGGACACAAAAATCCCAACTGCAAAGACTTAATGCATAAACACTGTTAGATTTACATAGCGCCGATTTCTCAGCACAATCAGCTCTTCTCAGAGCTACGGGGAAGAGAATAAGGATCATTAACCGTGCAGGGAAATAAGGCAGCAATAAACAGAGACTGCCCTGGGCTATGGGAGAGACCGAGCGCTCTGCTAAGACCTTCACAGCTGTCTGAGAGGATGGAGGTAGGACAGAGGACTTCCTAAGTCTTCCTAAAACCTCTTCTCTTGGGCACGGACTCACGGAGGACTGTGCCACCCTTTGTACAGGCTGCACCTTTGCCCCATGGATGTGGGGCTGCTTCCTAGTTGGGAGGATGAGAGTCCTGGAGCTTGTCTGGGAAAGGCACCTTGGAGATGGTGGGTCGGGTTTGGGGCCTGCCTTGCAGGGAATCCCTCCATGGAGGATGCCTTTACCTTCCCGACGCCTTGCTCTTCTAACAGGGCTCCAGTCCGTGGTCTCAGGTGTGCCGGGACGATGGTGGTGTCCGTCTCTTCGAGCCTCTCCGTGCTGTGCCGGGGACAGGTGAAAGCGAAACCGCCCCGGAGCGGTGTCAAAGGTGAGAGGCGACCGGAGATCAGCGAACCTTAGACCTGACACCAGGTCTAAGGTCTGGGAGCCAGGCAAGACGGGACCACAAGGCTGCTTGTCACAGGGAGTGGAGCCGGTGGCCAAGCCTCCTGCTGCTGCTCCCTCCCCATTTGCCGTGCTGGGGTTTGGCAGTGGATGGATGGACACGTGAATGAAGGGGTGGGTGGTGGGTTTTTCTCCATGTCTTGGGGTCCAAGGCCAGCGCAGCTGCCGGGGGAATGGGGAGGAAAAGCACCTTGGAGCCCGCCACGGGGGTTTGGGGACCAGGGAGGGCTTGGGTGCGGGGCCAGCTGGAGCCGTGGCATACCAGGGATCTGTCCTTACACCAGTGTTTATAATACAGCAATTTCAGCTGACGCACATCAGACCCGGCTTTGGTCTTGTGCCATGTACAGGCTCAGGTAACTTGGGTTTGGGATTGCAAAGGTGATTTGTTTTCAGGAGTGTGGCTGATTTCCTCCTTGGTGGGAGAAGACACACCTGCTTGTCTTGCAGAACCCTTCAGCTGATGAGCCTGGGAGGTGCAAAGTGAGCAAAGTCCGAGCATTTTACTGCCTGTTGATTAAAGTTATAGCTAGTTAACCCAGGCAGCTGGGGCTTATTGTTTTGAAAAGAGCTGCTCTTGTTAAAGTTTTAATATCTTGAGAGAGAAATCACAGCATTGTTAACTCATTGGGATAATGGGTCAGGAGTGAAAAGGAAAAGTTATGAGAATTAAATATTTAAACGAAGATAGTTCTGTATCTCTGTCACTCATCTTGTCATAGTCAGTCTTTCTTTCAAGTAAGATATCTGGGAGTGAAACGCGCTTTACAAAATCCAGTCCTAATAGTTATACGGAGCAGGGTGAAAAGCAGAAGTCCTACAAGAAGGCTTAAAAACAATGTCATCCTAATTTTGAAATCAAAAGCATGTCTTGTGACTTCCAAGGCCTGAGCACTGTGGCTCAATGGCTTCCCATTTCTATGGTAAAAAGCCATGTACAGATGGCCTGAGAGTTGCACAAATTTCATACAGGAGCAGTGCCCCCACCACGCAGAATCACCATGAGAGGGTTTGGTCTGCGAGCCAAATGGGAGCGTTTCCCTTCATTTGGGAACGTGTGCACAGATTTACACTGTCATGGCAAAACTTGCTTGAGTATATCCACCTCCAGCCCGAGAGCAGATCTTACCCTTTTGCCAGAGGAAAGGAAAGTGTTTACCTTCCCAGGTCTTTCCCATCAGCTCAGCAGAGGCTAGAACAGGATCTGGGGATCCTTTGAGGATGATTCTTAAAAACCCTATGAAAACCCAAACTCTCTGAGGCTCATATAATTTTTTTTCAGCCCCGAAGCAATTTAATGTTAATGTTTAATTCCTTCCCCATAACTTGTTTCCCAAGGAAGCCTTATTTTTATCCGGCGCTTTGCATCAGTCAGTTCTTCGGTGCGAGTCCTTGACCCTGCACAGGGGTAGAAAGATGTTTCAGGATTTTGGAAGGGCTGGGGGCATGGAGCCCTTAGGCTGGGTCTGCTGCAGCAAGAATCTTTGCCCACAGCAATGAGTGATGCTGAAAGGCAGTCTGTCCCTCTTTACCAATGGTTTGCGACCTACAAGCTATGGTAGCATCTAATTTTTAGTAGAAAAAAAGGCTGGAAGGCTTGGAAGCCTTATGAAAGGACGCCTTTGTTGGTGCTAAGAGAAACTTGATTACCAGTTTGTGTGCTGCAATAAGCACCCATCTCGTGCACTGTTATTTTCATACCAGTCTCTCCTCTGCCTGAGCAGAGGACACATCTCAGACACCTTTCACAGAATATTCTGAGTTGAAAGGGACCCACAAGGATCATTAAGTCCAACTCTTAAGTGAATGGCCCATCAAAGGCACAACCTCAGTGTTATTAGCACCATGCTTTGACCAGCTGAGCTCATCTCAGGGTCTTTGTGAAGGGCTTTTATAATAGAAGATGTGAGAAGGGGATGCCCCAACAAAGTGCTATGGGCTGGCTGGTGTAAATGTCTTGGAGCCCTTCAGAGGCCAGGAGGGCATGTCCCTTTTTTGGGCTGGGACTCCTTCCCCTGGAAAGCTCTTCTGCAGCTACTAGTGAGTCAGACCCCACTAGAGGGCGCAGCTCATCTACCATTTAAGATAAGGAGGCTGCTGCTCCCCAGTCTCATTTCTGAACTGGGCAGCCAAACAGACACCAGTGAGTGAGTGTGATGGGAGATACAGACTGAGGTCTAGTGCCAGAAGTGCATCTGGACAGACAGGGTCTCTTTGGGTGGGCCCTGTTCTCCAAACAACCAGGACATGAATCTTTGCGATAAACTCTGTTGTGGGGTCAGAAGGCCAGACGTTTTTTGTGTAACATCTCTATCTGCTTGCCTGCTTCTTTATAAAGCGTGTGAGTATCTTGCTGTCCTGAATGCTCAGTCAGACCTCCTTCAGTGGGGAGTAGTTTGCAAATAGAGAGGTGTCTGCATCAAAACCGGATGGGTAGAGCAGCTGGAGTGTCCTGCACAAAGCTAGGGGTGCACCTTGCTCAGCTGTGCTTGTGCAGTGAAGGGTTCCTCACCTGAAACAAATTTCCCTGGTTAAAACAAGACACTGGTTGCTTTCCCAAGGTCTAGGGATTGCATTTCATTTTACGCTTACCTGATATCATTATGGCATGAGAATTTGCAGGGCAGGTCTGGCCACAGGAATGGTATGGATCAAATATTCCCCCCCCCAGCAATGCATCATCTGAGCACCAGGAATCTCCTTTTTGACATTCTTTAACTATTCCACCTCATCCTTTTTCTTTGACTTTTTAACTATGAGGGAAAGGTTGGCAGGTCAGTGCTGCACAGAAATGCCAGAGCAGGTCAAAATAAAACTCCTAGAGTAAGCACACAAGAACTAATTCCAATAATCTTGTATTTCTGCTCTGCCTGCTGTGTAACTTCGGGTAGGATGCCTTTCCTTCCCCCTTTCTCTGAGTGAAAGGACACACAAGGACACAGATCTTTAAGGAGCAGTTTGGGAGTTCCTGGAGGGTTCTTTTCCAGTGGTTGTGTAGCAGTTGATTCTTCCAGACCATGCCTGCTGTGAGGAAGCATTCATATGAGCATTTCCTTACTCATCCCTTGCTTAAGGAAGAGTGGTTGGGTGGAAAAGGCAGGAGGGCACTACCCCAAGCTGAAAACAGAGACTGAAACTTCAGCTTTGCCACTTGTCTGCCTGTGGGAAGACTTATTTTTGATCCCCTGACTTGCTTCTCTCACTCTCCTTGGCTCATCCTCACAGTTTACATGTGCTCCTGTGCAGGCAGCCCAGTGTGGGAGGTGTGGTCTCCATCAAGGCTGAAGCAATGCTTCGACCTTGTATTGCTCAGAAATTAGCCATGGCTTTAGCATTTTTGGCCCTCTGAGATCCCTGAATACCATGACATTTTTCCTGCTGGGCCAGTTTTTATCCGAAAACACACTTCAGTGTGTTTCAAGAGCGTGCTGTGGTCTTGGCAGCCCTGCTCAGCTGAGCACTGTTTGTGCTGCTTGCTTGGGCACCTCCAGGCTCTCGTTTTCTGCTCACATCATGGTGCTGCTGCACAACAACCCCATGCAACGCTACAGGCTGGGGACAGAGTAGCGGAGAGTAGCCAGGCAGAAAGGGACCTGGGGGGGACTGATTGACAGGAAGCTCAACATGAGCCAACAGTGTGCCCAGGTGGCCAAGAAGGCCAATGGGATCCTGTCCTGTATCAAAAATAGCGTGGCCAGCAGGAGCAAGGCAGTGATCCTTCCCCTGGACTCTGCGTTGGTGAGGCCACACCTGGAGTGTTGTGTTCAGTTCTGGGCCCCTCAGTTCAGGAAAGATACTGAGGTGCTGGAGGGGGGCTAGAGAAGATCAACAAGGCTGGTGAAGGGACTGGAACACAAGTCCTATGGGGAGAGGCGGAGGGAGCTGGGGGTGTTTAGTCTGGAGAAGAGGAGGCTCAGAGGTGACCTCCTGACTCTCTATAACTCCCTGAAGGGAGGTTATAGCCAGGTGGGGTTGGTCTCTTCTCCCAGGCACTCAGCAATAGGACAAGGGGGCACGGGCTTCAGCTCTGCCAGGGGATATTTAAGTTGGATATTAGAAAAAAATTCTTTACAGTGAGAGTGCTCAGGCATTGGAATGGCCTGCCCAGAGAGGTGGTGGATTCACCGTCCCTGGAGGTTTTTAAACTGAGATTGGACGTGGCACTGAGTGCCATGATCTGGTAAACTGACTGGAGTTGGACCAAGGGTTGGACTTGATGATCTCTGAGGTCTTTTCCAGCGCAATCAATTCTATGATTCTATTCTACGATTCTATGATTTCACACAGGTACAGGTGTCTGTGATCTCACTCCTGAGTTTGTTTGCTCTGACTGGGAACAGGCGCGGTGTGTTTCAGCTGCCCAGGTCACACCGTGAGCACCACTGCCTGCTGTGCCTCTTGCTCTCTGAAGAACATGTCCCCAAGCACAAGCAGCTTTCCAGGTTTTTTTTCCTTCCTGCTGCTGGGGGATGTGAAGGAGAAAAACAAAAATGCTACTCTGGAAGGGCTTTGTGCAAGTTTTCTGACTTAAGCCACTGAGCTGGGGTTTGCTAGAGCTGCTTTAAAGTTAGACCTGCACAAATTGAAGCTGCTCCAGCAGGGATAAAGAAGCATGAGCTCACTGTCACCCTCATAGCTCACTAGGTGGAAATCCTCATTTGTTTTTTCTGAAGCAAATTATGTACAGTGCATGTCCATGTGTGAGCAGGCATTTTTTTAAAGTACGGAGGGTGTGTTTGATAGCATCTGAATCCTGCTGTTGTCCTGTGCTGTGGTCTGGTGGCTTTGGGGCTCTGGGCTGTGCTGAAAGCCCACAGTGGCCACAGGCCATTGCTGACCTGATGTAAAACCCCTGCTGCTGCCAGCTGCTCTGTATGTAGGCTCTGATGGGCTCCCTCTGCATCGCCAGGCATTCTGAGAGTCATCTTGATGCTGTTGCAAAGGCAGCACTGTCTGCTGTGAGCTCTGTCTGGACAGAAGTGAGGTTATGGTCAGGTTTAGACAGCTGGCAATGGGCATGTAGAGACCAGAATTAATGGTTGTAGAAATATGGCTTTTGTTGTGACCTTGCCTAAGTGATTTTGGCTCCTGGACCAGCCATAGGACACGCAATTTGTCTCTACACCATCGGCTTCAAAAGGAACCAGTCCCTTGGGTTTGAGTATATATAGCACGCCTTGCTTTTGGGGTAGAACTATTTGGGTTTAGCTGGTATTGCAATAACAGAGCTCTCTGATCAGAGTCCACCTGTGGCCTGCTCTGCTCCTGCAGAGCAGCTCTCCTCACTGTGGTCCTTTGAGCAGGGCTCCAAAATGCTACGTGTTGGTCTGGGGAGCCCATGGCAAGCTTTGAGAGAGGTGGGCATGCTGCCTCCTGCTGAGCAAGCCAGCCTGGCCCTTGTGAGAAGCCTCAGAAATAAGCTGGGGCTCTTCTGTTTTTAAAAGTCTATTTGTTTCAAAAAGGAACACCTGAAACTGCGGTGAGTGAAATGAATTAAAAATAATTGATCCATCCAGAGGTCACAAAAAGTTATGTTCTCAAAACTGTTTGCCATACCTGGGCTGTAAAATGTGTAATCCTGTGTTTGCATTATGGTTCTCATAGAAAACATGGGTAAGTTAAATCACAGAGGCTTAGAATGGAAATGGTTTTTCTAAGTGGCCCGATCTTTGCTGCTTCTCCTTTTCTGTGTGCGCAGTAATGTCATCAACTGATGCAATAAGAGGAACTAGTTCAACTCCTGGAGATCCAGGGTAGCACAAGTGAGCACACAGGCAAGGTTTGTCATCACTGCCATGGATTGTTTTGTCAGTTTGGAGAGGAGGAAACACTGTGCCTTTGCTAATGAAACAAACATTGGGGTCCTCACTGTTACACTAACAGAGATTTTAAAAATATTTTGAGAATTGGTGGAGTTGTAATGATGTACAGATCATTTACACTGTGGCTTGAAACTGTGAGCCTGCCCTGAACTGCTTCAGGCTCCTAGAATGCTAGTCTTCCTATATTAATTATTAACATCACTAAAACACTCCAGAGATTGGCCTGGAAGCATTAAACAAGCTTAATATTAATAGCTCCCAGATGATAAGTGATGGTGAACATTAGCATGTGTTAAAAGACCGAGGGGGGAAAATAACTACTGACTACAATAAACATTTGAAGTATAGTGGCATTAAATTACAAAAAGAACACAAGTGTGAATCACAAGAAAGGCTTCCCTACAGCATTGCCTGCTACCGTTTGAAGAGACAGGTGAGATTGTTTACACCTTTGAAATTACACTTGACAGGTCACAGTAAATAGCCTTGAGGAACAGGCATGTGCTGAGGTTCCTGCCGTATGTGGAATAAGTAAAGCACAGTTTTTTGTGAAAGGCAGATGTGACTGCCTCAAGTAAAAGTGTCTGCATCGAACATTTTGCTTATCTCAGACTGCATGTTCTCTTTTACTCAGCGGACCTTGGCCAGGAGGATCCCCCTCCACGAGTCCAGCCCACCTTGCCAGAGACGCTGCGAAGCAGAGACCTTTGGCTCTAGGCTGAGTACCTGACTTCAAAGGGAGAGCCGGCTCCTGAGGGGTATGGAAAGGAAAGAGATGGTTCTGTGAGATAAGAGACACCGGTATCTAACAAGGTGCAGGCTTTGGAGCATTTTACATGATTAAAGCCCGGAAACACTCTCTTCCCCTGCAGGGACTGGTGTCTACCATAACCTCCATGCACTGCTTTTTTTGCCAGTGGGGATATCACATTTGGAATGCACCTTGAGCTCTCTGAAAATCTCGGTGGCAGCTGTCCAGCTGGCTTAAGCTATTAGTCTGGGACTGGTCCACGCTCACAGAGGGATCACACATGTTCCCTTAGGAAACCAGGCTAAAAATGGCTGTAGGCAATACCTTTCCAAGCAAGGGGCTATAGAGAAGCTCCCTGAGAGCCAAAAGTTGCTCCCAGCTCAGTAATCTCCCTCAGACGTATTTCATCTCTGCGTTTGTGAGACAGTTGCCATAAATGCAACTGAAAATGGTTTGTCCGTGCTTGGAAAGAGGAATGTTTAAGCAATGCCGTCTAGCACAAACTTGGAAAGTTCATGTGGCTGTGAATATAAGTTTAGTTTTCCTAAAGTTCCCCAGCCAGCTTTTGGATGTATAGCCCAGACAACTTCATAGGGCATTTTATGATGAATGTTGCCTCTCCGTGCTTTTCAACCGGGCCAGTGGCCACAGCATCATCTTGCTTTTTTTCAGGTCATGTCTAAATGTTTGGCTGGTTTTCAGTTGGTTTTTAGTGTCAGGCACTGAGTGTTACAGGCATGGTCTATAAAGGCACAAGAATAGAAATTATTTCATCAGTATGAGCCTGAGTAACCTCATTTAAGGCCAGATGCTGCTGGAAGAGTTGTAAAGCTTAGGCAGAGGTGAAATGAGTCATCTGTTGCCAATAAACTTGGAAGGAACAGGGATACCTTGGGAGTGGGGGGCGGGGGGGAGAACCATTATCTGCTGTTACCTAGAGCCGCTGCTTTTATAATTGAAAAATGTATTAAAAATTATTTTGGGAATTTCTAATTAGTTGAACCACTAATGCGCTCTGGATGTTTCAGAAACTTCAAAACTAGTAACTTCCCCAAAAGAGGCCATGCAGAGAAGTGTCTTCCCTGCCTTTCCCCTCTACCACCACAGCTCCAAGGCCAGGGCGGACGAAAACATCTGTAGAAATTGAAGTTGGGCAACAAAGGCGGTGCCTGTCAGTCCCTGGGGAGATGCTTCCTTCTAACAGTGCCCAGCCCTATATGGCTTAAGGCTGGAAACCCTGCAATAAGTAGTTATATTGAGTCGCTGTCCTTAAGGAAAGGCAGAAGGCAAAAGGAAGGAAAAGCAGAGGCTTGTGGCTGAGGCCATTCTGCTCCTGCCTCTGGCATCTGTTCCCAGCCCACTCCTTGACAAGCTGTTCAGCCCGCTGTGGAAGGTGGTGGTTTCTAGATGCAAGTGCATTTATTACTTTCTGTCCAGTTTGGGTTATTCAATGCTTTATCAACCTTTTTGCTTGTTTGTTTATTTTACAGCCACTGAAATGGAAGGGTTCTGCAGCAACTTATTGTGTTAGGGGTAAAAAAAAATATTCTTTTTTTAATTGTTGCTACAATTGGAAGGAAAACTAAACACTGGAGAGTTTGACAACACTTGCCTGACTGTTTTTGCTCTGCGTTGATGGAAAACAGAGGAGCTAATTCCTTCACATTCCTACAGGGAAGGATCAGAAGGGTTTTAGTGCTGTGGAAAAGCCTACAGGAACGTGGCAGAGCATGGTACCTGCTGCAACTAATGGAGGAACTGGCTTAGGGGTGCACTGTGAGAGGCAGCGGGCAGGGAGAGAGCACTGGACACATGGGTCAGTCCCACATGCCATCCATCAGTCACTGTGCACAGAAAACCAGGAATGCTACGGATGCCAGAAAAATGTGTTATCATTTAAAATCAGATGCACCAACTCTAACACGCTGTAACATCTGAAATGTTTTGTCTCCGTTTCCTCTAACGTTTTGTTACCAGTATCATCTTCCACTTCCCAGTTTAGGCAAACTTCTTTATTTCAGGAAACTATAATGACCTGCCTTCCTGCCCTACCAGTGATCATCACAGCTGGAGTCTGAGATCCTTTAGCACCAACATGGCTTATTTTTAGGTAAGCCGGGAACTGTTAGCTGACCCTGGGTATTCGCTGCTGTTCTGTGTAGTTGGGTGACCGAGGAGGTGACAGGAGATGGGGTAGCGATGCACAGCTTCAGATCATAGTACAGAACCACGAGACATCACACAGGTGCTCCTCTGTCTGACAGCAAGTGGTTGGAACCGTTCCTTGAGAACAGACCTGGCAATTTTTCATTTTGCTGTAAAATAGGTGAATGGGAAAAATACCTCTTTTATGACAAGCATGAAAGAGAGATAGAACCAGGGCACAGTTTTCTATGCTTGAGAAAAGAGATAGTTTGCCTCTGATCTGTGCTTTGGATGAATCTGGATAGATTTCCACAGGGACACTAAACGGCACCTCCTTCCTTCTCTTCTGCTTCAGCTGAGGGAGTTTTAACTGTGATGTGGTTTCCCATAAGCTCTTCCAAAAGCATGTTCCTATGGCGTTCTACAGAAAAGCATGACTAATTAGCGCAAACACTTGGTCTTTTACAAACAGCTAGCTGTTTTCAGACCATGTGTTGTGGCGATGTTTTACTCCAGTCCAAAACAACTGGAGTTTAAGAAAATCTGGAGGGCCTGATTGGAAAATGTGGCTCAGCTTAACTCTGCAACATTTGGGATGGGAGTGAATGAGGCCACACAGCATGGAGCAGAAAAAATATGGGGAAAATTAAACAAGCAGGCAGCGTCGAGCCCTTGTAGTGAGGCCACGTGATTCCTTGCTCTCGTGTCCATGCCTTGTCAGTGGGGTGAGGACACAAGCACAATGACAGCAGGAATGCTTTGATATATTAATCCCAAAGTGATGCGGAGCCAGTTCCTGAGCTGCTTCCGCTGAGGTAATGCATTGTTTATGCCAAAGCCATCCCGATTTTGTCTGCCTGAAGGACTAACTAGTTCAGACTATTTTTTTGGACAGATACAGATGCTGTATTCCCAAGTTAAATATGTATATTGATCTCCTGCCTGCCTTCCATCCAAGCCCTGTGAAGAAAAGGTGGGGATGCAGGCGCTGTAACACCCAAGCATCCCACAGTCGGGAACAGGTTTTACCCCCATAGCACTTGAGGTAGGGAATGAGAAGTGTTTTTAGATTAGGTGGAGGAGACTAGGATGTATGTTCTTTTGCAAATAGCCTGGGGCTTTCTTAAAATACACCTTTTTTTTTTTTACACATCAAGAGGGGAAGCCACAGGAGGAGAAACAGCTGGATTTTGCAGCTCAGTGGTGCTGTGGTAGGCTGGGAATAGCAGATAGCAGCACAGATAGCAAACAGCAGACCATGTCCATCCATTTTTGGGAGCCAGGCACCACAACTGGTTGCTATTCAACAGCCTGGGATGGGGTTGGCTCCCCACAACCACAGCTGCTGTGGAGCTGGCTTCACTTTGCTTTTCACTGGAACACTCTGAGCCGTGGCGTGTCTGTTGCTAATTAGATTAGGTCCATAGAGGCTGTGTTGAGTTCGTTCCCATTTTTGCATGAGATGGGCAGTTTTCAGCGAGCTCAGTGATAGTTTGCACGTTGCAGGTAAGTTCCCAGCCTGGCACAGTAATGCAGAGCTTGCAGGTGTTGATCTCGTGAAGGCTGCTTATGTCCTCCAAGCAGGAGCATCAGCAGGACCAGAACAGCCTCTCTGGGGTTGTTGGATATCAGCTGATGATGGATATTCTTGTGCTAGATTTACTGGCAGGATGAAAAGCCTGCACTGTTTGGACTAGTGATGTTAAGGCAGACAGGCTCTGAGTACAGTGCTTACCACAGACTTAACATATTTCACTCCAGCTCCCCGAAGATGGCTTTTGGATGCATGTCCAGAAATTTGGCAAGCAACCTCTGATTCCCAGACTGCAATTATATATGGCCTCTTTAGCTGTACGCTTTTGTGCTAACTTGGCTCGAAGCTTTACATAGCATCATCCCCATCCCACTTATCTCCAACAGAGTTTATAGAAAAGAGGCGCAGTTGTTCTGCCTTTGGCTAGAGAAGCCAACCCCTTCTCGTCTCAGTGAAGTCCTTCTGCTGCTTATCCTAGGAGCTTTTCTCTCCACAGCTATTAAAGTTTGGTTTCTTTTTAGCATGGAAAAGCGGACTTGCAGGCACCATTTTAGGTAAGGTCTTGTGGATGGTTGTGCAATGACCCCTGCCTGAAGTGCTCTATTGTTAAATGCAATTTTTTCGGTGTTTGTGTTGCGATGGTGGCACACAGCCGATCTGTGTTTATGACAACCAATAAGTTTATGACCCCAGAACTTCCTCCTTTTCCTTTATTAACTGCTGATGAGATAATGAATTTTAGCTCTTGATGTGGTATTGGTTTCTGTTTGATTTCGCTCCACTTGCTTCTCAAGTCCTTAACCTCTTGTATGAGTTTATCCTCTTTTTTGGTGACACTTCATAACACTGTGTCATCAGCTTATTTCATTAGTGCTGTTCTATTTGTGTCAGGGTGCTGATGAAAATACTAAATGAAGTCAATCCCAAGGTTAAACTTTGAAAAACTCCCTCCAAAGGAAGATTCCTCCTCAACCTTAAAAGCAATCCAATACTGAGACCTCGAGATGCCCAAAGTGGCATCTGCAGTGACCTGTGACAATTTACAGATGAAAAGCTGTCTCTCGTGGCAGGATAAGGTGACTAGAGGAGGCCAATAAGTCACTGAGGGCAAGATGAAGGCAACAGGTAAGCTCTCTTCAGAAAACCCCGCATCTTTAGTATAGCAAGTAAGTTGCTGTTGGTAAAAGTAATCAAGATAATTTTTTCTGTGGGATATTGATTTTTTCCTAGTCCTTCCAAAGCTTGGCTTGGAAGCCACAACTTCTCCGTGGTCATGGATCACTTTTCTGGACCACCTGGGAAGACACTTATCAGTTATAGCTTTGCTATGTGACTACAAGCCCCAGGCTAGACATGACAAAGCTAATCAGTGTTCCCAGAGGGTCAGAGCTCTGCTGATGCAAACAGCAACTCTGCTGACTTGAAAAGATGAACCAACAATAATGAATTTCATCTGGACAAAACCTGCATGGACCCTATGCCTCTCCTGAGCCCTCTCTTGACACTGCTCCAATGTGGCAACAACACCTGAAATCTTTTCCCAGGAGATCTGATTTGCTGAAGAGGCTCATCGGGGACTTCTTAGGAGGTCTAATAAAGTACCAGCCCTTTAGTTGCACCAATGGGGTTTTTTTCTGCAGAATTTCAGTGCCAACACATACTTGTCTGTGCTGTAATATTTTCCCCGTTAATAGATCCACAGACCCTCTGTTACGGGTTCAGGAGGATTCCCACACGCAAAATAAAAGACGATAAATCACAACTGAGGTAGCAAAGCAAATTTCTTCCTACAACACAGTTACAATAGCAAAGCAAATGTATTTTCTTACTGGAATCTTGACAAGCCACTGAGCAGGAGGAGACGGAGCACGGAACTTGGTGGGAGGGGCAGGCAGGCAGTGCACCTTCAGGGCATCCTCTGGATCAAAATGATGCACATCAGGTCCTCCTCTCCCCTCCAGCCCAGAACCATGTCTTGTATCTCCCTCTCTGGAGTGGAATTTTGCCAGCTGCACCACCAGCTCGTGTGTGGCCAGTGCACCAATTGAGGCCACAACTTGTCAAAGGCCAAGTTCCGACCAGTTCGATGTTACACTAATCTAATCATAGAATCATAGAAATGATTGGGTTGGAAAAGACCTCAGAGATCATCAAGTCCAACCCTTGGTCCAACTCTAGTCAGTTTACTAGATCATGGCATTCAGTGCCACGTCTAATCTCAGTTTAAAAACCTCCAGGGATGGTGAATCTACCACCATCCTGGGCAGGCCATTCCAATGCCTGAGCACTCTCTCTATAAAGAATTTTTTTCTAATATCCAACTTAAACTTCCCCTGGCAGAGCTTGTTTCTTTCTTCAAGTTGCAAGTTCCCCACAGTGAAACTATGCAGTATTTTCCCATGCCATATTGACGAGCACAACCACGGACCAAGTATGACAGGGCCTTAGACACAACTCTGACCCCGACACAGCCTGCTGGGTAACACTGTTGTTGTGTTTGCAAACCATTGCAGCGCTAATGGAGCTCTGCTCCTGGCACGCATCATGACACTATGAAATATTTGCCTCCTAAGTGTAGATGTTCCAAGGTCTTTAAGCATTCCACTCTCCTTGGACTAATGGACGTCTTGTTAAAGCTGTCAGGCTTCATTTCTGGTTTGGATGTGACCTTACAGTGGGAGCATTTTCTTTTAGCACCATCAGTTAACAGTTTTAACGCTGTCCTTGCCACTGGATTCCCCTATCCCAGAGCTTACTGCTAATAGAGATGTAATCACATTTTCCTGCACAGGATATAAAAACATCCATTTTATTATGTAAAAGAGGTCTGTTAAGTACACCACCCCCAGTTTTAACAGCTTGTTCTGATTCTCAAGAGTGAGGGTTTACAAGACGGTTCGGTTTAAGAGCAACACAGAACGAAGGTTGTATCTTTGGGCACGAAACAACCTCCTTGCACACAGGACATTGGAGGATGAGGTGCATAATATGCACTTAAAATAGACCCCTTTAAAACTGGCACAGGACACTCAGTGTTGAACGAGTATCATTAATCACATTCATGACTTTCAGACAAAATGAGTGTCGACTTCATGTTGCTTGTTAAAACAAGAAATGTACATTCAGTATTTCATTTTCACTCACTGCTCTGCTTAGTGCAGCCAAAACTAACTTTTTTTTAATCATTATTTCAGATTTATCTGAACAAATTCTGTATGCATAGTATTTTTTTAACAAGATAGCTTATTTTGTCTATATTAAAAGCAAAAAATTACTGTGCGTGTCTGGAATGCAAGAAAAAAAGGACTTCTTACACTGCAGCGCATGTTCAATGTGTGATTTCAAATCTGACTGCAGTCACCCAATAGCTTGTTCTCTTCCAATTTCTCTGCTTTATTCTTTTGATTCCTTCCTTTCTGCATCTCCTCCTTTCCCTTTCCCCTCCTTTCCCACACTTTTTCTGTATTTCTTTCCCCCTTTCTTTTCTCCCTTCTCTCACCTTCTGTCCCATCTTCTTCCACTCCTCCTTCCTCCCTCTTCTTCCCTCCCTCTCCCACCTTTCTGCCATGGTTCTGTATTACGAGCAGGAATGAACAGCACACATCAATATGATGCACATTCAAATCCAACTTTATTCTAAGTTTCTACCGATATATACCCTCATTCCACTACTGTACACGCCTTCTCACGCCCCTATAACTAATTCTAACTGGCTGGCTATCACAGCATTTACATATGGTTTCTCATTATCTTGCTTGCACGTCCCGTCCTTCTACTTGCCTAAGCAACTGCTTTCCCACAGACTGACCTTCAGCTGAGTCTTATCAAGACTACAAACGCCTTCTTTCCCATGCCAAATCGTGCTAATATCCCTTTAATATGGCAAAGGCTCCCACACCTTTCCCCTGGATTTCTTTTTCCCCTCTGTTTTTTTCTCCCATGCACTTCTTTCCTCCATCCCGTGTTTCTCTTTCCCTCTCTCCACTAGTAGGTTTTTGGGCAGAACCCTGCCTAGCCCAAGGCTCTGCAGCTGAGCCTCTGTAGGACTTTCAGCCAGGCAGGCAAACAGCACTGATGCAAATTTTACTGCACCCCTGAAAGGGAAATTCCTTGTGTTGGATATGGTGACGCCACTGCACAGGTGGCTGAACTCCCTGGGTAACAGGGACCTAAAAATAAGGCACTGCCCCGCCTCTTCAGGCAGAATTCCTCAAAGGGCAGGGGCAAAGGCAAGGATAAGGGCTCAGGGAATAAGTTATGTTGAGGCTGAAAGGGTGATAGTGCTAAGCCAGGCCTTGGGGAGGCGAAGAAGGGAAGCCTGAGGGATATCTAGGAAAACCAAACCCAGCCAGGCTTTGTCACCAGGGTGAGTTTAATTGAAGACCCCTGCACTGCCTTGCACAGCAAATCCTTTTTTATCCACTTGTGTGGGGGCAGAGTAAACTTGATGCCGAATCTGAGGATGTGAGGCACATTTTAATGTTCAAGCAAGGTGGGAGACTCATCCATCCATTTTGACTGACAAAAAAAATCATTTATTTCTTGTAAGATAAACAGTCCCAGGTGCAAGGAGCAGCACTGATGGAATATCACTACTCAGTCAATTTGAGGATGACCCAAATCTCAGGTGTTGTACATGAAAACTGCCAATAAATACTGAGCAGGCAGGTGTTGCCTTTTACCTTTATTGAGCTGAAATCAATGGTAAAATTAAGCCATAAAGATTAAATTCAGCTTTCTGGTCAGAAGGTGGAGGGTGGGTTTTGTAGCCCCTTTTTTCTGTCCATGTAATAACATAAGCTTGAGAGAGTTTTAATTCATATTTAGGGAATTAGTGTGAAAATTGAGGTGTAAGGGCTATGACAGGAATCCCAGAAAATACATTTTCCTTGTCAATGTGAATTAATTAAGCACCGATGTACTCAACACTAAAATTAATCACATCCACTTATACTTAATAAGAAAATTCATTGTCGAAGCGATCCCACAGGGCTGTGAGGCTGTGCGAGGGTTCAGGGCATGAGGAGAAACTTTTCTGCCCCATTCTCCCCATATTTGTGGCGGAGGAACCCCCCCAGCCTTCCCGCAGGGGAGGTTTTGATGCCCCATTTCCACAATTTCTGGTAAATTCACTGTGTGCGGTTCCGGGCTCCTCAGTACAAGAGAGACACGGAGTGGGTTCAGTGGAGGGCAAGGAGGATGACTGGGGGACTGGAACATCTCTCCTATGAGGAAAGGCTGAGGGAGCTGGGCCCGTTCAGCCTTGAGAAGATCCACGTCTGTAGTGTCTGCAGGGAGGTGTCAGAGGATGGACCAGGCTCTGCTCGGGGGTGCCCAGCAATGGGACAAGAGGCAACGGGTGGGAACTGATGCCCAGGAGGTTCTACCTGAACGTGAGGAAGAACTTCTTTCCTGTGCGAGTGACCAAGCACTGGAACAGATACCAGAGACGGTACCAGACACCAGAGAGGGTACCAGACCCCATTTTTGGGGGTGTTGGTGTGAGGGCAGCAGGCAGGGACCCCCGCAGACCCCACTGTTGGGGTGTTGGTGTGAGGGCAGAGGGCAGGGACCCTCCGAGAGCCCATTTTTTGGGGGGTGTTGGTGAGGGTAGGGGCTACCCCAGACCCCATTTTTGGGGGTGTTGGTGTGAGGGCAGAGGGCAGGGACCCTCCGAGAGCCCATTTTTTGGGGGGTGTTGGTGAGGGTAGGGGCTACCCCAGACCCCATTTTTGGGGGTGTTGGTGTGAGGGCAGCGAACAGGGACCCTCTCAGACCCCATTGTTGGGGTGACTGTGCCAGGGCCACCTCACGCCCCCGGCGCCCGCGGTGAGGGGCGGCCCCTGAGGGCGGGGGGCGGCGGCGCATGCGCGGGCCGGGGGGCGGTGACGGCGGCGCCGGCGGAGGCAGCGGGAGGGTCGGTTGCGGGCGGTGCCGGTCCCCGTTCTGGTCCCGCTCCCGGTGCCTTTCAGGTCCCGCTCGGGTCCACCATGGGCACGCAGGGGGCCGGGAGGAAGCGGCTGCCGAACCGGGAGCGCTTGACGGCGGAGGACGATGCGCTCAACCAGATCGCCCGCGAGGTGAGCGGCGGGAGACGGCATCCCCCCCTTCTCCCTTCTCCATCCTCCCTCCCCTCGCTTTTCCTCTCCCCCGAGCGCCGCGCAGGCGCCCCCGGCCCTTTTTCGGCTCAAGGGCGAGGTCAAACCCCGGGTGTGACCGTGCTGGGCACCGCTGAGGGTGTCGCCTGGCCACAGCCCCCCCGGCTCCGGGAGGGCACAGCCACCGCCTGCCGCTGGGATCGGTGAGAACCACCCAAAATGGGCCGCCCGGCTGTCTTAGGGATGCTTAAAAACAGTGGAATCACCGAGCGGGTTGGGGTTGGAAGGGGCCGTACGGGTTCCAAGCCATTGCTGTAGGCAGGGGCACCTTCCACTAGAAAGGTTGCTCCCAGCGCCGTCCAGCCTGGCCTTGAACACTTCCAGGCATGGCAGTGGGAAAGTAAAACCAGGATACTGCGAAGTGATGCTGGGTGTTGGCATAAGTGAACCCTCAGACTTGAAAACTGGCGTGTGTTTTTACTGCTGTCCACTGGGCACTGCATTGTGCTCAATGTGACTCAAACCAGCTGATGGGTGGCTGCCTTCTGCGTCCTTGTTCTTCTTGGGTACAGTCGTGTTGGTTCAGTGGCAACCAGGCTGATGTGAATTTGGTTTTCATCTTAGTTCTAAGCCTGACACAAGTTGTTCCACGTCCTTGCTCCCACAGTCTTACAGTAGGAGAGGTGGGCAACCCCAGCCTGAGGGTGGGATAAGCAGCCCTGGGGTTGTTCTCTGGTGCAGAGCCTACAAGGAGGATGGAGAGAGACTATCTTGTAGTGACAGCACCAGGGGTAGTGTCTTCACACTGACAGAGAGTAGGTTTGGATTGGATATTAGGAAGAAGTTCTTGGCTGTGACAGTGGTGAGGCGCTGGCACAGGTTGCCCGGAGAAGTTGTGGAAGCCGCAACCCTGGAAGTGAGTGGTGCTCTGAGCAACCTCGTTAAGTGGAAGGTGTCCCTGCCCATGGCAGGGAATTGGAACTAGATGAGCTTTAAGGCCCCTTCCTACCCAACCCGTTGTAGGATTCACTGTGTCTAAGCTGCTCTGGTGCTGGCAGCTGCTGAAAGTGGCCATCTGTGTCCCCTGTTATGGTTTATGTGTGTCTCCTTCCCTGGTGTTGGCCTGACCCCAAGATGGGTTACAAGATAAATCACTCCTCTAGAAGAGATTTAAGTCTCCCTTGGTTTCTTTTCCTGAATTACAGTTGCAGCAGGATAAGAAGGATGCTGATGTGCAGCTTATTTTTGGTGGCACTGGCTGGTAGGTTGAGTTAGCTGTGGCATCATGCACCTTATTATCACCAATGCCTTTACTATTCCTGTGCACCATTTTGAATTGGTTTGTACCATCTTTGGAACACATGGAATAGAGAGATTTTTGTGTGAGTGATTTGGATACTGGGTGTCAAGAAGGCAGATTTTTGTGGCCATGTGGAGAAGATGAGAAAGTTCCTGGGGACGGAGTTTGAGGCAGGAGGACAAGAATATCTGATGATCTGGACATAAGATAACAAGTAGACTGATTGTTAGAGTTTGAGTCATGATAGTATTCTAAGAATTGTTTCAGGATGAGACTTTAAATTCCACGGCTGTGTCCTGGCTGTGCTTTCATTTCATCAAGGAAAACATCAGTGTGTAGCAGGGGGCCTAGGTTGTTCTTTGTTGCACATTTTTATCTGACTTTCTCTTTTCTTTATCTTAGATCTGATTTTCACTGCAGTGGTTTGAAGCCTCAAATACTGTGGTGTTTTGTGGTGTTTTTTTATTTCTTCTCCTGGCGTTTGTTTAAAGGACAACTCCATTTGCTCAAAAAGCCCAACACAAGCATGTCTTTTATCTTTTCCCTTGAGTGTGAAAACTGTGAACTGCCAAGTTCAAGGTTCAGCATTTTCCCATATTGTTTTAACTATTTACATTACTCTGTCTCTGGATTTTATGCATTTGTTATTGTTTTGTTGTTTAAATGCCTGTTTTCCACACTAAGGATCCCAGATAATTGCTTCTGTATGATCTTGAGAACTCTTAAAAAAGTAGATTAAGCCTTTTGTCCCCTCCTAATAAGGATGCTGATAATATTGATGTTAAGAAGGGTGCAAGGTTTACTGACATTTGGGCTCTCCCAGCCTTCCTCACAGATGTTTTGACAAAGCTGGGACATAGACATGTTGTGTTTGCATGTAGATTTTCACTCCTCTCTTCCCTTTGGTCTTTGTTATCCAGAAGCCAGAGGTGCTTGCGAGTTGTTTGTAGATCCTAGAATCTTATTTTGCTTATATTTAGATGGGAGCCTAAAAGAGCACTCAAACCAGACTGATCCATAGAGGGGCTTTTACCTTGGGATCCCTGGGAGTAACCTGAAATACATACATCCTCTCTCCTGTTAGTTTTCCTCCAAAAGGATTGTGCTGCTTTGTAACTTTGCAGTTTTATTTTGTGATTGTCAGTGTATCTTGACAAATTCACCGTTTTGCTCTACTACGTGCTCCCCTAAGGAGGCAGTGAGACTTGTAAGGATTCTCTTAAACTCCTGCCATTTGAAGCATGATTTTTTTTTTCTTTAATTTGCTGCCAGGGTGTCTTGCTGTGTGTGTGCAGTCTTGCATAGACTGAGGGAGAGCCTTTGTGGTGAGGAGGGCAGTCCGCATCTGCGGGACCTGAGAGCGGTCGGTCTGGAGGGGAAGTAACCAAGCGAGTGGAAGGAAATTGTAGGAGTGAAGCACATTATAGTGACAAGGGCTTAGTAGCATTATCAGTCGTGTTAATCAGTAGTAATGAGTTTTAATTTTTGAGGCAATTTCTGCACGAGATCAGCTGCAAGTAGTTCATCACCTTGTCTAGACCTACTTAGAGCAGAGGTAGAAGGTACTGTGCTGTACCACTAAATCTGGCTGCAGAGTTCCTGACAGACATGGTAATTAAGTGGATGGTAAATATGTAAATAATATAATTAACACAACAACATGGTGTGCTGGGTTTCTAGCAGCTGCAGATGACTGCCACTCAGGATTTGCTGTAGGCACACCTGGCTTGCATTGCTGAGCTTGTTTTTTCCTGGGTGTCAGCTCTTAGGGATGACAGCGAAGCCGATCAATGATCGGCTTCTCCACTTGCAGGCTCGCATTGACGCCAGTAGATTATTCTGTGTTTAGGTCAATGGAAACTTTTGGGCTGTTTTATTTCTCAGCGAGTACATGCCAGCAGTGCTTGCAAAATCTAACAGTATGATACTCCTCAAAGTCCCTGCCAGCACAGCCAGCGGGAATCGCATCCACGTCCTGCACAATCATCTGTCGGGATGGTGCATGCGTGGTTTGGGAAGGCAGAGTCCTGGGCTGCTGAACCTTCCAGGAGCTGGCTTCCTGCTTGGATTACATGGGTTTGATATGATTTCTTGAGACACTGTTCCTAGGGGAATATTTTTGTTGCTAACTTCTGCTGTGGTAATAATTAAGTGTTATGTGAGCAGAAAGAGTTTTGCAAATCCAACAAGGAACTGCCATCTGTGTAGATGAGGTATTTTTCTTATAGGCAGGTAATATTGGTTACTGGTTTTTGTTTTCTTGAATGAGGAAGAACAGGGTCATTTTCTTCGTTTTATTAGGGAAGTAATTGACACCTTGTTTTGCCGCTGTTTTGCAGACAAGTGTACTATACTACTCAGAGAAACAAACATGCCCTGTGCCATCCCTGTGCTAGAAATCTTTTTCATCCAGCATTTTACAGAGTAGAACTCTTTAGCTAATAATTAATTTGAAATTAGTAATTCAAGCAACATAATTTATTTTTATTGTTAAAGTAATGCCATGACAATTGTCTTCATTCTTTGTACCCTCATGTCACTTTCAAGAATTGTCACCTACGTTCTTGTATGTACATAAGTATTATTTTTTAAATAACTGCAATGATCAGTTTATGGCTCATTAATTTGATTGTTTCACTGGAGTGGTTACTTTGGGCATTAGCTTGTATTCCTAGTGATTCAAAAAATGGTATGTTACACTCCTGGGAAGGAGCAGGAAGTGTTGCTGACTAGAAAAAGCTCAAAATGCTGGTGAAACCAGCCAGCTGGTTTTCCTGGTTACAATAAGAAGGTATTGAGGAACTTCAAAAGCCTGTATTGGAGTTTTGGGACTGATGAAGAGATGCTGTGATCGTTGAGTGTGAAATCTTTTTAACTGAGGGGATAGTTTGGAGGAGCAATCTCTGGTTTATACAGCAATTTGGGTGACTTCCGTAAGTAGAACTGGAAATAATTTGGTAAAAGTCGGAGCTAAACCAAGCAGAATGGATATTTATATATGTGAACACAAGCCACTCAAACTTTATTGAACTGCTGTGCAAACCAGAGCTTTTAAAACCATTTGTTCCCTAAGGACATAGGAGGTAATGCCCATGTAAAATCTCTGCCTCTTTTATAGTGGTGGAACTTTTTGGAGCAGTATTTGGCATTACAGATGTGTGAAGGCTTGTGTAAGCCGGATGAATATTCCAAAAGAAGCCCTTAGAAACAGCCTGGCTTACATAGCACCAGTACTTGACTTATTTTTTTTTATTGCATTACTTTCTGCCTTTATGAGGGTTAACGTGTGATGTGAAAAAGCATGTCTGGCTGTAAGTCTCCCTTCTAGAACAGAAAGTTATGAAAGCAAGGGATGCTCTTGGAGAGCTCGACTCAGCCCAGCTGACCTAAATATAGGAAGGAAGGAGGACTTTGTAGGCGATTCTTGCCAGTAGGGTGTGGGGAATTGTTCCAAATTTGAGATGATTTTATGTAGCAAATATGTACTTCACCAAACACTCCTTTTGCTGAATGTTTTACGTCTGTATATACAACAAACAGCGCTGGCATTACTTACAATCTCTTCTAAAACAAACGTGTGAAGGAGCAGCTTTGGATGGTTTGAGAAGTGAGGTAAAAATCTTAAGACTCATCTCAGGTTAGTTAAACGTGTGATTGCAGCCTGTTTCCCAGTGCACTGTCTGTCTGCCTCACAGTGTGCCTATTGCAACTTGAATAATGAGTAGCCTGCCTTTGTGCCCGTGCCTGGCCTGAGCCCTCTCCAGCTGTTCTCTTGCTGTCCGAGGAAGCAGCTGTTTAGGAACTGTGATTCCTGTTTCAGTCAAGCAAGAGACTACTGGTAGGATTAACAACCCTGGAAGCCCAGGCTCGCTCTTTGCAAGCCCAGAGGCTGAGCTTGGCTGCAGGATGTAATACTAATCATTACCTCATCTACAAGGATGTTTTTCCAGGCCTGCTGCTGAATGAAGTTGGAGCTCAAATGCACTTGCAAGGCTTTCAACGCTGTTCAGATTTTATTTTTTTTCATCCTCTGGTTGCAAGGAGCATAATCCGTGTAATATTTGGGGCTTGTGAAGCAAGGTATTTGTCTCTCCTGTCGAGTCAGCAGGTTGCCAAGGCAGTGAATCTTTCTAGCTAGACAGAGGCACTTGTAGGCAATCCTTAAAATAGCAGCTCTGAAATATCAGCTGTTGTCTCGCTTGTGTTGAAATTCTTTTTGGGGAGAAGCTGCCCATTGGAATGATATGGGGGGCCAGGGGCAAGGGAGCTGCAGCAAGCCAAATTTTCCTTCAGTGAAGTTGTAAGGTGGCTTTGAGATGTTTATTTCAAATGCCAGAGATGCTTCTGAGAAGGAAAGGTGCACGTCATTTCAATACCAGAAGCAGAGAAAGCTCCATGATATCTGGGGCTCTTGCTCATCCCTGTGAATCCACTAGAGACAGAGCTGGCCTGGCAGGTAGTAGAAAAATAGCCGATTTTTGGGTGTCATTACATGGGAAAGATGAGGAAAGTGCTTAAGGGCTTCTTGTGGGAAGGTGTCTGTAGCTATCTACTCCCAAGGCACTCTCCTTTCCTTTCACCTTATTTCAGTTAGGGAATGAGAAGTAGGCTGTAGAACTTTCCCAGGCAATTCTGGAACACAAGCTGGTATGTGCATTGAAATGAGAGCATTACATTAGGCAAAAATACATTGAAAATTCGTCCTTATGGGCAGGCTGGGTGTAGAGTCTTGCAGTTAGTGTTGGCCAGTTCCTAGTGAACGTGTCTTTCATACCATGAGTAGCTGGGGTGAGTTGTGGTACAGATCACTGCAGTTCAAGGGTGTTGTGATCCTTAGATCCCAGCCTAGCATCTTTGTCCCTAATTTTGCTTTAAACTCTTAAAAGGAAGATGCTATAAGGTAAATTGCAGCCGGTGAAGAGCTGCTGTGTGCCACTTCATTCTGTGAGTAGTGTAACCTCTTACAGGAGATTGAGACTAGTGATGGTATCCTCTTGAACTGAATGGTCTGATGTGCTGGACTGGAGGTATTTTGAGGATGGAGAACCACCAGTGTCTCCAGTAGGTTGCAAGAAATGTAGGGCAACTGTCAGAGGCTTGGTTGTAGAAGATTTAACTGTTGAAAATAAAGCTTGGTATGCCATAATGAATATTAAATAAAGCAATACTTCACTGGCAGGTACGTGGTGTTTTAATTATGCAGTGCTTGCAGTGTGTAAATGATTTTAGTAGCTCAATGACCATGTGACATAATTTTCTTCTATGAAAATGTAGAAGTTCTGGTCAGGCTATTAAAAACTAATGATTTTTGGAGGCTACAGAGAGGATACAAAAGTCATGTGTTCAGAGGCTGTGAAAAAACACAGAAGTACCACTTTCATGTTGGCAGAAATGTGCTGTAACTCTGACCACTGTGTGTGTCTGACAACTGTCCTTACCCAGAGTACTCACTGGTTAAACCTCAGCACCAGAGGCATTTCCTATTAATATTTGGATGGTTTCTAATTCTGCCTTTAAACAAACTTAACTAAGTGGCATGAAATGTGGAGGGCAGCTTGAAGGGCAAAAGTTGGGAAATAGTTCCCAATGAGCAGAGATAGGAGCACTTTTATGGCCTAACCAGCTGAGAGTTTTGAGGGTTTGGAGAGGAGAAGACACAAGCTGACTCTGACTAGATGCTGTTTCCAAAACTGAGTGTTGCTGATTTTGGGTTGTGGACGTGTGCCTAAACCAAAAACTGGGCAGAAAAGGGTGTATCCCTGGCTAAATGAAGCAGTGTCTAGCATCTTCCCAGGATGGATTTGACTTGCACTGGAGCATCTGGCCTGCAATCCTGTGCTCTCTTCTTCCATCCCCTCAGTGTTTCATGTTTTCCTGTGCAAAGTGTCTGTGGGATTCTGAAAGGGGAGATGTTTGTCCTCCAATACTTTGAATAAAAATGTTGACTGTATTCTCAAACGTAAAAATTTGAAAGTTTTAACAAAATGAGCTATTTCTCAGTTTTGGGTTTTGAGTATACTTGTACATAAAGGCACAGCTCTGGTCTAAAACTTTGACTAGTTCTGACTTGAAAGTTTCACTGAATACATTGACATAACTTTTGTTAATTTAGGGACTTAACTTACTGTTCGGTGCCAACAAAAATGAGTGTCTGAGCTAATTGCTCATCAAAAATTTCTGACCTAGAACTGGAAAGTTGATTGCTCGAAGGTGTACTTTGAATATGAAATAGCCTGGGTGTGATTTGAAGAGAAGTGGATTTATTCAGTCGCCTCTGCTTTGCCCTTCTGTGTGGCTACAGCCCAAGCACCAACAGCTTGGCATGGACCATGGGTTTATCCACCTAAATACTACTGCAGCATTTAAGAGTTGAGCTGGAGACAAGGAAAGTGATCTGACAGTGCCAAATCAGAGCTGTGTTCCAGTCTGGGATGTGGCGAGGAAGCTTCTTCATTTCCTGGTGCATCTTGCTGGTTCATCACTGCTCTTTCCTCCTTCCTGCATGCTGTTTTCTCTGCAAGATTAGAGGTTCTTCTGTCATACAGCTTAATCCTGACATTATATTTGCAAAAACACTGGATGTTTTCTAGTACTCTGATGCTTTGTGAGCTCCTGTGCTCTGGGAGAAAATATTTAGTTTTTATTTTTGTATTACATGCTGCTGTACAAGAAATCAGAGCCTTTGGTAAACCCAAATTACCAGGTGCATCTTCATGGCCGTATTCCTATTTTTAATACCTGGTAATTAGGTAGGGCAGTGCTTGTTATCACTGGTGTGTGAAGAATGGCAAAAATGATACTTAGGTTTCAGTGCAACAGTTTTCTTTCCCCTTAGGTGTCAGAAGGTTCATGTGAATGAGTGTGGATTATTCAATTTGTATTCAAACTTCTATCAAAGAAACACGCAAGATGGTATCTCTGACTGACTTCCTCAAAAACAGATCCCTCAGAGTTGGGCTTTTCCTACCATAACATCATTACTTGCAGTTTTTGGACGTAATTAATGTCAGATTGATTTATCTTTCCCAGAACGAAAAAGCTTACTGGAATAGGGTTTCACAAATGCATTTTATATGCGTGTTTACTGGTTTAACTGGTTGGGCAGTGACTGCAGGGAAATGATGATGCCTCTGTCCCACTGGTGACTCTTTGCAAACCATTCCTGCAGTCCAGCAGTTGCCTTCAGTGCAGAGCTCTGCACAGACAGGGAATGCAGAGGAGTAATATTTCTTCCCTCTTGCTTTCTGCTTTTGCGTATCTTGTGACCTTTCCCTTTGCCAGTATCTGATTTGAATTTAATATTCTTTTTTTTTTCTTTGCCTTCCTCTTTTGAGCACTTCCTACGTCCCAAAATAACCTCTCCCTAATCCTGCATTTGAATACCATGTTTAGTTGAGCCTGTCTCTTCTGTCTGCCTTTGCCAGCCTCTTCCAGTAGACAGAAACGTAATACAGGGGTATCTGGCACTCTGAAAGTTGGGTCAGGTTTTTACACTCGTTCCCTCAGGTCAGATGGATTTCAGGCATCCCCACTTGGGTCTTCTAATTATGGAGTGTTTATCAGCTCACATACTAGGATGACAGGAGAGCAAGGAAAGGCTCTTGGTATGCTTTACATGCAGAAAAATCCCTGGGCTCTGGTCTCCTATCAGGCACTTGTGGCTTCACATTTTTTCCTTTTTAAAACACATGTTGCTTCAGAGTCAGATAGTTCAGATATGGCTGTTTTTATCGGTGCTGATGTGCCACAGTCTTCACACAAACCCATGAAATCATATTTGCTTCTGCTGTGAACACTAAAGGAAAAGAGCTTCCTGGTTTTTTGGGTTTTTTTTAAAATCTGTATTTGCTTTTTGTTTCTCTCTGATTGAACACTTGAAATTCTTTCAGGGGACTTGCTGGGAAAATAGTAGATTTAACTTTATGTGTTTTTAGGAAAAAGTCAGTTAAAATTTTGATAGTCCCCTACCCTGTTGCTTTGCTGTGCAACTGTGTATTTCTCGTAAGCTGTTTTCCTTAAGATGTCCATTCTCCCATATGAAATGGGTGTGTGCTTGTCTTGATTTTCTTCTTTGCTGAATGTGCTGCTGGGCTCTGAGAGGATTTACATTGACAAATATGTTGATTCAACATCTGTTGAAAATGAAAGTGGGCTTTTGGGACATGTTTTGGGATACCCAAAGGTCATGCTATTCCACTGTCTCTTAAATGTGAAATTTAAATCTGCCCTGATGTGAAATGAGTACATTGAAACAGTGATGTGACCTAACCTTTAAATGAACTGTGGAGGAGTCCAGGGGCTCTGGGAAATAGTGTTCTTGTGTGTGGATACAAGGGATAATGTTGGTGTATGTAGAGAATGTCAGTGTTTTATTTGTAGAGGGTTACACAGTGGTTTTAGTAATATTTATACATTCCTGTTTAATTACCCTGGGAAAAAAACCCGTTATTTGGTGAAGTAGAGCAAGGTTCTCTGTGTATGCTGATGAAATGCTTTTGTATCACTGATGGAATAAGTATGTCCTGTCACACTTAACAACAATTTTCAGGCAAGAGGTAACCCAGAACTTGTTGTCTAACCAAGCAACCTACAAATTTAGCATTAGAAAATAAAAGATCAGTGGTTTTGTTGTGAGCTGTACTCATACAAAAATCTAGCCTCATTTTTTGAGGAGGCTCAACCTCTTAATACAGAAACAAACTTTTTAGATGTGCATTGCCTAGAGATGCTTCTCTGGGGTCTGCTACCTGTGCTTCTGGCTTAACAAGTCTCCTGTTTCAGTCTTCCCACTATAAAATCACCACAGTGGGCCAAAAAAATAGCCTTGGATAAGAGCTCTGTGAATACAGCCATCAGGTGTAAAACGCTTAGGTAAAACATTTCTAGGATTGCTAGGTGCACCTCAGGAGCTGGTAGGAAACCTTAAGGGAATTGGGTTTTTGTTCTCATTTGCTTTAATAGAATGGGATTCTCCAAGGGCTGAGCTTCTGCTGCCGGCTTGTCCTGTTCTCTCACTGCTTCTTGTTACTTTGCCATTTTTCAAACACAGCTGTTCCTGACATTAAACTTACCAATAACACAATTTGAGTGTTCAATAACCTGTGAGAATGAGGATAAAGATAATTGTAGTTGTATCTGCTGGGTTGTAATTGCTGTAGGGGAAAAATGGAGCAAGCAAAGAACGGACCTGACCACGGGAGAAATGTCTCGGGCTCCTGCTGTCGATGTATTCCAAGTGGCATTCTTTGATTTCCAGAACTCCAGTAAGTAGCCATGAAGGTCATTTTTGTCATAGACAAGGTGTGCGTAGCCCGGGAGCGTATTTCCAACTGAACTAATTTGTTAGTGAGGGTTAGCACACAGATTCTCCAGGTAATCTGTTGTCGCTCAGCCCCTGTTTGGATGCGCTAATCCCGTCCCACCCCCACGCAAAAGCTGTCCAATCATTTCTTAAAACAATGCTGGTTTTTTTCGCTTTAATCCCAGCCCATGGCTTGTTCAGTGCCATCGCGCCCTGGGCAGGTTGTCTTGGCATGTCCTGGCTCTCTCTTGGGGAATTCCTCTTCCCATAAGGGAATGGGTTGTGCAATGACAGCAGCATGAGAGGGTGACTCTTGTTCGCTGGCCAGGTAAGTGTGTCTTGTAGGTAGAAATTTCTGAACTGGTTGTAAAAGTGAGATCTCAGGGGACAGTGTGAATTTTTTATTTTTTATTTATTTTTTAAATATATTTTTGGGCAGACCTCTTGAAATCACTTGAGAAGTGTGAGTTTTTCAAAATGTTTTCTCTGTGAAATTTCCTCTGCGTGCTCTTTATGCAAACTGAACGTAGAACTTGGCTCCTCTCTTGAAGAGACGTGGTTAGGGCGCTGCTGTTAAATGTTTGAAGTTTGATTTTCGTGCTTGAAGGACAGAAAACCCAGCAAAGCGTGGTGTAGTGGAAGCTGTCATCCATACTCTGCAGTGTACAGCTGGACTAACAAGAAAAGGCAATTTCATCAAGTTTTTTTTTTTTTGAGGGGGGGTCACTGCTTTTCCTTAAGTCAGATTTGCTCAAGCAGATTTTGGCATTTCCTCGGCAGATGTTAGAAATGGAGAATTCCAGCCTGCATTTGAAGTGTCCTGGATTTTCCATGAGAGTATGGGTAGCCTGAGGGAGAGCTCTGGGCTGTTTGTTGTGGCAGAATATATAAGAATATAATAACAGTTTTTCTGCGGGAAGGTGGTACAATTCAAAGAATTCCATGCAACTCTTTCCTGGCAGGTTCTCCTAAAATGCTTTTTACACAGGGGAGTCATCCAGTGCTTAACAGAAGTATTTAGTGGTGAGAGGCATGAAAAATAACAATTTTTGCAATAGTTCTCTTGCATATGGTCAATTTTTATTTTTTACAACAGTTCTCTTGTATATAGCGAATTTGAAATGTGGTGTGTTTTATGTATAAAATCAAAATAATCCTATATGGTTACATCTCTTGTAGGGCTCTTCATGCAATTTAATTTACGTACTAGATTTCTGATCTTCTCCACCCCTTATGGTGACTTGGGTCCTTCTTTTAAATGTCATATAAAATCAATGCAGTTGAAGAGGGTGAAAAACCAGTGCCTTGCAGCTTGTAACCCTTACACTGTGTCCAGCAAAACATCATACTGTAAACATAATAAAATGGTCTATTAACAAATTGCTTTATTAACCCTAATCAGTCTAAAGAGCTAAATTTAATTAAATCTTCTTGTAGAAGAGAACATTCCCCTCAGGAAAGGTGCACTAAAGGTCATCTCCCGTTTTGAATTTTAATGTTGCGTGTAAAAATTTGTTTTGTCTTTCATTTGCCTGAAGTCAGGTAAGAATGTACTTTTAGGGATTTTTTTATTATTATTATTAATTCTTTTGAGATCTCCCTGACTTTAGTATAAATTAGTATAAGAAATTAGTATACCTATAATGCCTGAGGAAATAATTTTGTCTGCTAGATGTGCATGGTTGTAGATATTTAATACTTGAAATGAAAGTTCTGTGTAAACAAAGATCAGACCCTTTGTTCTGACTTGAGACTTGCTTGTTTCTGTTTTGAATTCCCATTTATTGAAGTATGTAGCTCCAAACGGTCATTTGCTTTTTAAATACCTTAATTTTTAGGTCAGCCTTTTCCAGGGAAAAAGGTTTTTAAATGAGGAAGAAGGAGAATACCTATTTTCAAATATATGGCTAGGAAAGGAAAACGCCACTGATTACATCTGAAACCTTTTTCACTACTAAAAAGTTGGTTTGGACCTAGGTTTTTTAAAAGCTACTCAAACCATATTGAGTGTCCACATTTTTGAGTGGCTTCTACAGTATTATGCCTTGTATTAACATTTTTAAATTAAGTTTTGGTTGTAGGTTCTGGACATCTGTATTACCATGACAGCTTATGTCAAGCATCACAATGCACTGATTTTCCTCCTGCTGTCAGTGCACTGTAGGATCAAGAATTGAAACTGTTGCAATGAATGTTTAGTATGGATAAAATAATAATAATTTTGACTCCCTAACAGTTTAAATAGTACCGATATCAAGTGTAGTGTTAGGTCTGGGTAACCTAGTTTGGTTATGCAATCTGGTGAAGTGAGGCTGGCATGAACACAGTCGAGTGTTCCCTTTAGAAGAACATGCTGTGTAGCACCTGAGATGAGGAATAACAGGATGCTGAACAGTCAGTGCTTCCCAAATGCTGGAGAGAAACGTTCTAAAGCAGAGAACAAGCCTTCTGGAAAACAGGCATTTTAAAAATCCTTCAGTAATCATGACAAAAATCCGTTTCACTTGATTTTTGACATTAAATTTCAGGAAGTTCCAAGAACTTACACCATGGGCATTGCAGGAAATCCTGCATGGCAGCCAAAAATCCACATGTCGCTTTGCAAAGGCCTGCAGAGTTTTATGAATTTTATCAGGGATAACCGTGTTATGCCTGTGTTATAACTATGTCATGTTACAGCTGGAAACCTTAGGTGTATTTATTTCTTCATGGGATAAAACCCACACTCTTCTATGAGTAAATGCATGATGGTTTCTTGGGTGCGTTTTTAATATGTCATTTTTTAAAAAGAAAGGATGGGGGGGATAGAAGAGAAGGAAACAAAGGCCTCCTTGGGGGAAAGGTGTGATGCCAGTACAGAGCAGAGGAGTGGCTGACAAGGTCTGATGCTGCAGCCTGAGACAGTAGGCAGGTAACCCTCTGTACAACTCTGTAACTCCTCAAGTAGTTTGTCTGTCTGTACTCAAATCTTTATTTCTACTGCTTTGAATGACACACTTTATGAAAGGCTTTTTGGTATCTCAAAGAAACTCAGTAAAGAAGTATAAGCGGTAGGTAAGATGGTTTTTTCCAAAGACTTTATGCACTCTTGTTCCTTGAGAACATTATGAGGCGCTTTGGTTGTTTGAAAATAACTCCAAAAGAGGGGTTTTTTTCCTCATCCAGGAGAACTTGCATCCAGTGTCAGGCAGGCCATATTATTCAGCCATGCTGTGCACCAGACAGCCAGTTTATATATAGAAGCAGCACACTTCTAGTACTCTCTTTTAATGTGCTAAGCTTGACAGAATTCCGTCTGAGGTGCAATAAGTGATTACCCTGGCTGGATTTGCTAGTCATTGAAGACTGAGGAAAAGAGTGAAAGTGTGGTATGGCAAATAAGGAAAATACAGATAATTAACATCATATGTTGAATTGTTTCCTTCAAAATATTACACGTGCTTTAAAAATGGTGAATAAAGTAGTTGTGTGATTTACTGGTTTGGTTATTGTCACACTCTCTTCAGCTTGCTTTGGCTTCTGTTCTACAAGAGGAATGCAGGCAGTCTGGGTGCAGTGGGATGTACTATTCATCCTGATGCTGCCAAACCAGGACAATTGTATAAATGGATTTAATTTCCAATTCTGTAGCATTGCAGTGGGTTCTTTGTGAGGTGTGACCTGACTGTACAGGGAACACCTTATGAAGTACAGAAATGAGATTTGTTTTATATAACATAGTGGGCATTGTTGCTTGTCTTCTGTGCTCTTAGTTATTAATTTGAAATAGCTCTTCTTGCACAATAGTTTTAAAACCACTTCTGTTTTTATAGTGCATGAAAATACTTAGGCAGGGTGGGAGTCAGCAATAAATATTTTTATTCCCTACAGTGATGGTTCTCCGCCAACTTCTGCACTCTTAGTCATCATCTGCTAGTCTTAATTCAGCTGAATTCAAACTTTTTATCTCAGAGAAGCAGAAGTAATTATTTATGCATGATTCTTACTCCTGAGTGTTGTTTCATTAATGAGATGCTGCAATTCCCTGATTCTAGAAGGCAGTTCATTGAGGAGCTTGGCTGGGCCACTCCCATGTGACACCACGTAGCTCAGGCAATAGAGATGTTGACTTCAAAGTGCCCTTGTTTCTTTCCCAAGTTTAATCAGAGATGGAAACCCTGGAAAGATTGTATGGCTGGCAACGTTTAGCACAGCACATTTTTTTCCCTAAAAAGTAAATTAAGTCAAACTTTCAGCATAAAGGTCTCTCTTTAATAAAAGATCTCCAAACTGAGGGCAGAGTGTGAGCATGGCAGTGAATTGTCACTATGTTGGTTTGTCTCCTCATCCTGTTTGGTTGCTCATGCTGTGAAATTATGCTCCGTAAAAGTGTAATTCCAAGACAAGAACCTCCCCACACTTACAGCTTCCTAGAAGTTGGTCAGTCAGTGCTTATTTTAGAAATGGGCTAATTCAGAGGCATGAGAGAAAATCATGGTAACGCCACCGAATGCTTCAGTAGCCAGATGTCACAGCACTCTGGGTTTGTTTTGCTTTAATGCAATTTACTGTTGCTGCTGTTAGAAGATAATCAAAGTTCTGTGCCACTGCTTTCTCATTTTCATGCATCCCATGCTTGCATCAGCTGTCTTCACTGTGGAATATTCTAAGCTCATGAATTTTTAGTCTTTTTTTTTTGTTTTGTTTTTTTGTTACAGTGAAGTGCTGAAAACAAGAGAAAACAATTTCATTTTGTTGTTGGGGGCTTTTTCTGCCATAGTGGTGTTGAAGATGCCAGGGGAAAGGGTTGTGGCTGGAATGGAAATGGAGAGTGAACTTCCTTCACTTGGACACTGACTCAAACTGAGAGGAAAGTAATCCTGACAAAGAACCACGGGAAAATCTGTGCTGCTGGGGCAGTCTAATGCTATGCTGTACAAAGGGGGTAAAAGGAAAAATAAATTGATCACAGAAAAAAAGGGAATATAAAAAGGAGGGAGGTGTCTTCTACCTTGAAATATCTCTGGCAGCAAAGTGTTAGTGTTGATTTTAACAGCTCCTTGGAAGTTGTGCTGTTGTTATGGGAGGGGGCATGATGCTGTGTGTCTGTCCAAGGCACCAGTAAAGCAGTGGCCCTTGTGTGAGAGATGGGGGGAAAACACTGCTGAAGCCTTGCCTGACTTGCACAGGCCTGAGAACAGAACCCATTTATGGTGCATCTTTATCCCCCTTTCCTTAACTCCCAGCAGTTGCTTCCCTCCCCTTGCTGTTTCCTGTTGTTGGACAGGTAGAGCAGTGCTGGCTCTGGCACAGCTTTCAACCTATGGTTTAGCTAAGTAGGTGTTGTAGGAATGAGCTTTTTCTGCCTTAAGGTTCTCTCTTCTTCCCCTTCAAGCTGACTCACGTTTGCTCAAATGGAAAAGTTAACCCCTTAAAAGAGTAAAAACAACTTTGCTGTGAATGCAGAATGTGGGAAAACTGCTGTCTTTACTTTTTTCTTTCTTTTTTTTTTTTTTCTTTTCCTGTTTGGAGTTTGGGTTTTGCCTCAGTACTGGAAATGTACCGAGCAGTTATTCAGGATGAAATAGATCAGATTATGAATTGGCTCCGACTCTCCAGTTCAGGTGTCAGAGTTTTTTTACTTGTTTACAGTGCTGGCTAATTTTCAGTTCCATTCTGAAACAGATTAGAGAACTTTGGCAGCTTTTTTGGATTCAACATCTTGGGCATTTTGGGTTTTTTAGTGGAAGACTCGTCTTTTCCAGATTTGGCAAGGTACGAAGCCAAAACTGAAGAACTGCTGAGATTAATTGACTGAAAGGTTAACCTTGATGCAGCCAGTTCTTCCTCTATCTCCATGACAGGATGGTTCTAATCTAGTGTTGGTCTTTAGCATCTGAAATTTATTACAAAGTGATTACATTGGATGGAATTGCACTTCAGAAACCACAGCCTGAGTTCAGCAGAAATTGCAGGGGACCTACTTTGTGTGAGTATAAGCTCCCTGGTGCAATGGATGTTGTGTTATGATACTTGTAGAAGACAGGGTTGTATTTAAAAGCAATACTATTTTACTAGTAAAACTTAGAGAAAATGAGGCTTTGTGCTTTGCAGTTTTTATCCTCTAGTACATCCTTTTTCCAGCACAAATTTGAGAAGTTGTGTGTGTGTGTGTCCCCAAAGTTTGGCAAGTTCAAACTCTGTAACTTTAAATATTTAATCTTGGGAAAGAGAACCATTAGGACTTACGAGCTAATGAATGAGGTGAAAGAGGACAAGCTAAAAGATTCTTAATAGTTCTGGCTGCTTTTATATGTAGTGTACCTTTTATCACAGAGTGTGGACTGGAGTCACTTCCTCTCATCCAAGATTTTTGGCATCCTGGCTCTTCACTTGACCTAGCTGCAGAAGCTTTAGACCACAATTGCTTAGTAGTCGTCTCAGGGCTTTTTAAAAGAAGAGCTAGAAAAGCATCCTGGTGAAGTTCAGGAGCAGAACTGTCACTTCATTGGTTCCTCCCACTTTCAGAGTGACCAAGCTGGACGTGTGAGGTGTGTGCAAGCAAAGGGGGCAAGCAGAGCTCAGTTCAGTTGCTGGCAACAAATGCCATCTCTGAATGGACTGGGAAGGCTCGTGTACACCTGCTTCTGGTAAAAAGTCTTAGTGAAACACTAGAAAGCTAGGTGAGAGCTTTGCACTGTGACTGCAGTTGGGGCTTTCCCCCAGGTAAGAAGGCTGAAAGCTTAGTTAATTTCTTTTAGACGATTATGTTGCCATCTGAAGCTAGAACTTTGTCAAAAAAGACAGCAACGGTGACAGCTGAGAGCTGAAAAATTCACACACCTAGAAGAGGGACTTGCCGTGCTTGTTGCTGTTCATATGTCCTTAAGGGCTTAAGCAGGATCCTCTGACACGTCCCTGCTTTAAAGATGCAGTATTAATGTTACCATATGGTGAACCCAGGTTGTAGTTTTGCAAGTTTGGTCTTTGAGAGTGAAGTCTGCATAACAGTAAATCTGTGCATAACAACTAAAGTTGAACCAGCCTCTGTACTACCAGTTTGAGACCTCTCTGTGGCCTCCCTCCTTGGCAACTCCGGGTCCTCCCTGTTTCTCCTCCTCAAAGGTTGCAGCATCTACTTTTCCTGTTCTGAGAGTCCTCCTGTAGACCCCTGATGCTTGCAGTCATTCAGATGTCACTTAAGGATAGCTCCTTACCTAAAAAACCCCTCGATTTCCTAATTGCTGAAAAATGTAAGTCGAGGTCTGAGTCTACATACATAGAATATGGCATTCCAAACAGATGTGGAAGTAAAAAGTTTCAAACAGAAGCTGAAGAGCATTATCAGTTCCTTCTGATGCTTTCTCAAAGCCCATTTAATATCTCCAAGTGAATTTTGGAATTTGCTGAAACAGGAGGGAAAATACACTGATAGTTGGATGCTGAAGCTTGTCTACAAAGATGTTCATGTTTGTCTGTTTCAGCTGCTTGTCCTGTTGAGTGACACAGTTCCATCATCCTGAGCAATTCAGGGTGACAGATTATTAAATTGATTCTTCAAAGGAATAACTACAAGAAAACCGTGAAAAAATTACTCAGGACTTTGATTTGTATTGGTAATTATAGCTAAAGACCTCTCTGATTTGTATAATTAATGTTAATAACTTTATAAGTATTTTCCAAATATAATTAAAGGGAATTACATGTTAGAGAAGTAAAGATTAAGTGGCTGTGTTGGTGAGGACTAAAAGGCTCTAGTAGAACTGTGATTTAAAACAAGACCTCACAGAGAGGGTGACAGCTGTCTGACAAGGGTTTTATTGATACTTCTAGTTTGAGTAAATATTGTTTATATACTTTGTGCATCAAAATTAATCACTATATTGAATAATTTCATAACAGTAAATGTGCTAGGTGTGCATATTCCTGTAAATAGTGTTGATTTTTTGAAGTGTGAACAATAATATTCAGATGAACTCCCATATTCTTTGTAAAACTGTAGCTTTATAATCATAGAATAGGGTATCTTAAGTTGGAAGGGACCAATGAGGAGCAACCAGTCCAGCTCCTGGCAGAGGTTCCCCTGGAGGGTGGTTGGACACTGAACAGGCTCCCCAGGGCAGTGGGCACGGCCCCAAGGGTGCCAGAGCTCCAAGAGGGTTTGGATGATGCTCTCAGGTGAAATTATTGGGGTATCTGTGCAGGGCCAGGAGTTGGACTGGATGATCCTTGTGGGTCCCTTCCAACTCAGGATATTCCATGATTCTATGACATTAAGTCCTTGTATGTCCAAGCCCTTAAAATTGCTTTTTGTGGTGATGATCTGGGTTTTCAACACTCAGCCTTTAACGGCACTGAGTTGAAAGCAGCCTTATCTTTTATCTCTAAGACTTTGTGCGCTTGACAAAAGGGAGGGGCTTTAAGATCCCGCTTCTTTGACAGGGCTTCTTGTGATTCCCGAGGTGAGGAGTACAAGTCAGTCTCTAAAATAAAACCAAACTTTCACATAACTTCATCCCCCGTCTCTTTCTCCCAGTGTGAATGTGTTACATAGTTTTCTGTAGATATGGACAAGCAGAGAGTCCCCCATTAAAGAGTTGTCATAGCAGGGCATACTGATATTGGCTAATGTTGCCAGTCTCTGCTTGGATCGTTGAAGGCTTGAAGAGTAAGCTCATGTTGAACCTGATCTACCCTCCATCCCCTTTTGCCTGTTGGGTAGTAGGGCTGAGAGTGTCTTCCCTGCGGTCATTCCCATGCAGGGACGCAAACAAATAAGGAAGGGGCCGCGTTACATGCCGAAGTTATGGGAGTTATTTGGAGATGGTGGAGTTGGTCGACAGCTGCAGTTCTCTGCTCGCGTGTGAACGGTTCGCTCTTTGCCACGGTGCTTATTTTAATGAGCTCCATCTGCAGAGAGCACAGTCCATAACAGAAAGCAGCTTGCTGGGCCGGTGGGGCAGGATGGATGTACCATGAGTTGCCCGGTCTACGGGGTTGCAGACGAAGGTCAAATATGAAAAGGAGGTAGATACCTTTTTGTTTAGTGCAGAGGCAGTATCTGGAACGTTGACATTTTGCCCGAAGAGGAAAAAGATTGTGAGGTGGGAGAGGAAGGTGAGTCAGAAATCACTTACAAGGAGCTGGCATTTTTCTGAGAGAGGCAGCTCGTAGTCTCTGAAATCTCTTTTGGAGTTAAATCCCATGGGGTTTTGTTGCTGTTTGGTTTTAGTTTTGAGTTTTTTCCCCTTTCACTTCCAAAAGTCATGTTGATAGTGTCTTACCATTTGGGATTTTCCTGCCGTTGAAAGGGATTTTCTTTCTGGAGTTTCTGGTTTTGTTCAGACAGTGTATGGGTGTAGAAGCTCGATGTCCTATCCTTCAAGCTCTTGCTCAGATAAATGTGACAAAGGAAACAGAATAGGGTCATTCTAAGGTAAATTTCATCCAAAATCAAATAGCTTCTCTTAAAACAGAAAGAAGAAAATAGAATCAAAACAGAAATAAGAAAAAGAACTTTCAAATTTGTTAATAAGACGTAAAAGAGACTATTTTTAGCTGCTTTACTCAGGTAAGGTTGCTTCTCCTTGAGTCTAAATATATGAAGTATGGCATCCAAAGCCATGGCTGGCTTACTGGGAATAGACAGTGTAGCATATTTTCCTTTTCCTCTGCCATAGGTTGTATATAAATCCTCTAACAGCTTACCATCCCAAAAATAAGGCTGTATAAATATCTGAGCACATGGAAAAATACCTCTCCTATTACTACCGCATTAGAGAATCAGAAAGAATTAGTCAATTTTAGGCCCTTGGTTGGGACCTCTTAAATTAGTAACAATTCTCTGAACACAGACATCCAGGTTTTAGGCGGATTTCTGGAAATGAAGTGCTGGCACATACTCTGAGATGACCATTGCTAAGTAGTATTTCAGAGGAAGTCTGACGGCTTGTAACAGCTTCCAACAGCTGTTGTTTTTCAACCAGAAGTATGTCAAATTAGGCAACTCGTGTTGCTTTTTTGCTCTTTGTGTGCCCCTTGCTTCTCCTTGGATTGCAGCATTGACATAGAGAATTCCTAATTTAATCTGTGGCTGTCTGAATGCATAAATTAGTCACCTGGGCACTTCTAATAATCTTAAAATGATACTGTGGCAGGGAATTAATGCCTTGGGCTGCCGTTGGTGGGATCTGTAAACTCTCATCTCCAGCTGTCAGGTCTGTAATGATAAGGAAGGTGCTGTTGCAATTGGATGCCCGTGGAAACCATTAGGATGGGAGAGATGCAGAAAAGAAACTCGACTGTTCGTCTTGGGATGGTTTGCTGATGGGGTCTTCTTAGTGCCTCCTTCGAAGTCTTTCTAATAACTTCACATCCTCCTTGTATTGTGGTGCCCAAAACTGTCCCCTGGGCTCTCAGTAATCTCTGCCTTCCAGGCAGATTTGTGAGTAGTCTGCTAATGCTTTTCCTGTTAAGGAAAAGTTAATCACCACCTCTCCCTACAAAGCCTGTGGAAGGAAGAAAGGGAGAGTGTTTTACAACTTCTCCTGATTAACACAATTAAGAAGGTGCTAAAATTCTGGATATTACAACTGTCTTGTTCCTGTTCCTGAGCTATTTCTTCAGTTAAAGGTTAAACATGAGTTTAGCATCTTAATCATCAAAATGCAGGATGTTCACTCCTAGATTTTAACCACAAACCCCTTGCATTCAATTTGTCTCTAGGGTGGCTGAATCTGGTTTCTGTCAGAGGAAGTGAAATTTAGGCAGATGCTGTTCTTTTTCTAGTGGAAGTAAGAATACATTTCTGTGTCTCTGGGCAGCTCTTTGCAACACAAGTGGCTTTCATCACTTCCAGCCATGAAGCTGAGAATAAAAACAGTCTTTCAGGTGAAATCAAGTGTTCATGAAGAATTTAGCCTATATAGATTTTGCTTTGTAGCACTGAATGTCTTCCATTCCCTCCCAGGACTGTGATCTCATGGATGCTCAGACAGCAGGGGTGAAGGACTGACTTTAGTTGGCTGTGTTTGTGAGCTTGTCCTTTTTCTGTTTATAATAAAGAAACACTCTTCCCAGGTAAATGAACAAACTGACAGCATCAGTTGACAAATATGAAACCCAATGCTAAACACAGGATGAGAATAAAGGGATTTTTACTGCATTAACCAGGGTTTTGCTGGGGAACTGGGTTAGAAATTCACTTTATCATGTACCAAGGTTCCTGTTTTGTTGAATTTGCTGAAGTGTCAAATTTTTATAAATTGTTGCAAAGTGCAGCTGATGGGTATTTCAATTTTTATATAGGCTGCTGTTGATGTTGGTTTAAATCAAGACACTGTCTATTTTTAAATGCAACATCCTTTAAATACCTCTGCACTAGCAAAACTTAGTACCTTTTTACCTAAGACCACTTTGTCCATAAGGTTTTCTGGAGCAGCATGAACACTTTGAAACCTTCCAGCCACCTGTGAATTTGAAATCAAAAGCTTAAGGCTCAGATCCATGAAAATACTTTCTTGGTTATCTAAGTTCAGGGAGTTAAAAAACACCTTGTGCTTGCCCCCATCTCTGTGTAGTTGTCTGCTTTTTTTTGTCATCGTGGTTGTGCAGTTTAGGCTCAGCTTTGAGATCCTAGGGCAGGATTCTTAGGCTGATGTGAGCATTGCAGGAATCCTGAGCCTGTGTTCCCTGAATGCTTCAGGTAAATTACTCTTTCAGGTTTGCACCCAGGAGATCGGACACTCATTTAGAGGTTCCAACTCCAAGGAAAATGGACAGAGGTTGATTCTCATCATTTCCAGCCTGAGCAGTTGTGGGTGATGGCGCTGACAAGAAGAGAATTGGTGGCTGTATTTTAAAGTAATGAAAATGAGAACTTCTCAATAAATTTTTGTATTTCTCTTTGAAACAGTTTCCTAGAAAGCCCAGTAATGCATAGATGGACCATTGCTTGGGAAGCTGGGACTGAGAATGCCTGGGGGAAGTGCAGTGTGTATCTGATGGAACGGTCTTTGAGTGCTTTAGTGAACACATTTGAAGGTTAAAAAAAGAACTGTGCTGAATTCGGGATGAAACTCCCCTGTAGCTTAAAGGGTTTAAATGTCACTGTGAGGCATAAAAGTCTGACTTAAGCAGAAAAGACTATTTTTATATAGCTCTTGTGTTACAAAAAGTGTGGCCACATACTGTCGATTCTGATGCTTCTTTAGGATCAGGACTATAATATTCTACTTATATTTAGCAGAACTCTGGCTCTGGATGGACACTTGAACATTTGTTCTTACTGTTAAGGCTGTAGGCAGTTCTCTTGCATTCAGAACAGTGCTGGTGCTTTGCAACACTGAAGGAACACAAAATTGGGGCCTTCTTACTGTTCATGTTAATACAACACAGAAAACCCCATAAAACTCCCCTAAAAATTACATTTATAAGGAGAATGGATACCTACTAGACAGAAAGGAATCTAGTTTTGGAGAGTGATGTATGCTTTGAGGAACATGCAGCTTTCCAGAGTCCTGTCTTGGCTTTCATGTCATCAGAATGGCATTTGCTAGTAGTGAATGCATTTAATGAAACTAATTTTAGAGCTATAGGTCAGCACTTAAATTTGTTTTCTCCTCGTTAGTCTCACAACTAGATCAGGCCCTAGATTTTATAATAAATAGGACTTTGAAGCCTCATTTCTTCCCCCCCCTGCCAGATACTGTCAAACAAGTGAAAGAATATGGTTGTAGCTGGTTTTGTACTCTATACAAGTCAGATTCCATTTTTTTAACACTTGAATCATATTTCTAGCACTAGGGTGGTGATTTTTTTCCCGTTACTCAATTTTCCTTTTGTTCCTGATCCTTCCTTTCTTTTGTTAGCGACAGAAATAACTGTTGCGCAAATCAGCTGTGTTGTCATGGGGAAAACTTCACAGTGCGAATGTGATGAAAAAAATGGCTAATTTTAAATTTTTTTTTCTTTTCTTACTAAGACACCACAGGATTAATTTCCTTGCCACCCTACAGGGCAGTTTGTGGATGGACAAGGAGCGCTGGGCAGTCGTGGCTCGGCTGCAGGTTTGAGAGCCGAACAAAGGGAAAGGGAACTGTAATGCATTGTGGTGTCAGAGGATCGTCCTTTGGCATCCATCGGCAGTCCAGGTCAGGCTGATTCCTTGGCACAGAGGATTGATTTGTGGAGAAGGGTGTCTCCTGCAGAAGGCAGCACATGGCGAGGGCGTTTCTGCCATCTGTCCCTTGTCGCTGGGATCCGTCTCGTTAAATCCGGAGCTGTCATTGCTCCGGAGGACAAGCGGGACGGGCGGCAGCTGCCGTGCTCGCAGTGTGTATTAATGCCCTAAGGAGATCCCATCAAGCCCTGCCTGCCCACGAGCTGTGAAAGGGGAATAGTGCAGGAGTGCAGGAGGGATGGATTCAGCGCTGGAGAAAACGTGTGAATTCCTCTTGTAGCTGCCAGAGCTTTCACCATTCAGGTTGTGCAGCTGCCTCCGTGGGCTGCTCTGTGTGCACCTCACTGATCCTCTGGGTAGAGGTTTTTATGGGATTGGTGGTAATCGGCCTATTTAGAGTTCTTTCTGCTGCAGTGAAATTGGTGTAAGAACATGGCAGAAGCTCAATCCTGAACATCATTAAGGGAAAATAAACCCTTCATCTGGCTTGGTGGTGGTGAGGGATGGCTGCTATTACAACTGATGCTATATCATAGCAAAATTTAAAAGGTCAGATAGACGTGAGTTTATACACGGGGAGAAAAATCGAGTATATTTATGAGGAATTTACAGGACTAATAACAATGTACACAAAGAGGGGGACACGATAAATACTTCAATTTCGTTGTAAAAGAGATGACAGAATGAAAGCTGTATGATGTTTTGTTGTAAGGAGGCAAGGGTATATGGCTTTACAGTGACTGTGACAGAAAGCTTTCCTTTTCTGGAGTATTTAAGCTGCAGGAATCTGCATGAAAATAAGGAATGTATTCTAGTAGTAGCATACTCAGCCTGTCACCTATCTTACTGTCTATGTGCCATTTTGAGAACAAAAACTAAACTGTGCGAAACATCTCATATAGAGCAGACATCAGATTTAATCCTGATCAACTAAGTAATTTATTTCATGTGGATAATGGTATTGGCCAGATAACTCGGGTACTGTTGTCCCTGTAATGGTATCCATGTTATATTTGGTCTGCATTGCCCATCACAGCTGCAGTACCTTATATAGTGTAAATATTTAGGCAGGTAAGTTGTCATCTCAGCTGAATGTCACCAAAACATGAACATCTAAACAATACTTGTACAGAGTAAACATTGCAAAAGAACTGTAACAATATCCTGTTATACTTAACCTGGGTGATTTATCTCCAAAGGTGTTTAACTCAGGCCTGGTGAACAAACTAAGGGCAGTTTTGTATCAGCCTCTTAAAATTAGTCCTCCTACTTGTGTTTCTAGTGGGAAAATCTGTCAGAGAAGGTCAGACCATGACAAATAATTTCTGAGGCAAAACTGGCCATGGGAGAGGGAGACTTTTAAGCATCATCATGTGTGCATTGCATCTCTGCATTTGGGTGGCCGGGCTCTCTTCTTGACTCAAAAGTGGTACCTCCCAAGTGAAGCTTGGACAGAGTTCTGCAAAGCAAGTGTTTATTTTGCTGTCTGCAATAAGCTCAGCAGGAACCTGCATCTGAGGACCTCCATTGCCTCTGGCTGTCCCAGCTGCTGCTTCCACAGCGATCAGAATGGGTGTTCAGTGTTTAGCCTAACGTTAAGGAAATGTTGATGTGCTTAATCCAAAGTGACTTGTTACTCCTGAATTGTACATTGCCTAAATCCTTCAAGAACCAAGCAATTAAGTTTTTCTTGCACAGCTAAAGAACTGTTGTATGTAGAGTTTCCTCTGGATGCCACTGCGCTTGTTGTCTCTTAAATATTGTATGGATTGATTTCAATCTTGCTGCTCAGATAAAAAATAATATGGCAGGAAAAATGTTAAGAAGTCGTAACACTTAGGAATGTTCTCTGACATCCTATTTTCTAGCTACTAAGTGTGCCTTTGATCCACATGGCACTGTAACCCATTCTTGTGTGTAGCTTTTCCTTGTGTCTGGGGTATTAGCTGTAGTGTCTCAGGTGTAGTGTGTTATATTATGGTGATCCACTAGATAGTCTTTTAACATGTGAGCATCTCTGAGCAGTTTGCAGCAGAATGGTTACAAAAGCCTTTTTGTCAAAACCTGGACTGTTCATCATGGTTATTCCTCTTATGTGTCTGGATTTATGGCAGAGCTTCTCCCGTTTGAAAAGATTTAGTCTTGTTTCTCCCAGACCTGCTATATGTTTTGCATAAGCTGTAGTTAGTTATATACTCAATGGCTTTTCCAGTCTCTGTGCTGTAGGTTTTCAGTGAAGCAGACTTTGCTGACTGTGCCTCTTGCCCAGCCATTAACTTAGCTGGGGAGTGTCCTCTAAATGTTCAAGGTGGTTTCTAGATAACCTTGAATTTCAAAAGCCCTGTGGAGTTAATAACAATAAAACTCTACAGCCTTTCCCCCCTGTATGAAGGGAGCATTGACGGGATTTTGTGATATTGCTACCCACCATGAAGTGACAGTTTCATTAGCTGAGTAATGGTGTAAAATCTGCAGCTCCGCATGTTTTATTCAGAGGAAACTTTAAACCTGCTGTTAACTAATGCCTGGTGTACTAAGCTGGATGCATTCATGTGGTGGGCAAGCACTCAGCGCCTCGAGCCTCTGTCTTCACTTACTAAAATGTGTTTTTCAGAGAAACAGTACACTCTTCCCTGTTTTACTTCATCCTCTTTGTTCTCTGCTACCAGCTGTATGAAGAAGTGGCTTTATAGCAGGAAAATGGCATCTCCTGGATAGACTGAGGCTTGCTGACCTCAAGGGGTTTTTTTTTAAAACCTTTTTTGGCACCTTCATCTCTGTGTATAAATAGCTCACAAGTCTGTTCCATGGCATTGGCTAGATGCAAAGTAGTGTTAAATGCTTTTGGGAGGTGAAAGTAGACTTTCTCAGTTACTCTTAGATGGAGCAAATCCAAAGCTGTGTGCTATATTTACACACTTTGGTTCCCCAGCAAGTTGTACTCCCTCAGTAATATCTGCAGGTTTGGTGCAGTGTATTTAAAATGCACTCCTAATGAACGATTTGTGCTGGGCTTAAAAGACAGATAAGCCTTTCCTTAATTCAGTTTGTAGCTGGCCTCTGTCAGCAGCTCTTAAATTTATTCATAAATTTATCTTAAATTTATTCATATGATTTTTTAGGTAATATTTGATCAGCAACAATTCTTAGGTCTTTTGAGTCACATAAAATGGTCGGGTAGTGCTACTTGCCTCACTGGGGTTTGCTGTGAGTAGCTGAATAAGCTTGTCATTCATGCCCTTGAGTCTCAACTGATTGATTTTTTTGGAACTGGCTTGGCAAGCGTACATTTTTTATCAGCTCACTGCCTGTAATGTGGGAGACAGGAGGGCTTCTCAGCTGTATAAAGTACACTGGCACCGTGTCCTCCTGTAACTGCCAGGGAAGAGCAGGTGGAGTTCACCAGGGACAAACTAATAAGGGATTTATCTTCATTTGCAAAAGGTCACAAGGAATTCTCAGTGACCTCACAGAGATTTTTTTTTTCTCCTTTCAGGCAGCATCTCAGGTTTCAAAGAGCTCTCTTACTTCCCTGCTTAATTGGTGCTGTTGAGCCATGGAGATTTGCTACCTATGAAAGCATCATTGCTTTGGGCCACATGAAAGGTTTTGTGGTCTTTTCCCAATTGGTTTAAACTCCTGTGCTATCTGACTGTGAGGGGACATAAACATCATTAAAGTTGCTGTGAATCCTTTCGGAAATGTTGCTCTCCATGAAATTGTTGTCAGAGCTAAGAAAATAAATGGAAGTTATTCTTTGTATAACTTCCTTATGTATTGTGGTTTGGTTTTCTGTGGTTGGTTTTTTTTTTCATATAACCTGAAAACCTACTCCAACTTTAGTAGTAAACTATTCTGATTGTTAATAATACCTGATACTAACATCCTTGAATGATTACCAGCAAATCTTGTATTCTTTGGTGGACATGCCTCTAAAACCAGTTATGTTTTGTATGTCTGTAGCTCCAAGTATTTCTGCATCCATAACAGACAGCTTAAAAAAAATCAGGGAAGCATGAGGGACAGTCAGAGCTTTTATTAAAAGTCTCTCTTGGAGCAACTGATGTGTGCAAGGTCTGTTGCCAGAGGAAGCCAGAACATATAAAAAATGGCTGGTGTGAGTTTGGTTTTTTGGGTTTTTGTGTGTGTGTCTGTGATATTGGCACTGTGTTGGATTTTACAGTTGAATTCATTTAAATTCAGATTCCTACTTCCTCCCCTCTTTCAGATAAGTAGGGTGTGAATATAATGAAATACCTGTTGAGGGCACTGTGGGTAATCCCAGAGGGAGAAACCTGGGAAGGGACAGCAATAACAGAAAATAGTCTGTCAAGAGGACCAAACACACCCTCCAGGAGCTGTCAGGAGAAGTAATGATGGGTTTAGCTGAGTGATGCTGTGGCTCTTCCACAGTGACCTGCTCAGCTGGGCTTTGTTGGTCCTCCTGGGGTTGCATTGAAGCACAAAAATAAAGTAGAAATTCTGTCTCAGAGCATTATTCTGTCAAAAACTTCCTGCCAGTCTCCCCTCTGTACTGCAACGTGTAGCTGAATGTTCTGTCTTTACAATTCCTGCTCTTAAGAAAAGGCAATAAATTATTAATAGGTCCTGAAATACTGGGCTGGGAGGTAGGAGACAAAGCAGTGCAGGAGGTTCTGCATCTAAAAAAGCATTTAGTTGAGTCCTCAGCTTCTGCTTTGAGCTCTGAGATGCTCCTACTTAAAAACCATCTAACTGTCAGCAAAGCGTGTTGCTGTCTGTTCTTCCACTTAGAAACAAGATTGTTGGGAGCCCGCAAGAAATAATACTGTGAACCTTTTTAAACCTCTTAATGATTTTTTTTTTTTTTGCTGTGTTGAAGTGATGCTGAAGGTGGTAGCTGTTACCTTTTGAAAGGCTGGTAGTTCAAGAAAAAAACCGTGTGGGTTTTGTTGGAGTTCTTCAAAAGTATTGCTGGAGCAGAGAGTTAGGATACAGAACAGGAATTACTGAGAAAATGAAGTTAGCTAGGATTTGTGGGGTTTTTGAGAGTCTGGGGGATCTATAGGCTTAACACAAATTTTGAATATCCCCACTTCCCTGCCACCTTAGTTTGTTTGCTTCTTCACATAGGTGATTGAAATGTATTTGGCAATGGCAATAATTTAAGGCTGAATTGCCATGTCCTCAGTAGGAATACAGAGGAGTATCCCTTCTATGTGGTCTTACTCTCTTTGTTATCCGAAGGTCAAATGAAAAGGTGCCAATAATTTTCATCCTCAGTGACCAAATAACCAGGTAATTAAACATTTATAATGAAAATTCAGTGTTGGAGCAGATGCCAATTTCGAGAAGGAGCCAACAGCACCTGTGACAATTCAGGATCCAGCTTTGTGTGGTCTCTTCAGAAACACAAAAGTTTGTTTGCTTGACTGCTGCTCCCTCTTGTGGGGTTCAGGCCAGTTTAAGCAAGCTTGAAGTTCACAATTAAATCTGGCAAGACCTAACAAGCCCCCAGTCACTGAGGTTCAAGTGGCCATGAGTGGAGGGAAGTCCAGGAGGTGAGACCCAGCAGACTGGGGTTTCCTGAGTTCAGGAACCTGAGAAGCTGCCCCACAACCCATAAGCCCTTGGCAGCCACCCAGGTGGGAAGGGGACAGTGCCAGCAGCAACCGAGGGACATTTAAACAGCTCCACGACCCTCTGACCATGTAGGAGCAGCAAACAGACTCAGTAGGTGGTAAGGAAGAGCAAAGAGAGCCTTTCTGTTCCAGTCTTATTAGCACACTGGTTTAAGCTGCCTCAGGTATGGTGTTGACGTGCTGTGGAGCTCAGTGCCTTAGAGCTGTGGGAGTCACAGCCGTGTCAGGGACCTCCAGCCAGCCAGAGCTGCTGATGGCAGGTCACAGCCCTCCTGGTGACACGTTGCCAGCAGTGCCTGATGCTTCTGTGTGAGGCTGGGCTGACAAACAGCTCATTTGCAGGTGTGCTGTTGCTGAAGGGCTGTGTCACCAGGTAGAGGTGCTGTGGGGAGAAGTGAACAGGCTGCGTAGTATTTGAGCGAACGAGCAAGAGAGTGACTGATTGTTTTCAGAGATGCTGCGACCTTGGGGCTCTCCTCGAGAAGCAGGTGGGCTCAGAACCCTCCAGGGGAATTAGTCAAAGGACTGTTACTCAAGGGGCTTTTAAAGATGAAGGCTGGAAGCTGGTCAGTGCACATACCAGGAGGAAAGTTCCTTCTCAGAATGTTACAAGTAGGTCTGGCACCTTTGACAACAGGTATGAGGCTCTGGAACTAGAAGTCCAGACAACCAATGAGGTGGGCGAAGGTTCTTTTGGGACAGAGCGACCTCCTGAAGCAACACCGCCTGTACTCCACACCAAGACCTCCTGTGTCAGGAGGAGGAGAAGGGCAATTGTAATAGGAGACTGCCTTCTAAGGGGAATGGAGGGCCCAGTATGCTGACCAGAGGGAAGTCTGCTCTCTCCCAGGGGTCGGATAAGGGACATTACTGGAAAACTCTCTAGTCTAATAAGGCCCTCCAATTACTATCTGCTGTCGGTTGTTCAAACTGGCAGTGATGAAATAACAAAGAGAAGTTCAAGGGCAATCAAAAGAGATGTCAGGGCCCTGTGACACTTGGTGGAGGGATCAGGAGCACAGGTAGTGATTTCCTTGATTCTTCTGGTAACAAGGAATAATACCGGTAGGAACAGGCAGGTCCATCAGGTCAACGAGTGGCTCTGAGGTTGGTGTAATGGGAAAAATTTGGGGTTTTTTGTCTGTGGGATGATCTACTCAACACCTGGTCTACTGACACCTGATGGGATTCACCTGTCTCAGAGGAGGAAACGAGTTTTAGCACAGGAGCCAGCAGGGCTTACAGATGGAGCTTTAAACTAGCCTGGAAGGGGGAAAGGGAGAAAACCAGGCTTGCCAGTGATGGGATGGTGTGCCAAAACTTGAGAGCACCAGCACTCCCAGGATCCCTCAACCTGCCTCAGGAGGTGTTAGCTACAGTGAACCACACCTGGAATGTTTCTACATTGATGCACACAGCTTGAGGAACAAACAAGAGGAGCTCAAAGCCTTGGCCCACTCCCAGAGATTGGACTTCACTGGCATAAGTGAAGCCTGGTGGGATGAGTCCTGTGACTGGAATGTCCTCTTGGACAGTTACAGGCTCTTCAGAAGGGAGTCCTTTTTTCAAGGACTTATCCTGCTGGCTTTGCTATTAGTGTATAGTATGATTTACTTTTTGTCAAAGCAGAGAGAAGCCTGTGTCAGACTCAGCAAGCAAGTGCCTGCTGCACGGGCAGTTTTAAGATCTCTTACATCTTCCCTCCTGTAGTCAGCGCTTCTGAGTTGCACTCCATGGGCTAGTGCTGTTGTCTGTAGAGACCAGCTCTGTTATGCAAGCTGCTCTTGAAAATTAAATTCTGAAAAAACCCTCTGTTTCCTTCTGTGCCCTCTCCTGTATATCCAGTAATTATAAATGCTGTAGCTGGGGGTAAGATTTTTTTCTTTTTCTTGTAGTTTCTCAATTGCTCTCCTGGCATAAAATCTCTATGTATAATAAGTTGTGTCTGAAGACTTCAGAATCCTACTTGTGTTTGTTTTCCTCCAGAGGGACATTTAGTCTCTGTTCTCTGGACAAGAAACTGAAGTGCAGTGGAGTTCTCAGTGGAATTGCTCCTAATTGACAGCAAAGACCTGTGCAACTTCACTGACTAGTTCTTGGCCTGGAGCTCTTCAGGAATTTCCCACTGAAGCTTAAGACAAATTATTCTGACCTATTGCAAAATGGGAAGGGCCCACACCAGTGTGACAATGAAACAATGGGAGTTCATATGATCTAATTTCCAATCCTACACCATTTCAAAATTATATGATTTGTCTCAGCACTGGAAACAGTTCAGTTTTTATCACATAACCCATGTTGAACTGTTTCTGTCCAGGAACTGGAATATGGGTATTAAATCTCAGTCCCCTGGGCTTTGGGGAGTATTCAGTGGATGACCTGAAATTTCTTCATTTCACTTGACCTAAATAAATCAAACTGGAACTTGCCTGCATGCAAAGTCCACATGCTGAATTCCCTGTAAATGTATTTGTTCTTGATGTGATGCAAGCAAAGGTGGGCTTTTGGTTGGCGTTTTTTTTTTTTTTTGTAAGGTGGTTAAACCAGAAAGTGGGTGGACTTGATTTGAGAAACAAAAAGGAATTTAATCTTGTATTTATGCTCTTTCTTAATGCTTTATATCACTTCTTGTCATAGACTGGGTAATCCCTAGAACAGTGTCAGTAACCTTTACTTTAAAATTTGTGGTTTGTTTTCTCGACTGGTAGTTGTGACTCTTGTTTTAAGCACTTTCTGGGGTCCGTATATACATTTTAATGTGCTCTAAGTGCAGAGCTGTGTTCCATATTTTCCAGCTTTTATTCAGATGAAATTTGCAGTTCAGTGGGGACCAGAATGCAATCCCCACAGACTACATTCCTTGTAGCAGTCCCTGAATTTCACTTCTTATTTATACTTCAAATATGTTTACCAGTCAGGAGCGAAAATCCCTGTTTGTGTCGATGTTCAAAAAGATGTTGGCATTCTCCCAGCCCTGGAGCCCTCCCCAACCTCTTGCATTTCTTTATGCTGCAAAGAAACCAGATGAAATATTGCAGTTTATTGCAGGCCCCAGATAAGGTTATTGTGCTTAATTCATAGTCGAGACAAATGTGTTTGCCCTTCAATAACATGTGCCAGTCGTTAATTTTGCATGCGTGCAAATTCAGGATGTCAAACATACACATTTTCTAATGATGAAAGATTGAGAACCTTTTGAGGTGTACATTCCATAGACTAACTTTGAGATGGGTTTTACAAGCTCTTACCTCCCTTATGTACCCTCTGTCCACATCCAACCCTCTTTGTGCCAGATTGCATTAAGCCCTCTAAAGTCAGCAGTGAACTCTGTGTGACTTTAATTACAGAGGCTGTTCTACAATCAAACAGAAATACAGTATTTAAAAAGCACTCTGGAACACAACCATTCTACTTGTGTGTTCTGAGATTCGGTTTTATTTACATTTTAAATGAGGGAAACAGTCACAGCAAAACGCTGCTGATGCCATAGAGGGAGAACTAAAAGGGTCAGTGGGGTCACTGTAAAAGAGAAGCTTCTCTCTTTTTATAAAGAAGTTGGGTAAAACAAGTGGAAGAAACCACTGGATGGAGCTTCATGCAAATAACTATGTCAGGAGACAGCACTGGGAAGCTTTTTATGCTTTCCTTGTGAAATTCCAGTCCATATTTGCTAATCCTGTCAAGTGTGTTGTGTTTTTCTTCTTCTAGAAATGATTGGGGATTAATTTGTTGGTGTGAGTGATCCAGCTGTTTTCAAAGTCAGTGTCAACTCCCTCAAAACTATTTTACATGAGTAACAGTTGATCTAAAATACATGAGCGTGGAATTACACAGGGTGTATAAAACATGTGGGTTTGTCCTTGGAGGTAACAGCTGTAGAGGAGTATCCGAATTCTTGTCTTGTGGAAACAGCCACTTACTGACTGGAGCTATTTAGAGAGAAAAACACCAATTGCAGAAGTGACGTAAATGTGGTTAGTTGATACTTGGTTGGTCCTCTGACGAATACATCACCTACGCAAACTGGGGGGAGTTTAAAGCTGTAACACACTTCTGCTGGGCTGCCAGCCACCTTCCTATACTGGAATGGTTCTTTCATCCCTTTTTTTTTTTCAGAGTATGGAAACAGCACAAGTTACTAACTGCTAAATAGCAGTAGAAGTGGTGCACCCTATATATACAGTGATCTTCCATTCTCCAGGCTCTGCAGCTACAGTGCTTTCATCCCTCTGGTTTTACAGGACTCTACAGAGCTGAATTGCTGGAGAATTCTGTAATTTTCTTCCGAGTCTTGTCCCTGAAGCTGCCTTGAGGTCTGTAGAGCTTTCTCATAGAGAGGGTTTGTTTGAATTGCCGGACATGCTTTGTGCACTTTGCCTTCCCCTCTTGCCCCAAGTCCAGTGCCTTTGAAAATGGAATCCAGTTTGCAGCTAAGCCAGTGGCAGCTAAACCAGTGCCTTAGTGTGCAGGGGAACCCAACACTCCAACAGATACCACACCAGTGCAAGCCACTGAAGAAGAAGCTGTCGACAAGCCCTTTATTACAGTGCGTGTGAAGGTACGTGACCAGGTAGCAGAGGGAGACTGTCTAACCTTCCTGAGTAATCAGGAAATTTTACAACAGTGTCACTTTTAAACCCCAAAGTGAGGGGCAGAATAAACCCCAACAACCAGCCAACCAACCAACAGCAACAAAACCTAACAAAAACATTTACTAAGATAATAAATGCTTCTAAGACATGGCTAAGATCTGTGGAAATGATTACATGATACCTCAGTTTTAAGAGGTGTTTTAAGATCAATTCCTTGTGGCAAGGTTTACTTTGGTAATCCATGTAAGCTCAGGATGGAGCTCAGTTATTGTTTAGACTGTATTTTTAGCAGTGGGCCCTTGTGACTCCATGGCAATATAATTTACGAGGTAGGACGCAACTCCTTAATTGTCTCTTACATTGGAGAGCTGTACATGCTGTTCACTGCAGAATAAACATTCTCCTTTTTGGGGGGGGGAAAGGTTTGTGTCAACAAGACTTTCCAGCTTCTGGTCACATGCTTAAATTAGATCTCTTAGATGTGTTTCCTGTCAAACACATAAGCAAATGTTTCTCCAGAGTGGAGAGTGTTCATGTATAAATTCCTCATTAGTCGTGGGGGTCTTTCCCTCCTCCTCTTCCCAGTTTTTGGCTTAAAATGTTAAGCAAGAGGACCAAGAATGCTGACCCCTTAAATACAGATAAATTGCAGCAGCACCATCAGCATGTCAGAGGGGAGCCTGTTATGACTGCCCTGCTCCTGGTGCTTGGGAATTAATGGAAACAGAAAAACAAAGCCCTGGTATTCTGAGAAACTTTCAAACAAAATCAGAAATGAGTCTTGGAATGCCCTTGCAAGAAAAGCTTTCCCTGAAAAAAACATATCATTTAATCTCCCACCAAATTCAGTTCGGTAGGATTGCAGGGTGTGAATGAGCCCAACTAAGAAAAATGGGTTTAGGTTGCAGTTTGGGTGGTTGTGGGAAACACCACAACAGTTCTTTTGGTCAGGTTTACTTTGTAGGTGTCCTTGTTATCCCCTTTGTATGGAAAAATTGGACACTTCTCAAAGGGAACTGTCAATATTTTGCTGAGATGTTTGATAATGAGATTCTTCAGTGTTTGCAGAGGATCTTAAGGTAAAGATGTGATCACTGTACATTTAAGATGCTGTACCAGTTCATTTTCTGCCATGTATATAGTCAAATATTTGGGTTGAAACCTTAATTGTGTTTAGTTGTAAGGCTTTTCGGACTTGTTTTTTTACTGGGAATTGGATGTTGATTGTCTCTTTTGCGTGTTGAGTTGGAGAGCTTGGTGAGTTAACCATGGCACTCCCAGAGTTTTCAAATGCTCCATGTGTTTCCCCCATGGAATGTCCTTGGTGGAGGTAGGACTGAATTACTGAACTTCTGTCCTTCCTCATGATATTTTTTGGAGTTACTGTTGGTTTTCCAAATTACAAAATTTACAGTTGTGGTGGAAACGGTTAATGCAGCTTCCAGCTCTTCAAAGCTGATTAGGTTGGAGGTAGAGCCTGGGAGATGGCAAAGCCTCATGTTGTGGGTATACCAGCAGAAAAGCCCTTTTCTACAAGGAAAGGCTCTTACTGGATGATTTTTGTGTTTTCAGATGTCCATATACTCAGGTTCTGTGAGATGTTCCCAACCAAAACTCTTGGTTTGAATTTTTTTGTCCCCCATTTATTAAAGGAATGGAAAAGATGAAGACTAGGTCAGGAGTTTTTACTGGCTTACAGGAACTGTTCTTGAATCCCTCTTCTAAAACAAGGTCATGGGACTTTTCATAACCCACAGTTCAAATTTCTGAAGCTTTCCAACAGTAGCGAGGCATTAATATATTTTATTTCCAGATGTTAATGACAGCATTGCTATTGAGTTTTGAAGCTGAAGGGACATCCTGGGCTGACAAACATGCCATGTACAGGCTGCCCAAGAGCCTCTCAGCTTCCCTGCCGGGGTCTGTGTGACTGGGATGCTGCACTTGCGCCTGGTCCAGCAGTTTCCTTCCTCCTCCTCCTCCCTCCCAGCCTCAATAGAAGATAATCTGTTGATACTGGCGGTGAATTTCGGCGCTGAAAACCCGACATTGTTTTCCTGAGAAGTGCTTAGTTGTGTGTACTTGAGTTCATTGCCTTGGCTACGGGCTATAAGGAGGTTTTGTTCCCTTTGCCAGCTGAGCTGCAAAGGTGCCAGGATGCCCATGGCAGGCAGGGACGATGAAGTGACATGCACACATCATTTGTCCTGCCCACATGACTTCAGATGGGTGTTACTTCATGGATTTTTATAGACTCTCTTGAACATTAGAAGAATTTTGAACCTTATCTAAAACAAAAAAAAAAGCTGGAGCAACAAAATATTTCTTCTAATATAAAGTATTTTTCAGCTTTTTTTTCCTTCACAAAATGAGACTTGCTTTGTCCATTTCCACTGTTTGGAAAGGGAGCAGTAGATGTGATACAGGGGGTCATTACCGAAATTCTAAGAATCATGAAATCAGCTGGGTTGGAGGAGTCCTTCAAGTCCAACCAATGATCTAACATTGACAAGCCCACCAAAAGTGATGCTTCTTGAAGAACGCAAAGAAAATGCACAACAGAATTTCATTTTTATATATGTGATATAAGCAGAGTTATATACATAGGTGATAGAGATAACATGGGGAGATGGCTACTATATTGCTTAATAATTAATACTGAAGGAGGCCAAGCTGGAGCCAGACTGACCTATGGTGCAGGTTTGGTTTTTTTTCAGTGTTTAACCTGTCTGTAAAGGTTTTGACTGTTTTATTCCTACTTGAATCCTGCTTCCCTGCCTCTTAAACTACCTCTGAAGACAAAAACAAGCAGTTGGGTGTGCTCAGTGCTGGGGGGGGCCAGGCTTCCTTGGAATTTGTTATCAGTGATAGTAACATACTTCAAGGATGACCAGATGATCTTTCCCTCCTCCTTTTGATGCAACTCCTCCGTAGTTCTGGGTAAGCTGTGCAGTTCTGGGAAGCTGATTTTTCAGGTTGAGTCTGGAGGAATGCAATTGTGCTGAGCTGCACACATGCATCTTGTGTGTGTGTTTGCAAAGGAGAGGTGTGTTCTCCACCACGGGGAGATAAGGAGAGCCTGTGTCATCACAATCAGGAGCTGCTGTCCTAAGCGTGCTAAATTCCTTTAGTTTTCCTGCTTAGACATACCCAGAATGAACTCGCAGTTTCCGAAAATGTCAGCCGAATCTTTTTTTTTCCCCTCATCCCAAATCTCCCCTTATCTGTTTTTCTTAGGCTCTTATTAGCATTTTTAGTACATGTAATGCATATTTCCACTATAAACATTCTTCCTGCTTAGATATGTCCCGGAATTAATGGCACTTTGCCAGCGTCCTGTTTCAGAGGGGAAATGCACGGACTCAACAACTGTCAGTGCTGAATAAATAAATATCACAATATTTAGCAGAGCTTCAGATGCTTTGGCTTGCTTTCTGAACAGGAGGGAAATAGAGATAGGCACTGCGTTTTTGAGGGCATAAAGAAAAAGTAAAGACTAATACCCACTTTTAGCCAATGTTCTCCAGGTGCTGCGATCATCCCCCTGCACCTCCAGGGCAAGGACTTTGAAAGAGCTCCCTACTGGGAGCCTATCCCCTGGCAAGCAGTTAAGTGAGATGCAGCACTGGCTTCCTACATTGTGGCTCAGCTCTTGTAGTCACAGAACTGTGTGCACTTGCTTTTTATTTAGCTCAAGAATTCAGTGGAGTGTCAAGCACCAGGAGAGTTGAAGAGGAGAGTGTGTATGTGGGTGTACAGAGGATTCATGTTCTTGGGGAATTTGCCAGGACCTGGTTGGAATTCCGAGCCTTGCTTCACATAAAATCAGTCATAAAATGCTGAAGTGTGTATTCAGAGTGCTGTCAGCTCTGTATTGCTGAAAAATAGAAGTTTGCTGGTATTTAAAAGCCCGCTTGATACTTCAGTTCCTTCCCAGCAGGTCCGTAGCACGCTTGTTTGTTTGAGTTTATCCTGAGGTATGAACTAAGTGCTTCCTCAAGTAAACCAAATAAAACCAAACATCTTGGCTTGTACATGGACTTGAAAAGTAAATAGGAAAAGGTGTGAGGGGGGTAATTTATGCCTTTTATATCTCCAGTATATTTTCCAAGTGACAGTACAAAAACTGTACAGATTTGCCAGTGAATGTAAGGGGAGGTTAATTCTCGTTAACTGAGAAAACTAAAACAAATTGTCTATTTTAAGCTAAGCTGAAAATATTCATATTTTGTCATGCTAAGTTTTTATGATGCTGCTTCAGATTCACACAGATTAACATCACTTTCCTTTCATTCCCTTCTCCGTTAAAACCTGTACATACAGGGAAGGTAATATGTGTTTTTTCTGAAGAATTAACTCCGGTACCTGTGCCTGGCTACCTTGGGGGGAGCTGCCATAGTCCTGAAGTGCCAAGCCAGCCAGCTGGGATAGAAAACACCACTGTGGGGCAGGCCAGGGCCTTCCTGCAGGTACTGCAGGGCGCTGTTGGTCCTTGTTCCTGCTGAGGGAGGATAAAAAAGCACAGCAGACTGAGAACTTTATCAGCCTTAAATAACGGTCTTAGGGCTGAAGGTGGTACCACCCGGCATGGACAGCCTTTCCTGAGGGGTGGTGTGTTGGCCTGGTTCCTGATTTCAGTATAAGCCATACCTGGGGATGAAATGAGTGTTCAGTCTAGATTTAAATTACAGATGCTTTGCAGGAACGTGCATTATTTCTGTATCTGTTGGTTTCCTTATTTTTATACACATACTGACATACACATACAAATACTGACATGTATTTATTGAAGCAAAGTTGGATCCTTTGTCTGATAATGAAAGATAACTTACAGATTCAACAGGTGGTTGTGGAGTTTAATGAAATATTTGACTTTGGAGACCTTATTGCAGCCTTTCAGTACTTAGAGGAGGCTTATGGGGAATGATAGAGACTTTTTACAAGGGCCTGGAGTGACAGGACAAGGGGAGTGGATTCTCACTGACAGAGGGCAGGGTTAGATGGGATATGAGGAAGAAGCTCGTGGCTGTGAGTTATGGGGAGGTCCTGGCACAGGTTGGGCAGAGAAGCTGTGGCTGCCCCATCCCTGGGAGTGTTCAAGGCTGGGCTGGACGGGGCTTGGAGCAGCCTGGGCTGGTGGAAGGTGTCCCTGCCTGTGGGAGGGGTGGGGAACTGGATAAACTTTCAGGTCTCTTCCAAACCAAGCCATTCTGTGTTTCTAGGGCTTATGTAAAACCAGTGTGCTTTACAAGTGTAAAGCTTCACCTGATTTAACCAGGGTTTCCCTCAGAGCCAGGATGCAAGTTAGACATCCCTAATCCTTTTTATTTAAAGGAAGCATGTCTGGCCTTTCCAGGGACAGTGGGATGTGGCTGGGGTCCAGGCCACTGCTGGTGAAACCAGCTGAAGCATTGCCCCCAAATGTAAAATAGGGCCAGCGCTTCCAAATCAGCTACAATGCTGTCAGCGGCGTGGGAGCCGGTGCTCCGTCAGCCTGAGGAGCCACATTCCATGTTCTGGGCTGGCAGCTCATGGAAAAAGTGAGCTCAGCTGCTGGGTGGAGTTTCGCAGGGCTCGCCGACCTGTGCCTGCTGACCGGGGAGGAGAGCACGGCCGGAGTTGCTGAGGAGCAGCGACCTGTTTTTGCTTGCCGGAGAAAATCCGGTGCCAGGAAGGGATGACTCTCGGTGTGCTCTATTGTTGCTGCTGCAGAATGGCAGTGGATGAAATGAGCTGCTTGAGCTTTTGGGAGTTCTCCCTGCCCTGGTGGTTTCCTCTCTGACCTCTGGGAAGGGGTAGTGGGGATAGGTGTGTGCACTTGGGGGGAAGTCAGAGGCAATCGAGAGATGGTTTGGATGAAATCAGGTGGAATCCAGAGATGGCACTGATTTCTGTGGAGCCAGGATTTCTGCTCTGACCGTGCCTTGGTTTGTTCTTGAGGTATTGTCCCATTTAGTGCCACTTGAAACCTCTTGCGTCCTCTAATCCTTCTGTGGTTTTGGCTCATCCAACTCATCACAAGAGACCTTTTGAAATGCAGGATGTCCTTTTTTTTTGGCCAGCCACGGTTCCTGTTTGTGCTTCTGCAATATGCTCAGGCCTCGATTAGATGCTTTTTAAAATTATTATTTTTGCTTAGCGTGTAATGCCATTTCTTAAAGAATATAAACCAACACCAGCGTGGACAGCTTGTTTCCGGCTCGGCTCTCCACAACCCAACCCACTACACCGATATAATGGCAACAATTAACAGCAATTAGGCCGTTTACTTCAGCCACGCAAACGCCACTTGGTGCGAATGTATATTCATAAGCATCTGTGCCCAGCGTTCCAGGCTGGGAGCTGTGCGGATTATGCCGCCTGGAGGGCGGGCGTGCGCCGAGCCGTGGGGGTGTTCGGGGGGGGTTTGCCTTCCTCGGGCACAGGAGGGAGGCGATGAGGTTCGGGAGCCGCTCTCCGTGCTGTGTCCCGCGGGGATCGCGGGGCGATGCCCGGCGGGAGCGGCGCCAGGTGCGCGCAGCTGGAGGAGCGCTCGGTGCGCTCCGCCCCCGGGCGGGTCCCGGCGGGACAGACGGGGACGGGGGGACAGCCGGGCAGCGGCAGCCATGGACGCGGCCGCCGACTGCCTCAGCCCGGCCGCCCAGCAGCAGGTAAGGCGGGGGCTGCGGGGCTGGGGGCGGCGGGACAGCCCCGCACTGCGGGTACCCAGCCCCGCACTGCGCGGGGTGCCCGGGGCCGCGGGTACCCATCCCATCCCAGCCCCGCACTGCGCGGGGTGCCCGGGGTCGCGGGTACCCATCCCATCCCAGCCCCGCACTGCGCGGGGTGCCCGGGGCCGCGGGTACCCATCCCAGCCCCGCACTGCGCGGGGTGCCCGGGGTCGCGGGTACTCATTCTATTCCGTTCCATTCCACTCCATCCCCATCCCAACCCCGCACTGCGCGGGGTGCCCGGGGTCGCGGGTACCTATCCCCTCCCGTTCTATTCCGTTCCATTCCATTCCATCCCCATCCCAACCCCGCACTGCGCGGGGTGCCCGGGGTCGCGGGTACCTATCCCATTCCGTTCTATTCCGTTCCATTCCATTCCATCCCCATCCCAACCCCGCACTGCGCGGGGTGCCCGGGGTCGCGGGTATCCATCCCAACGCATCCCTCCCCAGCCCATCCCCGCCGGGGCTTTTCCCCGAGACTGCTCCTTACAAATCGCTGGCCAAATGCGCTGCTCGCTGCGGGGTCGTGCCAGCGGAACCTGTTAAATGTTTTCTAAATGAAGTGTCAGAACAGCCCCGTGCGACCACCCCTGGACTCCGAACCATCACTCGGACTCGCCACTGTCGCTCTATCAAGAGAGAGGAGGTGTCAGGCGAGCCCCTGCTAGTCTGTCAAGCCGGCGGTGCTGGTACCTGGTTATTAGCAGGGACTCCTTAAGTAAGTGCGGGCTTAGGTTCATCAACCTGCTGCCTTTTAGGAGTAATTTGCATTGAAGAGAAAGGTGAGGGAGGAGTAAGGCAGGATGTGGACTGACCGAGCCCTGTGTGATTCACTGGCACATTATCATATGACTAAGTGGTGCAAAGTGTGTTTGTATTTATAACTCAGATGCAAAAAATGTCTGGTAATTATGCTGGGCTGACCTCTAAGCATAGAATTCATTATAGATGCTTGTTTCAATGCTAAATAGCATGTGATGACTCACCGTGACTGTTCAGGTCACTTGTTGCTCAAGTAGAGATGGGAAATACATTGCCATGGGTTAGCGCTAGTTCTGCCTGATAGCAATGTTGGTCAGCAGGGTTACAGGAGTACTGCAAATCAGGTGCTCCTTGTCTAAATAGACTTTAAGTTATGTAGAAGTGCAACAAACCTTATCAAATTTTTTTCTGATGAAGCATAACTTGGGTAAATAGAATGAACAGTTGTATAATATCTGAGGAAAAGTCTTTGAGTGAAGAATACCAGAATGGGACAGCATTCATCATGAAAAATTATGCTGGCCCCAGAAGGGACTGGTTGGCTGTATCTGTTGGCAAGAAGTTTAAGTCAGCCTGAGAATAGTTATTGCAGAAATACATGATAATGGTTGTATACAGTAAGCAGGTGTAATTTAGTCAGGCTGACTTGTGTTTTAAAGCTTCTCTGGCAGTGGGATCAGAGAGCTTTTCGGAGTGTGGTTTAGTGCTGGCAAACTAGCGCTTCAGTCTTCCACAAAAAATATGATACTAATTTTGATTACTAGTCTTAGAAACAGGTAATTTTGTTTCATTGGAATTAAGGGGTGCTTTGTATAGATGGAAAACTCTTACACATGTAACTATGTGGCAAGTCAACATAGTCATTTTTCACTGCTCAAAAAAGCAGCACAACTTCCTGTCTTTGTTGGCTGTTTCTTGGGGCTGCCAGGCGGACAATGAACCCCTGGCCATTTCAGAAGGGAAAAGCTTGGAGAATGCACCCCTTCAGGATGTGTGTCATTGGCCTCTACCTTACCAAGTCACCTCAATAATTCTCTCATCGAAATGATAATGACCGTGCAGCTCCCCCGACTCCGCGCTCGGGGCCAGGAAGCCGTCGCTTCCGTAACCATTGTGCCTTTACACCCCGACTACGGGTGCAGCCAGAGCTTGCCCCGTCTCCATGTGATATTTAAAAAGGGGGCGTGGAGGGGGTAACTCCTCAGCTGTCCCACTTCTCGTACTCTCATCTGCGGGCAGCAGAAGATGCTTCTCACCCTGATCCCCAGTATCTGCTTGAGTTTTTGTTCACATGCAGTCATGCTTTGGCTGTGAACCAGGTTACAACCTGCTTTGCTTGGTCCTGTTCAGAGCTAAATACACTGTACTCCTTTAAGGTGGGGTAAAGATCTGCTGCTGCACAGGACTGGATTTTTATTTTCAAACCGAAGTGACCCTTAAGCAGGAGTGTCAGGTGCTGAGCTAGTAGATCAGCAAAGGCAACGAGCCTTTTGCAGTTCAACAGTACCTTTGTTTGAGGGCTTAGTGACTATAAATCATTCTGAGTAACTGCAATAAAACCCAAAAATTCAGTGTGTGTGTGTTGTAGTAGTTGAGCGAGTTGCATAAATTAAGGCAATGATATTTCAGCTGGGGCGCAGTTCCGGGCTCATCTCAGCACTGTGGTTGCCATCTCCTCTCGTTTTGCCAACAAGGCTTTAAGGAGGTGTTTTTTGGTATGATGTGCTCAGTAAGGCTGAAAGCTGCCAGTTCTTCTTGTCAGATGAGCAATACCTCATAAAAGGGAAGTTGCAAAAGCTTTATAATGAGTGCAATTAGGCTTCATATTTTTATTCTTCTGGTTTTGCCAGTGATCGGTCACTTTTGATTGAGGCCTGTATTGCTTGCTGAGTCACTAGTGAGTTTTAGCTGGTTTTAAGAAAGCTTCTTTGAGTTTTAGTGATTTTTAATTTTTGTGTTTAATCTTGAATCTGCTGAGAAGTTATTTATGCCTTAGGCAACCTAAAGACTTTTGTTTTAGCTTTTGTAGTCTGAATGTCAGAAGCCTGTGTGAATTTTGGGGTGGTTTTACAACATTCAGCAGCATCTCTTGCAATCTGCGGTGTCTGTCTCTGTTACTGCCCTTAGAGGTGATTTGAGTCTGGGCTCTGACAAGAGCTTGGGCTGGACGAAGGCCACAGTCAGCCAGGCAAAGCCTGTTTTGGTTTAGTCAGCACAGAGAGAGAAATGGAAAGTTAATGTTGCTGTTTGCAGGGCGTGTGAGAAATCACGGTATTTACAGCACAGAACAGAGTCCAGGAGTTTCAAAGAATGTGATTTGATGAACTTGGATGAGTGTAGTCACGCCCCTGCTTTTGAGGAAGAGGTCCATAATAAATCTGACGCTCCTCTGCGTTAGTCTAAAAGTCTAGCCTGCATTTGTTTTCTTACAGGTCCTAAAGGTTTGCAGATTGTGTGTGGGTGAGGGGGTGGGGGTGGCAGTGGGGGCTGTGTTTTGGTGTCCCTGCTGCTGGGGTACCTGCACTGGTCTGTACTGAGCTGTGCTTTTGCATGGGGGAACCTGTGTGTAAGAGGTCTTGTTTGTCTCCCACTATTGCAGAATTTCTGGATGTTAGGGGTGCTACCAGGCTTTGGTTTGATTTTGATAATGTTGTACACAGTAAGGCGTGGACTCATCCCTGTCCCGATGGATTTACTTCTGAGCTCACAAGTGATGCCAGACTTGTCACTAATGCCACATAGAGTATAGTGATTCCATCCACCAAAGCATGATAGAAACAGGATAATGAAGGCCACAGGCTGATTATTTAATGACCAGCCTGACTATAACATAATACATTTCTGCTGTGTTGGAGAACACCTGCATAACTTCAGATACTGAATTTCTTTACTACTTATTTATTATTTACCTGTTTTCTCCTTGCATATTTCTCATCACCCTTTCTCTCGTTTTGCTGTGGACTTGAAAACCCTTTCGGAAAGAATGGCCTGTTCCTTGCAAACCACCTTTGTCCAGCACAAATGAACTGGTGTTTTGTCAGGAACCATGATAAGAATAGTTGTGTGAATGGCACCCAGACACCCTTGAGAACATGTTTTAAAATGTGACAGCCCAGATCAGTTCATGTTTGGTGCAGAACACCAGACCTTAAGGTACAGCAACCTTCTGACATACAAGATGGGGTTACTAAGGAGCCAAGAGCAGTTCTGACATGATTTTGGGGGCGGGTTATTCACTGTAAGGATGGTCAGGCATTGAAACAGGAGCCTGGAGAGGCTGTGGAGTCACCAAACCCAGAGGTTTTCAGGAGCCAACTGGTCAAAGCCCCAAGCAACATAATGTGAGTTTGATGCTGACCCTGCTTTGAGCAAGAGGGTGGACTGAAGACCTCCAGAGGTCCCTTCCAGCCCAGACAATTCTGTGTTTACTTGTTTTGACATGATAAAAAAGGCGTTGCCTTAAAATATTAGTTTCAGGGTGAAATAAAAATTTGTTTTAATTTAAAGTTCAAGGATCCAGAATACAGTTCCTGTTGTTTATGTTCAGAGATACTTAATGCTGAAGAGCCGTGTGGTCATGGAAAGAAAAAGTTCATAAATAAACAATATGCTTGTTCCAAGATGTAAACCATTGTTAGTCAAAGGGGCTAAGTGAAAATGTGGTTTTGTTCTTACAAGGTTTGCAGATTGGCTTTTAATGAGGAGGTGAAGGAGTGCATAGGTGAAATAGAATTAATTAGAGATGCCTCACGGATTGGCACTTAAAACTGAAATGTATCCTAATAAATTACAGGTTATGCGTGTGATGTTACACGGAGTAGAATTAATTTAACTTGCTGGAGTTGGTATCAGTAGTCAGGGAACTGGTGAGCCTTGTTCTCAGGGAGGCATGTGAATAACCTGGCTAAATTTTTTTATTTTTATTCCTATTTTTCAAGTTGTTTCATTTCATATTATATTGTGCTTCTGGAGACTATATAATTCTTCAACATAGGTAGTACGCAAATCCTTTAGCCCTTATCCTACAAGGAAAACAAGAGGAAATACATACACTTTTGGGTAGTACAACATCTGAATTTTACATACAGGCATCCAGTTCTAATGTGAAAGCTCAGGAGGTTATTGAAATTAGTGAGGATGACATCTACAGTAACGTTGTTCTGTCGGCGGGGGGAGAAGTCTGCGGTGCACAGTCTGTACTGTCAGGTGTGTTTTGCTTATGGAGACTTTAGTGCCCTTTCTTTTCCATAAGGGAAAAATAGTTTGTGCTGATGTTATTCCTCCCCTGTATCAGGTGCGGTTTGCAAGTGCTACAGCTTTGTTTTTAAACAAACAGAAAGGCCTCACGTCACCTTGATATCAGACTTGTTTGTAGAGCGGTGATTTCTTACCTTTAGCACACGTATCTTGGAGCGTAGTTAGACAGTGGGTGTCATAAACCATTTCCAACACTGCAGGTGGACCAGAACACTGCCTGGCGGGGATTCCACCTGGGGTTTGCCCAGCAGCAGGGCTGGGATGGTTTTGGTTTGGGTTTTTTTTTTTTTTTTTACAAACTGCTTCAGGTTGGGAAGTGCTGTTGAAAACACTTTTGGGAATACATGCCTGCCATCACCTGGCTCCATAAGGAAGGGATGACGAGAGGGGGCGGTTTTGGTTGCAGATGTGGAGGGTATGCTCCTGGTGTGACTGTCTGTCCATGGCAGGGCCACTTGCCTCGAAATTCAAGCAGGGAACTCAAGGCAAAGCAGTGCTCTGTGCCAAACGAGCCCTTCTCTCTTTCTGTCATCAGCGGTTTTTTTAACTCTCTGAGGAGGTGTTTCTTTTGCTGTTACAAGTAATTTTTCAGGCTGAAGTTCATAAAATCACAGAATAGTTGGTGTTGGAAGGCACCTCTGGAGATCATTCAGTCCAAGCCCCCTGCCAGGGCAAGGTCACCTGGAGCAGGTGACACAGGAATGCGTCCAGGTGGGTTTGGAACATCTCCAGAGAGGAGACTCCACAACCTCCCTGGGCAGCTGTTCCAGTGCACTGCCACCTTCCATGGAAAGTTCTTCATGTTGAGATGGAACTTCTTGTGCTCTAGTTTATGGCTGTTGCTGGGCACCACTGAAAAGAGTCTGGCACCGTCCTCTTGGCACCCGCTTTGGAGATATTTGTGTGAACGGATGAGATTCCCTCCAGGTCTTCTCTTCTCCAAACTGAGGTTTTAAGATGTATCACAAGGCTCCTAGTCCTCTCATATAGCAACTTGTGCTTGGTTTTCATTAGTCCTTTTCTGTTAGTTGCGAGTTCCAGCCAACCTACTCCATTTTTGGCTTTTTGTCTGTGTTTTGTTTGGTGTTTTTGAAGGCTGTGGCCCTTCTCTCCAAGCTTGAGTGGTGAATACACTTAGAGAAGGGGAAAGAAATTACACTTTCCTTTTTTTCTGGTTTTCTTTCTGTTCAGAAGTGCCAGTGAATACACCAGTGTTTTGATTTCTCTGTGTGCTTGACCTTGGTATTATTGCAGTTTTTCTTGTAGATTTGAACGCTGTACGTACAGTGGAAGGTTTCAGAAGCAGAGGGGTTGGGTGTAACACCAGGGTGACTGGCTGAGTGATGCCTTTGGCTCCCTGCTGAGCTGTTCTGAATTCCGCTGGGCGAGCTTCTCACTGTTGTGTTCTGTACCAAGCCTGAACTAATTTCACCTTTTTCTCCGTAAGACCTACTGGCTTTGCCTGGGATTTGAAGCAGAATATTAAAAATGTTACTGTGATGTATAGCATGTTCCAAGCACTTCCAACAGGGCTGAAGTGAGGAAGCACCTTAGATTTCCCCAGAGGCCCACTCTTGGCAGAATTCCACTCTGGAGAGGCTTGGACTGGAATACGGAGTTCTGGAGACGTAAAATTGAGTTTTTGCATTTTCTCAGATTCCCTACCCTCCATCATTTCAGCCTTAGCTGTGCACAGTCTGCTGAACAGCGGTGTTTACCCAGCTCCTGTGGCCAGGTGTGTGTGCACAGTGTCAGTGGTGAGGAAAAACGGTGCATAATGTGTTTGCTGCTGGTCAAATCAACTCATCAATGAAAAAATAATCCACACCGCAGGGGTGGAAAACAAAACACCCCAAAACAAAAAGAGCAAAACCTGCCTTTCTTAAATAAATCTCCCTGTTTCCTCTCTAGCTACACAAATAGTAATTAAAGAGACACAGGGCACTTTTAAACACGAGTGCTAACGAGGGTTGTGCCTGCGCGGGGGTGTATTACCTGACTGCGAAGATAACAAGTTACAGAAGGCAGGGCCATTACTTGCAATAGGGAATTAACTCCTACAGGTGTGTTTACAGTCTTGCCGAGTCAAGTCTTCTCCTCATTTCATGCCCTGCTTAACGAGTGTGTTTCAGGTTGGATTGTCCAGCTTTCATCTCACTCCTGTGTTCCCGTTTGCAGGCAGAGGCAAGGCTTGCGGCGAAGCGAGCGGCACGGGCAGAGGCGCGGGAGATCCGGATGAAAGAGCTGGAAAGACAGCAGAAGGAGGTAAGGTCAAAGCTTGGGGGGGGTGTTTTTGCTGCATCCAGGGAAGGAGATGATCAGAGGTCTCAAAAGAGAGGGTTAATCTATATTTTGTTGAAACACAGAAAGTGTTTGTGGAACTAATGGTGAAAAATATGGATCGTGGCAAGGATTTTATCTTGCTGAAGCCGGTATAATTATCCACAGAAAATGCTGGTGGTTAGCAATTACTGTTTAATATTAAACTTTGAAGTATGCAGCTTCTTTGTGTGTGCTTCGGGGGTGGTGGATTCTTATCACTTTGTTAGAAATCTAATGAATATGGAAGACTGCTGGCCCTTGTATAACTCTACTGTAAGTTGTTCTGCTTTGGAGCTGATGTGCTCTCCCTCAGTTTGTTGGCAGGAGCAATGACAGAAACTGAACTTGGCAAAGCATTGCCTTCTCCAAAGAGTAAATGCCTGATGTAGTATGCTCTCCCAAATTCTGGAAGAGCTGGTTGTTTGATACCACCAACAGAGTTCCTGTGCCTCTGCCTGCCTTGGTACATGGGAGGTCATGGGCTTCCAGCGTAGGAATGATCTTGAAGACCAGAAAGGTTGTTTTGCCCCTCCTGTGTTTGACAAGTAGGAACTGTACTGAGCAGCATTTGTTTAGTAGCTCTAGAAGCTAAACTGGTGCTTTTGGAACAGGGCTGCAAGCATGGCTTGCACAGGTGAACTGAACCAGAAGGTCTTGAAACTTTTGTTTGGTGATGTTCGTTCAGTGAAACAGCAGAGTAGGCTTAGCATGGCCAACAGGAATCACAATTTAATATTTTCAATAGATTTTTAAAGGAAAAAGAAGTATTATGGAGTCTGAGGTCAGGATATGGGAATACATAGTAAGAATAAATATACAAGAGCATGTAGTGACAGGACAAGGGCGAATGGCTTTACACTGAAAGAGGGTAGGTTAGATATTAGGAAAAATTCTTCCCTGTGAGGGTGAGCAGGCCCTGCCACAGGCTGCCCAGAGAACCTGTGGCTGCCCCATCCCTGGAAGTGTTCAGGGCCAGGTTGGATGGGGCTTGGAGCCACCTGGGCTAGTGGAAGATGTCCCTGTGCCTGGCCCTGCTCATGAGATGAGTTTTAAGGTCACTTCCAACTCAGGCCATTCTGTAATTCAGTGATTCGACGTCTGTGCTTTAGTGTGCAGAGAAGGATTCAGCTGAGCTTTTAAGCAGTGAATCAGGATGTGATAGCAGGATATGGATCAGGGTGTGCTGGCAGACTGGTGTCAGTGCAGGCTGCAGCAGCCAGCCTGCAAAAGAAGTGCTTGGGCAGTTTGCCCAACGCTCACCTTTTGGAGCGTCTCATCCAGGTGAGGCGTGTCTGGATGTGTCTCAGTAGGGTTTGAGGTAGCTGCAAACACAGCAGCAGTGAGAGCTGTGGGGCAGCCCTGCTACAGACACAGAGCTCGTTGTAGAGAGGAGCCTTCTCCTGCTGCAGTTGCTGCTTTCTGAAGGATGTTTCTTTCAACCTGGCCTGCAGTTGAAGGTCTGTGTGTTGGCACTGCCAAGCTGCCGACAGCCCCATGGGACTTGCCAAGCAGCCCGTGGGAGGGCTGTGGTAAACAAGCACCAGGTGTTTTGGTTGGGCAGGAAAGTAAATACCAGTGTCATGGCAGCTGACACCGTCTAATTTACAGATAAGTTTAGTGGAGCTGATGACCCCTTTGAAGATTAAAAGGTGATGCTGCAAAGGGTGTCCTAGTAAACTGAAGTTTTGGTATGAAAAGTAAAGCTTGTGTGCATGTTCCTGCAGTTAATTACTGAGGAGCTTGTGATCTGAAAATCGGTGACAAATTTTGTCTAGGTAGAAACTGAATAGGACACCATGTCCCTCTGAAATACCACAATCAGTGAAGGCTCAGGCGGAGACCCACAGCAGTCTGCTTGGTAATTCATTGGCATAAATGCCATAATATGACTACATATTTATTTAGAGTTTTACAAGCTTGGAGATTCTGTAACTTTTTCAAATAGCTTAATCTCAGCCCCCAGATGCCAGGTAGTAAGGATTGATTGCAGGAAGTTTTTCATTGCCATGAGTATCCTGCAGATATAATAAAACATATACATATATATGTAAAATACCAAGCAGTGATCAACACAAGAGGTTTGGCACCTTTTCCCTTCCTTGGAGGGGAACCTGCTGTAACACTGAGGTCTGTACAGCTCGGTCTCTGCCGTCTTCATTTCCCTTTGCAAACTTACCAGGGGCATAAAGAGCACTTTTCCTCTACTGCCAGGTTAAATAACCAGAGTTTAAAACACTTATTTTACTACTTCAGAAGGCTTTTTAGAGCCAGCTATGGCAGTTAAAAAGCAATAAATAAATTCATTGCATGTGCGTGTAGCTGTTCATGCTTAAAGCCCTGTACATGCCCTGGCAGGCTTTCCTTGAAAATATATTTATATGGATGGTCTGGTTTAAAAGTTTCCAGGTGCTACCATTGGAATCTATAACCCTGGCAGTATAGCCCTTGCTGGCAGTGAAACAGGGTGTTTTAATGATTTGGATTTGGAAATTGGCTCCTCTCCTGTCCACCACCCTGTGTGAGTGACATTTCTTAATCTTGTGCTTATTGTCCTCATTTTGAAATAACTGGCTGACTTTTGCATCATGAGTCTACACATGATGGAGAAATTATGTCGCAGATAAAGGTGGCCTTTTGTCAGAAAACACTTAATTGCAGAGTGAGATGTGGGAAAAGTTCCTGCAGAAGGCTGCAGCCTGTCACTGTGGTGGGGCAGGATTGCAGGTGTGCCCCGGAGGTGGTCTTGTGGCATCATCACCTGGCACCACCTCATGCCAGGCAGTAGAAAGAAGGATAAGTGTGCCAATGCTTTGGGGGTTTTTTTGTTTGGTTTATTTGGTTTGGTTTTTTTTCTCCAGGGAAAGGAAGGTAAGGTGGAGAACACAAGCACAAGTTTATAGTGAGGTATAAACTAGGTAGATGAAAAGTGTTTTCTGAAGCTGAAGAAAGAAAATAAGCACAAGAATTGTGATCTGATCACAGAATCACAGAATTGTTTGCTTTAGAAGGGACCTTAAAGCTCATCTGTTTCCACCCCCTGCCATGGGCAGGGACACCTTCCACCAGCCCAGGTTGCTTCAATCCCCATCCAACCTGACTTTGGACACTTCCAGGGATGGGGCAGCCACAGCTTCCCTGGGCAATGTGTGCCAGGGCCTGCCCACCCTCACAGGGAAGAATTTCTTCCTAATAGCTGATCTAACTCTGCCCTCTGTCAGTTTGAATCCATTCTCCCTTGTCCTGTCACTCCAGGCCCTTGTAAATAGTCTCTCTCCATCTTTCCCTTCAGGTCCTGAAAGGCAGCAATTATGTTACCCTGGAGTTTCTCTTCTCCAGGCTGAACAGAACCAATTCTCAGCCTTTCCTCACAGCAGAGCTGCTCCATCCCTCTGGATTTGCTCCAGCAGCTCCATGTCCTTCCTGTGCTGGGACCCCAGGGCTGGAGGCAGCTCTGCAGGTGGGGTCTCACCTGAGTGGGGCAGAGGGGCAGAATCCCCCCCATCCCATGTGCTATGGGATCAGCCCAGCACATGGTTGGCTTTCTTATGAAGATAAGGGTAGTCATCGCTCTTGAATCACACATATGTGAATAAATTAATATATTTAGTCGAGAATGTGTTCTTGGTGATAAGGCTTTAGGAAAGGCACAGATCTAACAAATGTAACACCTTGAATGTTTCTGACGTCTCATTCAGTGCTGCTTTGTTGTTATTCACCAAAGATGTAAATAATTAATCTGGAGGTCTGGGTAGGTTTCCTGGTTTCCCTCCACACATAATATGTCAGTGCAGGAGAGCTCTCCTTGCCAGTGTGTGTTCTGAGCTGAAAGGACTATTACAGGTACTTGTGCCTTTCCCTGTTTCCACACCCAGCTGGGTAGTGGTGGGTCCTCTTTTACCATACCTTGCTTCCAGGGCCTTTAAACATTTGGTTTCCAGCTGCAGAGTCTGAGGCCAGTCCCTTTGGCTCGTACTCTGGAGACATACTTGGTCCTGAGACAAATGCTTGTGTACACTCGGATGTTTATTGTTAATTCACGCAGAAGAGCAAGTCAGGAGTTTTCAGCTCAGTTTTTCTGAGTAACGAATTGTTAATTCTCGCAGGGCTACCAAGTAGAAGGGAAAGAATAATTTTTCCTGTGCATTTTTTCCCCTTCTTCTCAGAAGTTTAACAGAAGATGTACTAAAGCGTTTTTTCCCCAAGCAGTATTTAATAAGAATGTTTCAAGACACGTAGAAGCTGCAGCATTAGGGCTAATTGTAGAGAACGTTTTCTGTAAGAGTACCTTCTGTGTGTTCTGCTGGCAAGGGCTTTAAATGTCTCTTCAAGGACTGACACTTGGAGACCACAGTTTAAGCTGATGTTAGTGCCTGAAGTGAAAAGAGAATGATCTCCTCCCACTCCATAATCACTGGGATGAGATTTTTCCTTGTCAGTTTGCTCATTGGATGAGCCCTCTAGTTCAAGGTGAGTGCACTATGCTGGTCTTCCTGCCCTCATTTTCAGCGCTTGCTTTTAAGGGCACAGCTCAAAACTTGCCTTCCCTATTTTGTAAATTCCTTTTTCACGAGCATACTCACTTGCATGTACTTTTCCTCCTTTGGATTCATATTTCTTTGGAATAAAATACGTCAGCAATACTTTCTAGTAGAGAAGGAAAACTGGAGAAAAGTGGAATTCTTGTGGCTTGAGTGGGAAGGGTGAGACTGAGTGTGAAACTCGGTGCTTGCATATCCGGGGCAGAACTGAAGGAGGTTTGTGATGGTTAATCTCCATCTGTCTTGCACAGCCAGTGTGAAGATGCACAGGGAAGTTTTGAAAGGGACAATGTCGAAGGTGTTTTTGGTAGGCTCTGGACTTCTGCCACCATCTAACAATGTATCACTGCCTTGTTCTGTCCCGTTCTAGAGCTATTTCTATGAAAAACTTTGTTTTTGTGGGAAACCTCCTGTGATGAGAAAGCCAGGAAAGCAGTCTGCCACTAATACTGTGGTTGAAACACATGCTTGGGTTTTTTTTTGTCATACCCTAAAATAGGAAAGTGCTATTTAAGACATTTGACTGCTTAGGTGTCTGTTGACTCTTAAGCTTTTGGGAGGGGCGTACCTGCAAAAGGGATTATTGTTTAAAAGTGTGTTTTCTCCTGTAACATACTATCTAAGGAGAACAGTATCATCATAGAATCCTAGAGTGGTTTGGGTTGGAAAGGACCTTAGAAATCACCTAGTTTCAACCCCCCAGCCATGGGCAGGGCCACCTCCCACTAGGACACTGCCAAGGGGTCAGTCTTTTTGGAGCAGAGCTGTTGTGATGCCTGTTAGCTGGTGGGTGCCCCCAAAATTCCAGGTTTTACAAAGCACTGGAACAGTTCCGATTACTCACTTGGCTGTGTCCCTGTGCCCTTCTCCAACTCCTTCCATGGTGCCTGCTCTGAACAAGGGCCTCGTTGTTGTCTCGTCCATTGGCAATCAGGGTCCTGGGCACAAGACTCCTCGCGTGTCTCGCTTTGGACTCAGTGGGAATACCTTCTATGCCAAGCCTGAAGCGCTGGGGTTTCAAAAATAAGGCTTCCATGGTGTTGCCTGAAAGAACGGGCAGAAAAATAGTATCGAAAAGCTAAAGGTTAAACAACTATGTGGTAATTGTGACAATTAAACATGTGGTGTTTGGGCTTCTGTGTATGGATGAAAGACACCCTGTGTGTGCCATGAAAAAGCCAGGGATGGGGATTGTGTGCAGTCTTGGGAACTGTGCGAGGGTTTAGTTTGTTTTCTTCTTCCGGGCTTTCTTAGGAAAAGGTAAGCAGGTAGTTCTTTGTGTGGGAATGCTGGTTTTAAATGTGGGTCTTAATTATCCCCCCGGTGCTTGTTGGAATGGGAATTAATGCAGCTGAGGTATTAATCTGGGCTCTGCACTTGTCCTGCATGAAGGGCAACCTGATCGGGAGGGCAGGGATGGAGAGACGTAATTTCGGCTTCCCAGAGCTGGAGTCTGGATTTCCCTGGGGTGTCCCAGAGAGCAGAGGCTGGCAGGGATCCTCTCAATACCCCAAAATACAGGAGTCTGACTCCCCTGCCACCTGCTGACCCCTTGGGGGATTGGAGTCTGAGCACTGGATGTTCCCTCCCTCCTAAGAGCAGGGGGCTGGTGTTGGTGTTTCGTCAGTGCCTGTGCTGATCGCAGAAGATCAGCAGGGAGGCAGCTGAGGGCTCTCAGGTCAGAGCTGAGGTACCTTTCCTGCAGATTCAGAGCTCAGTGTTGAGCAGGGAAGTGGGGAGAGTGAAGCTGCAGCTTCCTTCTGGATTTGGGTAGCCAGCTAGGTGCTTTTGAAAAAGAAGAGTTCTTTGGGTTTTTTGAACCCAGAAGGGTTTCTGACGTTGGGAAAGATGCACGAAAAAAACATGTTCTGTTTGTGTTCACATGGTTTTACAAAACCAATCAATCAAGGGCAGTTCTCCACTTACTCAAAATTCAAATGCAGAGTGACTGTAATGCTTTTGTGTATTACCAAAGTGCTCCAAGACTATGGAGCTGCAGAGTCAGCAGGGCATTTATTAAGGCCTGAAAACAACGTGAGACTCCCTGGAAACATTAAAAATTGAAAAAGCAGCCTGCAGAGATCCTCTAGTGCTGGCAATGTATATGCAAGGTATTTTCCAGGAGTTTTAGCACTGTGACATGGTGCTGTACACAGGTGAAAGGTGTGTAGGGTTGGTGCTTTTGTAATTGTGCTTCATCCCTTAAGGACAAAATTTGTCCTTTAAAGAAGAACACGTTGTCTGTAGTTAATGCTGTTCGCTTTTATTGTGATGGGAGGTGCACAACTGCGACTCCAGGTGAATATTTGGGCATCCATTCCTGTGACAGAGGGAGGCTGGGAATGCGAGAGGACCTGGCTCACAGCTGGGCTGGGCTCTGGCTGCTGCAAAGCCTGGGGAGCAAATGTCCCGAGTGCCTCCGAGAGCCTGGTGGGAATGAAAACAGGAATGCTGTGTTCTAGCTGGGCACATGGAACAGGCCTACAATGCAAACACTGCTTTTGTTCTACCTAAATCTACATGACTTTGATGTGCATTTCTTTGTATTCATGTTTTGCTGTATTTTCTGTATAAATGATGTTTTTTTCCCCTCTAGAATGAGCTGTGGAGCGTTGCATTGCTGTGTTTCCATTCATGCTTAGCTTTGTTCCTTGTTTCTTTCCTTTCCCTTTTTCCCCCCCAGATCTATCAAGTCCAGAAGGTAGGGGCTCGCTCGCTTTCGTTCTCGTTTGCATGTGTTGCTGTGTCGTGTGTCGCGCTAGAACTTCAGAGCTGCAGAATCATTTAGGTTGGAAAAGGCTTCCAAGATCATTGAGTGCCACCTAGAAAATCCTCTAAAGCATGGGAGATGCACAGCAGGGTCTAAAGTTCCTTGCAGTTCTGCCCTTCCTTCCCTTAGTCCTGTAGTGTGGATAGTAAAGGGGAGTGAGGGAAGACGACCCGTGTAAAATGCCTGGCCAGGCACTTAAAATGACGTTTTTCTACAGCCTGTTTGGCAAAGAATGAGCAACAAGCAGAAGAGTGAGTTGGCAAAGCACGATTGTAGGAGGGGACAGTGGCTCCTTGTGTCACCAAGAACCACACAGACGTTTGTGTGCTGAAGGCCAAGAGTATCCCTGAAAGTATTTCAGGCTGGGCAAGCATTTAACAGGTGGCAGCAGCGAGAATGACTTTCAGCTGACTTTGTTTTTGGAAAGTCACTGAAGGAAATCAGGGATGCTGTGTTTGAATTCGTAATCTTTTGGTAAATAAACTGTATGGCCTTCCTTCCAGTGACACCCGAGCATTATAAATGCTTTTATATTATTTAATCCTCTCTCACCTCATTTTAAAGTCATGATCTCTTCCCTCCTCCCAGTTTCCTTTTCATGGTGATGGCCAAGATGATGACAATAATAGTACCCCTAACTGGGGTCACTTTCTATGTAGCAACAGAGATTTTGGAGTTTGTGTTATGATGTTTGGCTGTTCTACACTTCCAGCATGTGAACTGTGTGGTACCTAGAAAGAGAAATAGCTCCAAGGAGGATTTGCAGGGAGGGAGAAAGCACATATTCCTTCAAGTCTGTAATTTTCTCCCTTGTGAAATATTTTTTTTTTTTTTACTTGTACTGTTTGCTGAATGATGAATGCATCCTAAATCACGGAGTGTTTGGTTTGGTTGTGGTGCTCCAGCTGCCCTAACTGCATGTTTCAAAGCTTGACCTAGCACTGCATGTGCTTCTTGGAAGTGCTGTTTTCCTCTTTGAGGGCGTATGTGTATGAAGAGAGCTGCTCAAATCATGTGCTCTGGTATTTAACCCTGACCCCATCGATTGGGCAACAGATCTGTCTTGCTCTTGGTTTTATTTCTGGAGTCCACTGCGTATACCGAGTGACTCAGCGTCTGCCCCTGGATCAACAGGCTCGTTATTAATCTCCTTTATGGGAGCTAATTTAACCTCCTGGTGCGAAGGCAGCCCTGTGGGAGCCCAGGAGGTTGTTTAGTGATGGTGTCCTGGCATGGATGAGAAGATAAGTGGGTTACCCTCCCAACATCCCACAGCGAGTTTGCAAGCCTGACAGTTTCACTGTCACTTAGGGAGCGAATTGCATCTGGAATTCTCCCTCAATGGTATTAATATCATTAATTATTTAATTGTGATATCACTTTTCAGGATAGAAGGGAACTTGAGTCCAGCAAGGGCCTCTAACTGAAACCTCAATGAATGGATAAAGCACCATTCGTCCTTTAACCCATTCGAATCAGGCCCCTGGGGACTGAACAGATGAGTCGGTTTAGAGAAAGAAATAGGAAGTGGCTGAGGGGTCAAAATACTTGAGACTTCAAAAGCTGCCACTTCAGTCCAGTATGACATGTGCTGTTTAAAAGATTATAAATTAAAAATAGTCTCAAGGCAGTTGCAGTCATTAATACTTTTCTTTAGGGAATATTAAGCGCGTAGCTGCATCATTTGAAACAGAGGAGGAAAAGCCTGTAAGTGGAACTTCAGTTGTGACATAGCAAGTGTTGTAAGGGATATTTCCTTATCTGCCTTTTGCAGTGCTGAATTCAGAAGCCAGTGTTAGAAACAGAGGAGAACAGAAGGCAGGAAAAAGGAGCAGCAGACCTTTCAGCAATTACTAGTGTGTTTATGGATCCTTGCTATGTGTGAGAAAGGATTCTTCATTTTAGAAGTGTTTTATTTTTTTAAATTGGTATCTAGTGTTAAAAAAATATTATATGTCTCTAAATGGCTAAAAAGCCTTTAAAAAGGTTTTACCTCACCTGCTTTACTACAGACTGTGGGTTCCCATCATGTACATAGTCCTGACCAGCTGGAGCTCATAGAATTTTCAGGGGTGTTTTCAGGCTGTGATGTACGTAAAGGTTAATTTTATACCGGGCTGATGTGTGGGTTTTGCTTCTGCCTGGAAGTAACGAGTTTGAGCCCTTGCGATGAGGGTGTAATGCTTGAAGAAACAATGATTCGTGTGGCCCCTGAGTTCCTGGAGTTTAAGAAGGAAATTTCACTTGTGTGTAATTTGGCTAGACATGGTGAAGGGAATGGATATTCTTGAACACAGACAGAGATGCTTGGCCGGAAAAGCAGAGGGGAATACTTCCCTGTTTCCATAGGGAAGTGGTTAAAGAGGTTATTGAACCGTTGCCCCTTTTCCTTGGTCCAGAGAGATGTTGACTTACTACTTCACTCTGCAATGCAGTGAATTCATTTCCTGTTTTCAAATTACTGGCCTGAAAAACTTATTTTCTATTATTTTTCCTAATAACTGGAATTACTCTGAGCTCCTGCCTTTTCCCAGTTTGATCTCAAAACTGACAGCATTTAAAGGCAGGTCATTGCACACTTCAGGCTGTCCAGGTGGCATAATTGTGGTGTTACTACTTCTATCCAGAGCTGATAAGAACAAAGTAAAATGAAGAATACCTGAACATGAAAATGATTTTGTTGTTTGAAGAGGAAGAACTCTGAGGCGGAAATAAACGGATGCAGTATCGAAGAACACACAGCTATTTGTTCTAGTTTGTTAATAATTAGTGAAGGAGATTTTTAAAGGGTGAAAGTAAAATTGCATTAATGCCATTGAGCGAGTGCTAAAACCAGAGTGCGGTACAGGCAGGTTTCTGATTTTTTTTTTTAACATTTCTTGAGATTTTCACTGTTGATTCTCCTGCCTCCTGAAGCCTCTAGGAAAGCTCTAAAATACATAATATGCTTTCTTGGGCAGGATTTCCATTTGGCTCTTGCTGTGCTTTAGGCCAGTGGTTTTTCTTCACGCAGGAACCTTCTGGTCACCACTAAAAAAGCAAACTCCCTGAGACCCGAACCGACATGCTTGTTTGGGGAGGAAGGAAAGTCCCATCAAACCCGCACATCTCTGAACAATTTGCTGCCTGGTGGAAATTCAAATTAATTGGGAACTTCCCAATGTTATGCAAAGAAATTACAAGCTGAGAAGTGGTTCAGACAAGACAATCTCAAGAAAATGGATGGCATTTGGAACTGAAAGGCAGGAAGCTTTCCAGCCTTGCCCGCATTGGTGTGGAGCTTGTCCTCTTCTCTTCTCTCCTAGCTGGTGCTAGGACCACTGTCAGATGGCTGGAGTGCAGGCAAAAAGCCTCGTGCTCTGAAGGCAGCTCTGAATCAGAGTGCACAGAGATGGGTTTGTGTTCAACTTGTCTGCCCAGTTTGCCAAATCTGTACAGGAAACATGATTTGACAGCATTTTTCATCCTGGAAGTGTCCTGCGTTCACCTCCCTTGTAATGACTCTTGACTTAAATGGGTCAGGAATTCAAGACTCATTACACTCCTTGCTCCTGTCCCCCAGCACTGGGCTTTTTGCACTGCTGAGGGAGAAGAAGCTGTCAAGTATCCCAGCTGTACCCCAAAAATCCCTTTCCCCTTGCCAGGCATGTGCTGTGGAGCGTTCCAGTGCCACTTGGTGCAGCTCTTCCTGGCATGTTTGTGTGTGTGTGTGAAGCTGTGTGGCTTGGCCAAGACCTGACAATGCATGTCTAAATGTTCTGTGTTTGCTTTTCTCATCTAAATTCTGCTTTTTTCCCTTTTCTGTCTGTAGAAATATTATGGTCTCGATACTAAGTGGGGAGACATCGAGCAATGGATGGTAGGACTTGATCAACATAGCTCAACAACTTTCATGTGTTGAAGTTTTGTATAGTTCATAGAGTTTGAAATCCCACAAAGTAGGTATTTTCCTGTATTGGAGATGTGAATTTCACTCGTACCGCAAACATTCCCACAGTCTTGTGTTTCCATCTGAAATGTGGCTTTTAATCAGCTTAAAACTGGCAAGGGCTGGGTTAGAGCCATCCCTTTTTACAGGTCTCTGTCTCCACGCTTGAGGATTAGGTGAGAACAAAGACCTGTTAAAGCCCCTTGGGTCACAAGGAACATTCATGCACATTTGACTTCTTGTGGATTTCATTACCATTTGAGTCTTCTAAAACCTGCCTGCAGGTAAATCGTGGGCAAGTTTTATCAGTGCTGCCTCAATTACCTCTGCACTTACTGGCCCAGGGGTATCCCTCAGAGGAACTATTACTGCTACGGTGACAGTGCTTGCTTTTTCTGATAACACAATGTCCTGGATTTTACAATTTGCCAAAGCCAGTGAAGTTGATACCAGCTGCAGACTTGGCCACCAGCAACATCTGAGTGTTCTAACATCCATAATAAAAGATGAAGAAGTTGCTAAACAGGCTGGAAGTCCTTGGTATCAAATGTCTTTCCACCCTAAGTTTATGAAAACACTTTCCAGTGATGCTGGATGAACGCTGTGGTTCATGGCCTTGCCCTGCAAGCTGAGTAGAACACACTGGAAAAAGCAAAACCGAGCAACTGGCCTCCAGTGGGGAAGATAACTTCCCAAATTTCTTGACCCTCAATAATTAAGCAGCATGTATACTGGTTTGCACGGACCAGTCACCCACCAAGGTGCTTCAGTCTCACAAAGAAGCCACTGACTCTTCTCAAATCCTTGCTGGATGAGCTTAGCTTAGCTCCACCTTACTGGCATTTCCCTTGCTTGGAAATGTATTCACCTGTGAGAACTGTTGACTCCCACGCTGGGACTTTTTTTTTTCCTTGTTTTCTGTCGCTGTTTCTAAATTCCATGGAAAATCAATTTGTTAAAATCAGAATGTTAAGATGTAATACACCCAGCAGTATTTCCAGTGTCACGGAGGCTGTAAGCAGAGCACAGCTGCTTTTGGTGTGGAAGAAGGGGCCAGGCTGTGCCCCTCTGAAATTCTCACTAGGGAGAGACCCTGCCACATTATTTCCCACTGAAGACTTTTGAGATTTATTTTGAAGGACTGGAAAACTTAATTACACAAGCCCTGTAAGTATACCGGGTGCCCAGATGGGAAGAGATACCCTTGAAACGTATTTGAGATTGCAGGCAACGACGCCTGATTTCTGTTTTCTGCACAAGGACTGGAAGTGGGTGTAGCAGGGTAAAGCAGAGGGGAAGAAAGCTGGGGTCAGTAAGGTGGGAGAAGGGGGTTTTCTAGTTTGGCAGGATGGCACCTTCCGTTATTTGGTTTAACCTTGCTGACACCTAAGCGTGGCTGAAGTTCAGTGTGTGTTTCTGAAAGGCTCTGTGGGTGTATCTGTCCTCTCAACACTTCCCTCTGTTTTCTCTCTGCTGCCTTGGTAGGAAGACAGTGAGCGTTACTCCCGTAGAGCCCGAAGAAATGCCTCGGTTAGTATCTACTTTTGCTTTTTCTGTTTAGCTACACATTTCAAATTAAGAAGACACAAGTATAAGGAACTGATTCTTTAAAAACAAAACAAAACAAAACAAAAAAGCTCCCCCGTCCCAGGCAAGTGGAAACCCCAAAGCCACTTCCTGACTTATCTGCTCTCCCCCAAGACACTCCGGGGATTTTTTGCAAATATGCAAATATAAAGGAGGGGGGAGGTGGGGAAATAACCTGCTCAGAGTGTTTAACATTCATTTATTTAGAACAAGGGCCAAGAGCATAGAGCCTAAAACACCTGAGCAAGCTCCTTGTTCATGCAAAATGCTTGACAGTGTTTCTTGGGCAGGATATTATTTCACTTACTTTCAGTTTATAGTTTTAACGCAATTCTTTTTCAAATATATTTACTTTGTACGTCTTTTCTTGCCTTCTGTCCCATCAAAGCCATCAGCTTTTACCTCACTGCCTGTTACTTGTGTCCTTTTCATTGGTGTTTTTTTTGGTTTTTTTTTGGTTTTTGGGGGGTTTTTTATGTCTTTACGCTTTCTCTCGATAGGCTTCGGATGAAGATGAGCGCATGTCAGTGGGTAGCCGTGGAAGCCTGAGGGTTGGTAAATTGTACAATTTCTCTGTGTGTCTATGTGTGTGTCTGTGTGTGTGCACAGATGTCACTGTCCCCCTGCACCCCAGACTGGTTATAGTACTCTGATAGCATCGTCCTTCCGAGGTCTTGACGTGTTCTGTGTTGGTTTTTTTTCGCGTACACGCGGATCAATAATTCTTTCAGCCAGGGGAACTGTCAGATGTGTGTGCAATGTGCAGGAGCCCGAGTTCCTGCACAGGAACCTTTGTGGTAAATGCTGTTTGCTGTTGCAAGAAGTACTTAGCCAAGACATTGGTACAGGCACCTTGTAAACTCCTCCGCTGTTTTGTTACTGATACTGAATATCTGGGAAAAGGAAGTGCTAGCTTGCTGCAGGATCAGTGTTTATTCGCTCAGGAAACCAGAAGAAAATAATCAGTGGAAATGAGTCTTAAGCACTTTGGAATTGCAGGTGAATACTCGTAGAATCATGGAGTATCCTGAGCTGGAAGGGACCCACAAAGATCATCAAGTCCAGCTCCTGGCCCTGCACAGACACCCCAACAATGCCACCATGTGCCTCAGAGTGTCATCCAAACGCTCCTGGAGCTCTGGCAGGTTTGATGCTCCACTGCCCCAGGGAGCCTCTGGGGGAAGAATCTTTCCCTAATATCCAGTCTAAACCTCCCCTGACACAGCTCCATGACATTCCCTCGGGTCCTGGCACCAGTTACTCTCTTTAAAAATTCTTTAGAGATACTTGAAATGCATCTGCAGGCTAAAGTTTTGTGGAGGGAGAAAAGTAAAGCACAGAATACTCATCTGTAGGAAAAGTTCAAGTGTGTTTTTCCTCAAAATATCCAGACAGTGTTTTCCCAGATAGTACACATGTATATAAACCGATAGTGTGGTCTAGTGCAGAGTCTAGACTCATTAAAAAAAAAAATTAAATTAAAATTGCTACTGCAGAGCCTGCTCAGTGATCCCAAATATTGTTCACAATAGCACAAGATGCCCTTAAAAATAGTGTTGTCTTGGCCTTGTTCCCTTTTTGTTGGAATCCTTATTGCTACTTGTGAAAAGCTGGTAAAACCTTTATTCTTCAAGGTAGCAAATTTACTTGAGTGCTTTTCAATGCTAGGAGATGCCTCAAAGTTGCAAAGATTCAATTAAGAAAAGCTTTTCTGCACAGCTGAATGTGAAAAGTAATGTTTATTTTACTTAGACTTAAATGTCAACATGCTCATGAAAGTGTTTTTGGAGGGAAGAATCTTTAGTTGGGTTCAAATATCAATTCTTTTTGTTTAGAAGGTGTTGACAACACAAATGGGTTGTTTTATCATTGTTGTGTGTCCCTTGGTGTGGCACAATGTAAGCACAACGGCTCTTCTTAAAGACCTTCTGTTTGTGGAAATCCACCACTAATTCCTTTTGAGCTGTTTTTGTAACACAATCTTGTGTTTTATATATGTTTAAAGAGCAGAGGCTTTGCATTCTGCTTCCCCACCGTGCTTTGGAGAAGCTTTTCCACCCATTTTTCCTGGAGCAGACTGTCTCTGGGCTGCCCACATTCGATAACCACTGCTGGTCTGGTGGACAGCAGACTCCAGCTGGCCCACTGGATGGTCCCTACGTTCTTCATACTTCTGCAAAGAAAGTGTTTCTCTGACAGAAGGATCTAGTTGAAACTTGCCACGCTGGTATTTCTCATGGTGTTGCACAGACTCTCCCATCCTTGTAAAGCAGCGTTCAGTGAATGTTCTTGGGCACAGGGAAAGTTTTGACAGAGCTTCCTTGCCTTCTGCAAGTGTCACTGGGATTGCAGAAGCCTGCAAATGTTTGCTAGTCTGAACTGAAATTTATCCTTCTGCATCCTCCAGATCCTTCATTCACAGTGAATCAATAGATCTCAGAATCATAGAACAGTTCGGGTTGGAAGGGACCTTAAAGCTTATCCTGTTGCACCTTGTGCCATGGGCAGGGAACACCTTCCACCAGCCCAGGTTGCTCCAAGCCCTGTCCAACCTGGCCTTGGACACTTGCAGGGATGGGGCAGCCACAGCTTCTCTGGGGAGCCTGGCCAGGGCTTGCCCACCCTCCCAGGGAAGAATTTCTTCCCAATATCCAATCTAAACCTGCTCTCTTCCAGTTTGAATCCATTTGCCCGTGTCCTGTCACTCCATGCTCTCCTAAGTCTCTCTGATCACTTTCCTAGTGTGGGTTTAATGTTTTTAATAGTTTGACCACACCTCTGGCTAATGTGTGAAGTTTTGGCTCTTGCTGTGTCTGACTTCAAAACAGCAAAGTTAAAAACCACAAACAGTGACCAACCTAAAAAATTAACTCTGAGCAATAGAGTTCAGTTTGGCTTCAGAGCTATTTTAGCATTAAGACAAAGCCAAAAACTATTGCCTTTTGTCCACAAAGAGTTTATGAAATAAGAATTCTGAATTAGTCTTTCTCTTTTTTTTTGGATAGTTGAAGGCTCTTCTTCCATCACTGCAGGATGCCACTGTTGTTGGTCTATAAGACTTCCAGTTTCAGAAAACTGTTCTTGTATTTTGGCACTCGGGCTCCTTGTACTGTGAGGGGCTGATGGTGTTAGGGTTTGCTTTTTGAACCTGTGCAAAACCACTGCAGATGCTCATTAGACCAGGCCAGCAAATTGATTGAAGCTCCACGGCTGTGAGTGTGCTGTAAACAGTGACCTGGGGCACTGGTGCAGTGCTGGCTTGGCTATCCATGTGTCTCCTCAGCTGCCACCAAGGGGCTTCTTCAGCAGTTTTTTCTGTGGCTCATGCTGAACCCATCAGCAGCGTCCCAGCACTGGTGTTTCAGGAGTTCTGCAAGCTTGATTCTTTATCATGCTGATTTTCCTGGGAAAGCTCAGTAACATCACCCTGTGTTTGTGTAGCCTCTCTTCAGTCTCTTTTCTGTTTCAGTTGTCCTGGTTCTCCCATTTCTCAGCTGGCTCTTCTCTAATCTGAGACCATCAGCGTGAAATACTGTTGTGTTATTAATCACTCGTGACATAATTTGTGCATTTTCCATGTTTTGTTTGCTCCCAAGTTCCTCCCTGTGCCTTTGTGCAAGAAGTCCTGCATTATCAAAGTTCTTTAGTTGGAATTTAAATCTCTGTGCCTATTTTTGTGTTTGTTTGTTGTCTGGTTTGGTTTGGGGAATTCTTTTGATTACCATAACTTGCTTCAGGGTTTTCTTTTGTATTCTGATTTTCCTTTCCTCTCATGCCTTTACAGTCTCATTTGGAATATGCCAGCACGTACCCAGTGGTGAGAACAGTCTGCAAGCTCTGCAGTGTGTGTGTTTAAAAACCTAATAATGGAGGAGAAACTAACACAAGTTGTGATAACTGGTCTGAGATAAGGGGTGATCTGGAAGGATCTTGAGACGGTTTGTGGTGTGTGATGTGAAGATGCCACTTCCCTCTCCTACTGCTCTGACGCAGTTCAGATGAAGAGCAACAAATGAGTAGAGATCTGATCCAGGTCTAGCTCAGTAGTTACCACAGGACGGAGCAGAATGGCTTTTACTTCCCCTGGCAGACTGTCTCTGTTACAGTCTGCCCATCGTTTGGCCAGCTGCATCTAAATTTGTTTCAGCACAGATGTGGAAAGGAGTAAAACACTCATAAACTCATTCGGAATAGATCTAGCAAAGGTGATGGGACAAACCAACTGCCGACCAAAGCTGCAGCTTGTGTCGAGCTGTTACCTTCAGTCTGGAGGACAAAATCAATCTAATAATAATAATCATCATAATACAAGGAGACCAGGTATTTGCTCCTGTGAACACGGAGGTAAAGCTACCTCTTGGAAGAACAGAAAGGGACAGTGAGGATTGGGACTTTGGGCTCAGTTTAAAGTATTTCCTGCAGCCTTATGGCAGCGCTGAGTTGAAATAGAGGTGTCTTGGTGCCCACAGTTTTATAGGTCCTCTAGATTTTTCACTCTCCTTCATTCCCGGCACTATTTCCAATTAGGAGTGCTATGTATCCATTTGTGCGTGACCTACATACAGAAATAGTTCAAACATTTGGATTTTGCATGGATGTATTGATGTAGTGAGTATGGACAGCTGGCAGCTCTTTTAATTGACTTAACCCAGCAAGCGTGAATGGTTTTAACTGTGGCTACTAAATTTAACAGCGCTATCATCACTTTTAACAATATTCTCTAATAACGGGTCATTTGACTCTGAGGTTGGATTTTTTCCCTGTGTGCTCACTGAGCTGTGCTGTGTGGAGCTGGAGGAGAGCTGGACTGCTGCTTCTGCATGTGGATATGCATGCCTGGCTGCGGATGGGTGTGCATAAACTCATCGATCTTCTCATCCTGCATTCTTAATCTCACTGCAGGCTGGAGTAGAGAATGAGAGGACCAAAAAGAAGAGCTACTCCAAAGCAGTATGTATCTTGAGTAACCATCTCAGAGAGGTTTTTTACGTACAAACCCACTGTGATTGACAAAAGTGTGTGAAAGCACGAGAGCTCACCAGCCCAGTGTCAAGGATACGGGGTCACTCTCAGGATTTGTTGGGTCTGCAAGAGTGATGAGCAGCAGTTCATCTGAAAAACGTGGCATAATCCAAACCCTTATGCCAGTGTTGTACATAAAGGGCATCCGGGAAAACTCAAGCTTTAACATTACACAGCAATTTTGAGAGAAAAGAATAGAGTCACAGAATGGTTTGGGTTGGAAGGGACCTCAAAGGTCATTTTGTGCCACCTCCTGCCACGGGCAGGGTCACCGTCCACCAGCCCAGGTTGCTCGAAGCCCCATCCAACCTGGCCTTGGACACTTCCAGGGATCCAGGAGCAGCCATAGCTTCTCTGGGCAACGTGTGCCAGGGCCTGCCCACCCTCACAGGGAAGAACTTCTTCCCAATATCCAATCCAAATTTCCTCTTTTTCAGTTTGAACCCGTTACTCCTTATCCTGTCACTACAGTTCCTGATATATCAGAGCCTGTACAAATAGGGCACTACACAGAGCACCACAAAGGTGGACCTGGAGGGAGGACAAAGGATAACGTGCTTTCACACAGTCAGGATTTTAAGGGAGCAGTTCCAGGGTGGGAAAGGGTACAGAAAAGAGGGCACGGTGGTGTACTGCTGTATCTGAGTACTTTCAGCCTCCCTAGTATGCAATGTTATTTGTTAAGGTTTCCAAGAGCGTTAGGGTTGGATGCTTTGCATGTTTAAGTAACATAGAACAAAGGTCAGCAAGGTCTGATAAAACTGACCCTGCTCTTCAAGAGCTGTCCGGAGCATTCGCCTGCAAAAATATGCACTGGAGAGGTTTCTGGAGAGGACATGTCACAGTGCAAAGGGAAATGACCTGAGCTATGGGGCTTTGCTCTGAAATCTGAAAGACACAAGGGCAAATGAAACAAATCCCTTTAGAAGGGCCCGAACTATAAAGTGATAAACAATTAACCTGTATTTGTAGAAAATTAATTATGTCAATTCAACTTAACTTCCCTAAGCTGGGTAATTATTTAAGGGTATAAAGGAAGAGGATGAGATGTTACTACAGCTCTTGGCGTGTCTCTGCATGACATTAAGTGAAACCCTGGGTCAGATCTGGTTCTTGTAAAAGGAATGCACTGTTGTAAAAGGAATGAAAAATAACTGTTAGAAAATGAGACAGCTGAAAAGGGTCTCAGCTGGGGCTGTTCCCATCTAAGACAGCATCATCTGTTTTTTTTAAAGGGGGAAAAGCAGCTCTCCAGGAGTCTGGATTGCCTGGCTGTCAAAGTGTAGGGAGTGAAGGCAGTTTCATATGCGCGGGTAGGCTGAAAATATTGACGATGAATAGGAGGCAAACTTGTAAAAAATGAATAACAGTAAAAATAAATGAGGAATACCACACCTGGGAAAAATGAAGTTACAATTACAAAGTAGTAGGACAGTTCAGATAGGGATCTGAGGTTACCTTTGGTCAATATTACATAGCTGAAAAAAGCAAACCTGATTCCTCAGTGTAGCCATAAAAGGGGTGGTGGCAGTAACTGTTCTTCACGATGCTGTTGAGGCTGAGCTGGATTGTTGCCTTCAGTTGCTGAAGATCCATTTTAACCATTCTTCAGGGAAGTGTTAGAGAAATTCAAGGAGTCTTGGGGGGGG